>VXAY01004491.1:2795424-2954749 GCA_013399855.1 Oxyruncus cristatus
GGGCCGGGGCCGGGGCTGGGGCAGCTGCAGCGGGAGCGGTGACGGTGTCGGTGTCGGTGCGCCCGCCCGCGCCGCCCGTGCCGCAGCCCGCCCTGCGGGATGGGGGCGGCCGCCGTAGGGCGTTAAGCCATTTAGCGTTGCAGGTTAAAGGTGTACTTTCCCTTTCCATTACAGATATTTTAGCCGCTCTGTGTTACTTGCAATAACTTTTATCGGATTGTATCTAGTGTTGCGGTTGCTGTGAGGCCAGCTCGTTCCTAAAGCTGCTAAAATTGGTGGTGGAAACCATTTTGGGGCGCTTTCTAACAATAGCTAGTCTTCAGTGTTTTATAGTTGAGCAAATAATTGAATATTTCTGAACATTGCTTCTGCATTTGCTTCCTATGGCAGCTTGCCAGGACTTTTTAGAATTAGAAGATATGTGTGTTTCTTCTCCTGCCTTGACTAAAAGACAGTGGACAGATAAGCAAGGGGTGGTTTGGACACACTTCTTACACGGGGATAAGACTACACAGAGACATGTGATATGTTGTCAGTATGAGTAGATTTGTTTAAAAGAATTCTTAGTGATTTTTATAGCATCCTTTTTATAGAGTTATGTGTCAATAGCATACCATTTTTTTACTCCTTTTCTAGGTGGGATCTGCTGAAATTAGTACTCCTGTTACTAGGAGGATAACTAAAAGAAGAACTAAATCAGTTTATAATCCAGAGGTGATTCAGGAATCTCAGTTTGAAGAGCCGGAACATGCAGAAGCAAAGTCAGATGTCAGTGATAGCTTAGAGATGCAGGTTACCAGGAATGAGAATACAGCTGTTCATTCAGCACAATCAGTTGCAGAACCACAACTTGATGGGGACGTGTCAGAAACGGAATCAAACTGTTCTTCTGTGTCTGGACTCCAGACACCTTTGTTTGTAAGAGTAACACGAAGACGACAAATTGTAATTCCTTATCAGCCAGATTCTGTTGACAAAAGAAGACACGACAGTACAGCTTTTGTAAATAAGTTAAGCAGGATTCTGGACGAAGATAGTATCTCTGAAACTGAGTCTTGTTCCTCTGCTGTTTCTGGTGTCCAGATGCCTAATGTTACCAGAACTACAAGAAGCAGGCAAAGCAAAAAGAAATTACAGCCAAATAGAGTTTGTGAAGCCCAGAGCGAAGATACTTCTGATGCAGAATCATGTTGCCTTAGTTTTCATATGGAACCATCCATCACTGGTAAACGAGTTACTAGAAGCATGCAAATGAAATCACAAGCAAAAATGACAAAGCAGAGTGAGGAAAAAGATAGATTTGTTTCAGAAGATGAGAATTTAATTGAGGACACTGTTATATCTGAGCCTGTAATAATTTCTGATTCTAGACCTGCTGAATTTATCTCTGACATAGAAGATGCTTCCACTGTCATTGAGGGTAATAAAGAACCCACTTCACCTAAAAGCAAGTGTTCTTCCAAATCTGCTAATACAACCCAGAGTCCAGCTGCAAAAGAAGATGTTTTAAGTGATGTGACACCCAGTAGTCTTACAAAAATAAAACAAATTGACACTAAATCACCTGCGAAAAAAACAGTAGAAAGCTCACAGCCTGTCGAGGTAGACGATTCAGAAACAGCATGTGGCCAAATACAAGAAGATCTCCATAAAATACTTGAGAGGGGAGAGAAATTAGAACACATGGATATTTCTTTGACTGAGTGCACGAGTCCCAAACAATTTCTAGAATCCCAAGAGCAAATAACACCAAATGAAAGTAAAAAAATTTCAGAATGCAAAAGAGCAGATGCTGAGGCAGATGCACAGCAGTCTTTCACACGTTCTGATAAGTCAAGAAGGAGTAAGAAAACTAGTGCAGCGAGCAGCCTGCCAAAGGACATAGCTGTTGCTCAGAGAAGTGATAGCATCGATAAAAGCAGGGTGCTTGACAGTGGTGAAGACCAAACAAAAGAATATGAGGTGTTCCACAGCAGTGAAAGATCAAGCAGTCATAATGATTCTGTTGCATTGTTTCTGAGCAACAGTGAAAGTGATGAATCTGAAAAGAGTGATGTGGCAGACACAGATACCGTTGATGAGAATCTGTGTTATAAAAAGTCAGATGAGAGGACTCCTATTCTCAACAAATCTTTAAAAAAGAGTTCGCTGCATGTTGAAGGTCTTTTTGTAATTGATACTGAGCCTGGCATGAGTTCGAGCCAAAAGTATTATCTAGATGAGGTAGATCAAGACAGTGATGCTGAAAGTGAGCATGAAGACAATGAAAAAGGTGAAGAATCAGATTTGGAAGAGGCTGAAGAAGAATTGGTAGATGAAGATGAAAAAGATGAAGATGATGATTTATTGAAAAATAAGACTGATGTGTAAGTATCTTTCTGGGAATATTAAGGAATCTGCATTTTGTTCAAGAATATGCATAGGATATGTACATTAAGTGCTAAATGATGCAGAATCAATGGAATAGTCTTCTCACATAAGTCATTTTGTCATGGAAAATAGGGTTGCACATATTATAAAATACAAATATGGTCCATAAATTGAGGGTTTCAAGTTTTTTTCAGTTTTGTAAATAGCAGGAACAGATTGTGAAATTTTTGGCATCTGGAGGCCTTGTATGTGTTCAGCTTAAAAAACAAAGTGTGAAACTGCGTTAAACTGGTCAGGCTGACTCAGTTGTGTATTCAGGTCACTTCTTAATTGTGGGGTTTCGTGGTTTGTTGTTTTCTTTTTTTAGTTGGAATGTAAGTAACAAAAAGTCTAGTAAATTCCAGTAAAATCCAGTAAATTAGGCATTTAATTGCCTAATTGAATCATGCTTTTTAATCGTCAACAGTTGCATGTAATTTTGTGTGTCAGTTGTTGCTGTGCTGTGGATTGTCACACTTCAAGGGAAACCAGCCTAGCACAGAATCAGTATAATTTGGGTGGGGTGGTACTTCCTGACTCTTGTAGTCCAACTGCTGCTAAAATCCCTTTGTATGCTTCATATGTTTAAAGCATAATACCCTTGTTTAGGCTGGATTAGTAAGTCTTAATCTTCTTTTGATTATAAGGGCAGGGTTGGCTTCCTGGGCTGTGAGTACACATTGCCAGCTTATGTCCAGCCTCTCATCCACCAGCAACCTTGAGTCCTCCTCGGCAGGGCTGTGCTCTCTCTTCATCCCCCAGCCTGTATTGATGCTGGGGGTTGGCCCAACCCAGCTGCAGTATCTCCACTTTGTCTTCTTAAACCTCATGACATTCCTGGGGCCACCTTCCTGAGCTTATCCAAGTCCCTCTGGATTGCATCCCATCCTTCAAGTGTGTAAACCACACCACTCAACTTGGTGTCATCTGCGGATTTGCTGAGGATGCACTCGATCCCTTTGTCTATGTCATTAATGAAGATGTTAAATCATGCTGGTCCCAATATGGACACCTGAGGGACACCACTTGTCACTGATGTCCACTGGGACTATGAGCCATTGACCACTACCCTCTGGATGCAACCATCTAACCACTTTCTTATCCAAGTTTAATAACTTGGTTCCTAGTGTGGTTATACAGATAAGGACTTGAACAGTCCTACAGTGAATTCTAGTTTCTTCATTCTTCTCACTAAGAGTTGACACTATTTTTACCACCCATATGTTTGTGGTTTTGTTGTTGGGTTTTTTTCCTTCAACTAGCAAGCTTCTTATTGTTTAGAAGGATGCTGGTAATGAGTTTTTGGCAAGGCTAAGCAAATTTAAGAATTCAGTTTTACAGAGTATATTAGTATATAAGAATGCAGCATTACAGTTAATATGAAAGATCTGTGGAAGTGATTTCAGAGGTATTTTTCATTAATAAACTCTCACTTCATATAATGGCATGAATCCCCCCTCTTCTTTTGTCACTTCTAAATTAAATATTCTAGATACCAAAAATCATTGCAGAATTGAACATAAATTGGAAGAAGAAAAATATCTTTTCTGTCTATCTTTCTCAGAGGACAATAGAAGGTTTAACTGCATGCATGTTACAATATTCTAATAATTAACTATTTCTCTTTTAGTTTACATCTTTCGAGCAGCATAGACCCTGGTTTGAATATCAAGAAGCTTGGAGGTTTATACATTAGTTTTGATGCAAAAAAGCAGAAGCCTAGATCAAGTGTAATTGAAAATCTGAAGGAGAAGAAGAAAGATCAGGTAATGTGTTTACAGTTATCTGTGAATACAGTAACACAAAGATGTTAATAAGGTAGGTTTGTTTGCTTTTACGGTATTGTTTTTGTGGTTTGCTGAGAACTTCCATTCTTTTTAGCCAAAGTGTGGATTTACATTTTGATGGTAAAAATTTGAATATGCGTGACACTTCAGAAACTGAGAAGCAGTGCAAATTCCAGCATTACCTTGTAAAATAAACCAAAGTTGATTATACCTGCAGTTTTGCCTAATGGTACATGAGCTGAAGGTCTTCTGACAAGATATTTAGTCCATAGCCAGAATGAATTCCAGTAAATAAAGGTCTATACTCGCCCTAATATGGAACTAGCAGTTTTATTTCAAAAGCACTCTTTGAGATAAAGCATATGTGTTATTTTTGTTGAGACTCTTTTCTTTGGCTCATCCATATCAGCCCTCTTTATTCCAGAGCTTTTGCTGTCTCACTACTTCCAGAGCAAGCCAGCTGCTTTCTGTTGGTGGCCAAGAGTCTGTTTTGAAGATCCCTACTGCATTTTTTGTGGATTGAAGTAGCTCAAGTATTGCATTAAAATGCTTGCTTAGATTCTGTATGATTCCATTAGTAGGTTCTGTAAATATAGTTAAGCAGTAAAATTTGTATCCATGAAATGACTGTTCTAATGTTGAAAAAAATCCTTACAGCTCCTGCAGAAGAGTGTAATAACTCCAGACTTTGAAAAAAAGGAATGTGTCCCACCCTTCAGGGAATCACTTCACCAGCTAAAGAAACAACGCAGGGTAAGTGAAGAGCTCGTAAATGCCTGAAATAACAAAACAAGCTGTGGTAGAAAGCCTTGTACTGGGACTTTGTGCATATACAAGCCTTGCTGGGAGTGGAGTGATGAACTTCAATGAAGTGTCTTCGAGCTGTCCTGTGAAAAGCCAACCTTCTAGTCACCAGGACAGTGAAGTTGAAGATAATATGCTCAGATGGTACAAATCTGTCATCGATACAGTGCTGATGACCTTCTTTGTAAGGGCCATACCATACACATTTTAAAGGTCCATATTTATATTCTAAATGCTTTATCCATCTTTTGTAGGAAAGAGTTCCCTGTTCTGCCCCATCCTAGTTCATGAATGCAAATTCATTTTTCTTGGTATTGCATCCTAGGCAGAGCGAGAGAAAACAACAGGTGACGGCTGGTTTGGTATGAAAGCCCCGGAAATCACAAGTGAACTGAAAAATGATCTTAAAGTTTTGAAGATGAGAGCTTCATTGGACCCTAAGCATTTTTATAAGAAGAATGATAGAGATGGTCTGCCCAAGTACTTCCAGGTAAGGAAGCAGCAAAAGGTGGCATTGTACTGCTGGAGTTTTGAACAGCTGTTTAAGAATGCCTATTTTGTAGGTAGCCTCTATGTGATTTAATTTCGTATCTTAATTATTAAACCATTTTGATTATTTTGCTGCAGTTTGCCACTGTTAATCTCTGTATTACATATGTGTATATGCTGTTTTCTTTTTAGTTTTGGCTGATCTCATAGCAGTGAACAAATATCTGACTGAATCTGTATTCTGAACCCTCAGAGGACTAGATTTTCACTGCCTTTTATTAGCCATTTTAAACAAGCATGTAGAAAGTAATTGGCATTTATTTTCTTACTAGCCAATACAGTTTGAATGGAACCTTTGTGATCAGCTGAAATTTCTGCTGCTGTACTTGTTAAATGGTTTGCATAAAGGAAGAAATTATGCAGAAGCTACAGAAATAGGCTTGCAGCAGCTTTGAATGGTTAGCGTGCATGAGGCAATGTTTTCATTTCTCAAAATATTACCACTTCACTCTAAAGCATGGGGGGGGTTATGTTTTGAAGTTAGAAAAACTTTGACAGAAGTTTTCCACATAATTAGATCTGTGCAGATTTGTTTTCACTGCATAAAACATGTATTCCATATATCTCTATTCCTAAGGTAATCAGAGCTGACTGACATGCTGCTTGGAAACAATGTGATACATTTCAGGATGAAGCCCGTGTATTGAATGAACTGCTCTGTAGTCATCCAGCAAAAACACTACAATGACAGAGACAGGAAAGAGTTGACATGGTCATAAGGGTTTCCTTTCCCTTATATTTAAAATATTTAAAAATTAAGAACTGGATTTTAGCAGTCCAGTGTTGAAAACTCAGGCTCTCCTCTCTGCCCAGTGCAATGAGTGCAAAAGTGACTGCATACAAAACGTGACAATTATTTTGGTACTTTGCACTTTCGTTAAGCAGCTGTTAATTCTGATCTGCTCTGTGAGTGTCTTTACACTTGGTGCTGAGGATTTAAACAAACAAACAAAAAAATGCAAAATAATCAACATCTTGCTGTACAGTAAGAATGTTTTCATTTTTATTTTTAGATTGGAACTGTGGTTGATTCTCCCATAGACTTTTACCATAGTCGAATCCCTAAGAAACAAAGGAAGAGAACAATTGTTGAAGAGCTGCTTGCGGATTCTGAGTTTAGAAGGTATTTAAAAATAGTCTTGTAATATTAATATCCTGTGTAAGAGAGGAGTATTTCTAACCAAATAACTTTTTTTTTTTGTTTTATTCAGCTTGTATGGTGGGTTTTTTTATACTTCAAAGAAAAATCTTATATCTTTTAGCACTTTAATAACACTGCCATTTAGAAGGCCTAAGGGGTGGGATAATTAGACTGAGATAACATGCATTTTATCTTCATAAAAGGGTTTTTTCCAAATTAGGTTATCACTGTTGGCAACCACTCTTAAAGACTGATTTTTTTTTTTTTTTTCTTGGCATAATTGATAGAAAAGAGCAGACTGTAATTCTGTGAATGTTGATATTATTTCATTTTATAAATATATCAGTCTGCCACCTGTCAAAATTGTGATAGAAGACTTACTTGAAGATTATGATTGGATTAATTAATGTCTGCATAACCTAAAGTTTTTGGAGTAGACCCTATAGTTGTTCCACTTTGATTTTGGTTATTACATGATGTTAACCTACACTTCTCTTTTCACATAATGACGTTTTCTTTGAAGTAGTGCATGAGTTGGGATTATAACATTTGAGTGACTTGTAAATTAACTAACGTTGGAAAGGCAAGTTAGTATAGCTGTTTCTTAACTAGTTTTCTGGATTGACCTGATTTGTAAGGTATTTATTAGAGTGTTTTTTTAAAAATTACTGTATTTGAAATTTGGTCAGTTAATTTTTGTTGTGGTTAAATAAGGACTTTAACCAGACACTTCAGCATCAGTGCAGATATTTGACAGATTTCAGTGTTGCGTTTAAAAGCCTCAGTACTGCTCAGTGCACAGTGTCTGTCCTAGCAATCCATGCAGGTACCTAAGAGTCTGTATTAGAGGGATAGCAACTCACAGTAAGTATATCCTGTTGATTGTTTAGTGACCATCTTATGTCAATTTTCAGTCTTGAGTAGAGAGAGGTTTATTAGCTTGAGTTTGGTGAGAAGGCAGTATAAAAGTGAGTATAATTTTCTCAGAGTGTTGTCAAAATTGACGAGTCTTCCCCTTTAGAGCAGTAGAAGTGTTTCAGCAAACTGTGCAAAATGGGATTGCATGTGCAATGAGGAACGCCCTACCAAAATTAATGATTCTTCAATCCAGTTTACTTCCAAACCAAATTTACCTGCATCTACCATTCATCCAGTGTTGATTTCCCTTTACCTATGCCTAATTGTATAAAATCAAAGAAATTTGATTCAGAAAACAGAGAGAACTCTGGCAAATTATGTGTATAGAGTACTTTCCATGTTATCTTTTCTTGAACTTTGGTTTACCATGCTTAAAAATTATCTATTTTGTTCAGATATAATAAAAAGAAGTATCAGGAGATCATGAGTGAAAAAGCAGCTTTTGCAGCAGGGAAGAGGAATCGGAAGAAGAAGAAATTTCACAATTAAGAATTGAAGAAAAATACCAAGCTGGAACAACTTATAAAGCTTTTTACAGAATGCTTTGGTTGTGGTGGTTTTTTCCTTTTTTAAGATTGCAGGTCATGTGCAAATTGAGGTTTAGGGAAATTCTTGCTGTGAGAATTTGGTAGGGAGCTTTATCAAATTATCAGGTATATAAATTTAAATTAATTTAGATTTTAAAATTAATTCTATTTAAATTAATGTTTATGTAAAACAGTATTTATATGAAAGCATATTGCTAAATCTGAGTAAAAAAATCCAGCTTTGCAGATTGTGGTTTTCTCAGGCTTCAGTCTTTACATCAGTTAATTAGTAAATTCAGTTTAAAGTTACATGTGTGATTCATCTTGGCACATGCTGTGTGCCAGAACAAATTTTTTCATGTCTCGTCAGAGGCACTGCTGGCCCCACTGTAATAGTAGGTAATGAAAAGTAGTTTGGTTGTGAAGGGTTTATTTCAACACTGACCATAATAGGATTGAGAATGACCCAGAATTCAGTGCCTACACATATACTTTTATATTTATGTGTGTGTGTTATAATACAGATTATATATATAATTTATAAATACATTTAAATAAGATACAAATAACCTATTGTTTAAGAAATAATATAAGTAATATTTATATATAAAATTTCTACAGTCATATGTTGTTTTATTACTTTTTATCATTTGATACTTGTCTAATCTTTTTGAAAATAACTTGACATTGGCATCCCATATGTAGGGTGTGGTGTGCAGGTTGTGACTGGTAGCTGCCCTGGCATAGTTCTGCAGCTAAAGGAATAGAGTGAGTCTGGAAGGCCTCTGCTACCATTATGGAGCCAGAGATGTCACGGGCTCAGTTCCCCTTTAGTGACAAGTTGTAGCATTTTCTGATTGTCAGAACTGTTGTGCTGTTTAGTCGGGTTTTAATTACCTGGTTATTTTATTGCTGTTACAATTAAACTCAGTTACTCCCCGAAGGTAACACAAAAGATGGATAATAGAAGATACAAAAATTGACACTACATTGTCTTAGGTGGATTGGGTGACAAGGATTTAGAAGTGGTTGTCAGAGGATCAGTGGTGTTGATTGTTTTCTTACGACATGAACACTGAATTTTAAAGGTTGCGGATCTTAAGCAAGAAGTGCTTAATTGTGCTTTTGACCAATGTTTAACCATCAAGTTTTCTACGGAGAACAAGAGAATTGTTATTTTAAGGATTAGTTATTTGTGCTGAAATGAGCATCATGGTATCTATTGACCACCAAGTGAAGCTTGAAAGAAATTTTCCCCTGATCCTTTAGTGTGTTTTACATCATTCCAAAGTTGAACATAATGTTTTACTGCCGGGAACAGACAGGAATCTTGAGTCCTTAAAAAGTTTTCAATGCCTGGAGATGAAAAAAGTGAAGTGAATTCATTGGGAAGTATCAAACACGTACAAGTAAAACCACCTGTCCCCAGGTCTTAGTTAAATTGCAGATGCTCTATCCTAATGCAGCTATATGTATCCTAGTGTCGTGATTCCCAGTCAGTAAAGAATAACTATTAGTGTCTTGTTCTCTGGCTGATGTTGAACACAAAACAACTGAACACTGAGAAGTAAACAAGGCACCACAGTAGTTGTCATTCTGTTGCATCCTGGGGTGCTCAAGTGCAACTGTGGAAAAGCAAGGTTTGACTCTGAAAGACCGTAAAAGAGAAATACAAGCTGTGGTGTTAAATAGCAAGCAACAACTTGGTGTTTGTTGGTCAAGGTTCTTAGTAGGTAGTTACAGAAGTTACTTCACGTGCAGCATAGCTAGTGGGGATTTGGTTTATGTTCTATATCCTTTTCCTTCTTTTGATTCTTCTAATACCTTCTGTTTTGTCACACTCTGTGCCCAGCAAGGACCCATGTTCTGAGCAACTGAGGTGAGATGTGCTGGACCGTTTCCAGGGCTGCAGGGTAGTACTTGCAGGTCGTGTTGGCCGGCTTGCCCATCACCTAGAGCCTGATCTTGTGTTCAGCCTCTGCTAGTTCACGCACTAGATAGAGCACCTTTTCTTAACCACCAACTTCCATAAAAGCACAGACAGATAGTATTTGAAATTGATATAAGGTTTAAGGTGCTGGAGAGAGAGTAAAAACAAAATGCACCGTGTGATTGCCAAGGCTTATTAGGTTTATCTGAAAACACAACATTTGTGAAGGTTTGCCTATCAATTGCAAGTAAGATTTTAATGGCTGTCAGACATATTTGTGTTAATCTGTAATTCTACCTTTATTGACTTAAACCATTACTAACAAGAAATTTCCCTGAGATGAAAGGGCAGTAGGTAGTGTGTTGGGTTTTTTACATATGCACACCTATTGCTGCTTGGGATGTCACTGGAATATTTTGTACAGACAGTATTAATTCCTTCCTCCTGTTTCTTTATGCTTCCCTTGGTTTTATTAGTATTTCTTTTTTGCCTTGGGTCAGAGATTATCCAGTAGTTGTACAGCCGAGGGAGTTCACAGTCCATCTCCTTGGTGTTAAAACCAAAAGACTATGATAGGGATCGGGCTAATGGTGGCTGAGATGTTGCTGGTGTGGTGCCACTGGTAGGCATGGTTTGTGAACAGAAGTAAAATAGTTCTTTTTTTCTTGTCATGCTCTTATTGTTCACACTTCCTCTTTTTTCCTTCTTTGGGGGTCTTTAACCTCTCTGCAATCAATTTAGTCTCATTAAAACTGAAGGTATCTTGTCATTGCGGTTTTCCATGTGGTAAAACTATTCTTATCTCTTAATTTTTAAGAAGTCCTTTCTTCATCACAGGGGCCTGCTTAGGTAAGTTTTATTGAAACTTGGAATCTTGCCATAGCCGAATTTGGAAGGGAGAGCTTGTCCTGCCCAGACTCCTGCTCAAAGAAGCATTAGACCAGGTTGTTCAGGGCTTTATACTGTTGGGTCTTGAAAACCTACAGGGATGGAGACTGCCTAACTCCCAGAGCTCCAATGCTTGATTTTCCTCATGGAAAAAAATAATTCTTCATATCCAGTCAGACAGAACGATTATTAATGATTGTCGTACTGCCTCATGGGCCTTGCATTCGCTTTCTTTTTTTAAAATGACTCAATTTGTAGCAGGCAGCATCAATCCAATTTATAGTGCTTGCTATAATCCTTGACTTTTTTTTCCTCACGATTCTCTTAAAGCATTCTGAAATACCGTGTTGTCTGTGCAATATTTTCCTCAAAATCCTTTTCATACAAATATGTTGTGGAATTGTGTTCCTGTACTTTTCCACTAGAATTCACATTAGAATCTGTTAACAGAGCCAGTATCTCAGGAGAGCTGTCCCTGTGCTTACCTCTAGAACATGCCCAGTTCCCTGAACCAGCAGCTGTTATTTTTTTTCTTTTGGACTGTAGTCCTTAATTAACTTTTGCATTTTTAGAGTATTGATTATGTAAATATTACTTGCAACATGAAAACATGTATATGTAAAAGCTTCCGCCTTCAATTTTTTTCAGTGGGAACTAAGGAAAATTTTATGAAGCTTAAATACAAAAAGTAGGAGAGGAAGCAGTATTTTGACTGAAATACAGTGGAAGTGACAACAAGGAGACACATTTTGTCTTCTGTCATCTGATTTAGTTGCTTTTTACGAGTTTACTATAGAGAGGTTTTGGTTTTGATGTTTGCAAATTTTCAGGAGTTTGTTTCTGTGAAGGACTGGATTTTATTAGTAGATGGCATTTTTGAGTGGGTTATTATGCTGCATAATAGTGATGGTTAATGTGCCGGTTGGTGTGTTTAATTTTCAATTTTTCCTTTATTGTTTTTAAATAAGCATTATTACAATTGGAAAGTTACACATTACAGGATTAAAAGCAGTTTATCAAAAAAAAAAACCCACAAATTGAATAATTCAGGAATAATAAACCAGATTAATTTATAATTTATTCCACTCTGCACAAAATCAAGGAGGTTTGTTTAGTGCTGCTGTTGTCTTGATTTACCATCTAATTTGATTGCTATTATTAAAATGGCTCTTCATCTTCTATGTTGTTAGGTATGTGTAAGTCCGAAAAGATGGTGTCCAGGTGTTCAGTCCTTCAGTTTTATCTGCTGCATTTTTGGGGCTCGTTTTGTTGCTTGAAATTAACCAGGAATTTATCACGGGGGCCCATTCTAACTGAAGTGCCTCCAGGAAAGACGCAGCCTTGGTTTTTCAAGTAAAATTACTTTCCGAAGGCTGTCCTGGGAGCGTAGCGGCCCCTCTGGGCCGGTGTGTCGGTCCTGGCCGCTTTGGCGGAGCGCGAGCGCTGCCTGAGGGCGGCCACGGGGCCCGGAAGAGAAGGAGCGGAGCCCTTCTCCCGCTGCCTGAGGGCGGCGGGACCGGGAGGAGAAGGAAGGGAGCCCTTCTCCCGCTCCACCCTCAGCCAGCCCGCCTTCTGGCTGCTGGGGAAGAAGCCTCCTGGTGCTGGGCCAGGCTGAGACGGCACATTCGCTCGATGGCCGCTCGTGCCATTACCTCCGCCGGCTTCCAGCCTTTCCCAGTCCGCCAGGCCCGGCGGGAGGCGGGCCCAGCGAGCCTCGCTGACGGGAGGCGGCCGCCAGGAAGCGGCAGGCCGGGGGACGGGATTGCTGCGGCGGGGAGGTAAGGGATGGGAGAGCGGGACGGAAAGATTTCCGCCAAAGGCGCGGCGATGAAAAAAAAAAAAAAAAAAATAAAATTAAAAAAGAGAAGACACGACTCCGCCGGGACTCGAACCCGGAACCTTTGAATCCCTTCAACCCTCTAGAAGTCCAATGCGCTATCCATTGCGCCACGGAGCCACCTGTTGGAATATCCGCGCGCCGCCCATAGAGCCTGCGCGCGCCGTCACGCGTTAGTTGCGAAAGCTCCGGCTCTTTCCTTTTTCTTTTTTTTTGTTTTATTTTTGTTTATCCAGTATGAACAGGCTTCGTCTTATACGCTGCTGCATAGACGAGTCTCACGGCAGCCCCTACGTGCCGCCCGAGCGCCGCCCACGGCGCGGGTGGGGCCCACGCCTTCCTGTGCAGCGCTGGTCGTGGCGCGGCGTCCTCGTTTTTTACGGAAGACTGACCTTTTTTAAGTTCTTCAGTGATCAGTATAAAATATTTGTTGACATCCCACTCCGGCGTTTTCAGTATTAATCCTTATGTTTGGAGGATTCTAATTGTATTCCACAATTACCTTGTGTTGATGAACTCTTCCTCCAAACGGCCATAAATTCACAGTAACACCCCTCCTTACCCTGCTTCCCCCGTGGATTCAGTTAAACAAGATATTCCCTTAAAAGCTGTAATTATAGTCTGAAACAAATCTATGATACTATGTTTTTAAATCCTGAGTAGGCATATGAGGAACCTCAGAAGACAGGCGTATTTTTTCTTTAACCCTCCCCAGCAGGATCTTCCAAGCGGAGCCTGTGCCTTTCTGCTCCTGGGGGTCTCCCTGGCCCGGCTCTCCCGGGCATTGAGATCTACGCTGCGGGGCCGTGGCCCGGGTTATGCAGCACAACGGCTTTGTGAGAATCTCGTGCTGCACTTTATCGTAATTTAAAAGTACCGGTATCCATAAGAGTGGAGAAAACCATGAAAATGAACACACCCTGAAATCCGAGGAAGCAGGAAGCTAATCAAATCGATGTATAATGACTTGACTAGGATACACAATCCACTATCCATTGCCTTCAGGGCTGAGATACCGAGGGTAATGAGTAACCGGGGTGACTCAGGCACACCTGCAGCACGTCCCGTGATTCCCATGAAGTCAGCTGGAGTGCCCGTGGCCAGCAATGCTCATGAGCTGGCTGGTGACTAAATAGCCCCTACAACACTGCCGAGAAAAGGGGGTTGCTGGAAGGCTTCAGTAGTTACAGCAAAGACCAGATTAGAGGTACACCCCTCCCCAAGCTAACAGACTGTTACTGAACCAGAGCAGTTGTAAACACAGACCAAGAAGCACAAAATTATACAAGACTAAGTTGTACAGGGCTGGTTGAATTTACAGTCTCTGGGTCCGTATGGTCTTGCCGCAACTGCTCTGTTAATGACAGAACTCTTCATAGGCGCTCCTGGTAAAAGAATGCAAGCTGTGGAAACTTTGAGTCCTCAGACCCTGTACGGCATAAACCCCAGAAATCTTGTTTTTAAGAACTGGGTTATCTTCAGAATAATGAGCTTAAATTAATGTTTGGGCAACACGAATAAACCACTTGTAAGTAACTAAGAATCACCATAAACATCTTGTAGTTTGTGAATACCTGGGCGTGTGTATTGTGGGGTGGAAGGAATATCAGAACCTCACCAGTGTGATATGCTACTTTTGGACAGCAGCTGGTGAAGAATCAGAGTTTGCTGTCAGAAGACTAGTTCTGAAGCTGTAAGAGTGAAGAATCGTGACACATGATTCTTACTTCCTCTCATGTTTTCGTTTTGGTTAGTTGGTTTATAAAGGTAGGTGAAGGCTGCTGTTTCTATTTATGCAGGAGGACTGACTGGGGCAGTGTTTGGAAGTTTTCCAGAAATATTTCGAATTATTCAAGTCAGTTTTCTTTTTTATTCTGTAAATGTAGTCCCAATGCAAAGTCCACCTTTGTGTTTGGACAGCAGATGGAGCTGCTGCATGAGAAACAGGACAGATCTTGGGTCATGAACTCACAAAATGTGATGTGTTAGGCAAAACCGATGGATCTGACTAACCTTTGCTGGCACCTGGACCTGGATCTGTCCTTTGGACTTTCCCTCTTCTGGGAATGTCTGAAGTCCACTTCTGTTGCAAGTTGGCTCTTCAACTTTATGCTCTGTTTCAGGGAGCAGAAGTTTCTTGGAATACATTTGTGCTGGTTTTAGTTACTGGCAATTAGAGAAATTTTGCTTAGCTCAACTAGGTGCCATTTTGCTAATTTTAAATAGGAGGAGAAACTGAGATAGGAATACCTTGACACAAGTGCATCAATGGCAGGCCAAAACCAGCACTGTCATATAACGCTCTTCTATTGAAAAAAAAGTCTAGAAATTTATTGATGAAATTTAAGTGTTCTTTGAGAGGCTTTTTACAACTTGGGATTCAACATTAACTTCTGTTAATGTACTGTAGTGCTATGCACTGTATATCCTGTCGCTTTTGGTAAGATTTGAGCTTAAAAATTTATTAAAAGGAAATTTTTGAATCTGCAGAGCTTCCACAGGTGTTTGTTGGGAATACCATCATGTTTCTCAAAGTACAAGTGTAATTAATACACTTGTTGAAAACAAGAGGTCAGAGAAGGCTGCAGGCAAAGCGGCTGTCATGTATAGATCACCTAAATGGGACCCTTACATAGTCTGTGTATTTCAGATTCTTTTCTTTCTCTCTTTCTTGACATGGGATTATTCCAACCCTGCTGCTTTAACAATTCACCTGTGTAGTGCAGCAAGAGAAAGCACTCTTCAAACTGGCAGAAAAATGCTTGGATGCGCAAGGTCTGAGGATACTGAAAATAACTCTTTCAGGGAGAGTTTCTGTTGGTAATTTACAATTTGATTCCTTTTTTTAAAATTTATTTTCTTAAAATGAAGATAAATGCTTCACATTGTAGATGCTTCTGCATCTCTGCCTGTTCCTTAGTAGGGGCTGTAATTGCCGTGTGACTATCAGGGGATTACCTGTCCTTGTTTGCCAGGCTGCCAGCAGGCAGACTGCTGTTGGGAACCTCTTCCAATTATCTTATTTATGGCTGTTGTTGGACTAATGCATGTTCTGTCCCATTGAGTATATTTGGGTAGATAGGAGTAATTCCCAAGGGCAGTGCCTTGTGGAGTTGGGAAGACATAAGCAATCATGCCAAGTCACTTCTACAAGGGATTATAATGTTAATTCGTGTAGCTCTATTAACAGAGCAGCTGCTGCAAAGGCAGCTGTGAGATGACTACAGTCTTTTGGTGGAAAAGTTTGTAGTTCTTTCCTCATGTTCCATAAGTAATTTTTTTCATAGTAATTTTTATATATCTGATAGACAGTCCATGGGTCTTAGTGATTGTTCTCTGTGATGATACAGTTGGTGAAGAGCCTAGGAACTGGTTAGAATGGTATCATTTGCAGTTCACTCTTACTTGCTCAGATTCCTTCTAATATCTTCTTTCAGAATAAATGCAAAATTATATTTTCATTATTTGTATTTACAGTTTTACTACTTAATGTATTTATGTACCCTACACTTGCTACTAATTTCTCATTAATTTATTCTTTAGGTTATTAATACTGTATTTCTATATTTACTGTTACATTTTCTTCAGAAAGCAAATTATATAAAGCCAAGTATCTAAAGTGATTCTGGTTTTGTGACTTTTTCCCCTGTTTTTCCTGTTTCTTGAATATGTACATTTGAAGGCCATTCACTGCCTCTTGCCAAAAGTGGATTACATCTGACTTCTAGAGAGATGGGAATCTGTTTCCAGATAATTTCAGTGTTTTCTGTTGCTAACTGGATCCGTTTTTTTCCTCAGAGAATGAATTTAATAATTTTTTTCAGAAATGCATGAGATTTGTGTCAAACACCCTTCAAAAATATCCGAAGTGATGCCTTTAAATATATTTTAAAATTCTAGTCTTAAAGCCCCCCTTTTTGTTTTTATTAAAAATCACATTTTATTAATATTTTCGTTATTTTATGCTTGTTTACACTGGGATTTTGCTTAGCAGACTTATTTCTTGCTTCCTTGGTGGGCCTTTTCTGCTTTGAATTTTTCTGTTCATGTTCTATAGCTTAACACAGAATTAGCGTCTAGCGTCTTTTCTCAGATTTTACGCTTCTGTAATCTATCAGTACAGCTTTTTTCTCTGTTTGAACAACCACAGTGGAAGAACATTGAACTAGCACGTGACTTTTATAGCTAATCCTTGCGCAGTCATTGCTCTATGTTCTTCCTTCCAATTTTTGTCTCATGAAACCAGTCATTGAATTAATGCAACTTATCACCCAGCAGAAGTTACAGTATGAAGAAACAAAAAGCTGCACATCAAAGGGTCTTCTGTGCAGACAGAGCAGACACAAAGGCTTCTTTGTGGTGAATGTGCAGAGTTAGCTCTACCACTCTAAATCAGCAGTGAATTTTCTTCAATTCTAGCATTGAAGTAAAAGAATGCCCTTTGTTCTTGTAGGGGGTTTTACTTTTATTTCCAAAATGCTGGCAGGCATTAAGCATTGACTTAACAACCTAAAAAATTAATTTCCTGTGTTCGGAATTGTGATATACTTTTATAGAAGTTTATCTTGGTTTATTCAATGTAGTAATAGGTATCAGTCATTTCTGCAGCAAAGTGAAACAAGCAGCTTCCAGAGTCAGTGATATCTGTAAATCATAGGAATCACTGATAACAAGACCTCTTACTTTTTGCTACACCCACTGTAGAAACAATGTTCTTGTTGTTGTTGTTATTGTTATTATTGCAATATGTGACTATAGTTAATTTTGTAAATATCTGAATTTGCAACCACTAGGATGGGGAATTCAGAAAAATAGTCAGAAAAAAGCCAAAAGAAATGCCATCACAGCTCCCATCCAAAATTACAGAGATTAGGGTAGACATTTACTCCCAGATAGTATGTCAGGGATGTTTCAATCTGGTTTTGATACAAGTGGCCTTTATTCCATAAGATTGCTACAAAATTATCACTTGCTTTGTTAGTGTTGTGATGACAGGATATTCTTTTATGTGTCTAAAAGTGGGAACGTGGCTTCTTAATTTACTGTCAAGTGCTAATCTTGCTCACAACTGGTCTGGAAGGGCAAAAGGCCTTTGAATTTGGTGTTAATTGCTATGACATTGGTCTTTGTTACATAGAGGCCTTATGTTTTTTGACTGACGATTTTGCATCTTGTTTGTCAGCAATGCAGTTATCTGCTAGAGATAGTTGTATGGTTTATGTTACTAATTAGAATGAGAAAAGTGAAACAGCATTTGGTGGAATTGCGAGAAATGGTATCTCTAAGCAGGCTGGACAAGTAAATTTCATACTGAGTTGAAATGGAATAGGGAAATCTGGCACAGGAGTTACTTTGGAATCCTCGGAAAAAATGAGAGTACAGGTGAAAAAAAGAAGGGATAAAGGAGAAACATAAAGACCTGTGCTGTGGAGAATGAGAGTAATGTTGATGGTGCTAATAAAACTTTGATGGGGGGTTGGCTTTGGCTTGACATTGTTTTTTCAGAGTCTTCACTCTTGCAGTGCAGATTATTTTTCAGTCTCTGTGCTGGCAGAGCTTGTGTGACATACATCCAGCAGGAGAATTTACACCTGCAAGCCATATGTAGCTTACCTTTAGCATACTTACATAAATGACAAAATCATTCATTTTCAGCTCATGGATTTTAACACTCCTGACATGATAGCTCTCTTCCTTTGTGTCATACCTAGAAGCAATCTAGTGACCTGTTGATTTGCACCAGAAGATGGTTCGTTATGGTCCCAATAAGGAAGACACTCAGACTATTAAGTATTGCTTAAAACATCATTTGTTGTGGCTCACACTCTAAAGAAAAAGAACAATGTAAGTAGTTTTATGTCCTTCCAGATGCTGAGTTGTGTGGTATTGAACAGGTCTCAGATCAGAGCCCAGCACTCTGGGCAGATCTTGCCCAGGGAAAGGTCATCTGATATTTTGGTCTTTCAAGCACTTGCAGGACTTTCTTCAAACAATTCTAGTTCTTACTCCTACTGTCAAACAGAAAGCTGGTTCACTTAGGAACTGTTTGCTGCACTGTTAGATAAAGACAAGGAGGGCCAGGCAATGTGCTCACCAGTACTGAGGGGGAGCTGCCTGGCGGCTCCTCTGTTCCTGGGCTGTGTGTCCGGCAGCCCTGGGAAATGTGCCGCTCAGCATGGGTCTGACAGCCCCGATCTACATGCAGCACAGCACTGGCCTGTGCCTTGTATGGGCATCACTAACTCCTCAATAAAGTGATCTTCTGGTTGGGATCAATAGCCTGTGATTGAGGAAAAAAATCGCTTGGATGCAGAATTGCAAAGTGATGCAGTTAGACATTTAGGTTTTGAGAGCATCAGTGTTTTCAGGGCAGATAGCCTAGGTGAGTGGGAAGTGGTCCTAACTGAAACTTCTAAGTGGCTTCCATAATGTAATGATCATAATAATAACAATGATAATATTAATAATTCATGATAGTATGCATAATAAAATATGTGATGCCTCGAGTAGTTAAGTTTACCTATCCCTATTAGTCTTTTGAGCTTTGGACTGATGGAGGGTGTTTTGAACTTGTGCATAGTGTTACAATTATGGAAATGAGTTAATTCTGTTGTTGTTGTTTGAAGGGTTTTTGTTGGATTTTTCTTCCAGTTTATAAGTACAATTTTTCATTTTTTTTTATAGTAAATATGGATTAAGAAGTATCCTGCAAAGCTCTCAGCTGAAAGTAGGAACGTATTTCCTAATGGCTCACTGGCAAATAGGCAGCACGTTTTTCACTTAGTAGAAAAGTAATAATAATAATTAAAAATAAGGTGTGAAAAAATTTACTGAACACAATGTACAGATTCTCCTTGATTTAGGGGGGAAAAAACCCAACCTCACTGCTCAGTTCTCATCACTGTGATTCATCAGCTGCTGTCTCCTGGGCAAGTCTGGCAGCTGATTGGGCCCAGGGCTTCTCAAGGTGTGTCCTTAGCCAAGAAGCTTTTGCATTCTAAGAGCACACAGTAGACCATGATAGCCTCCTTCCATGGTAAGAACTGTTGTATGTCTGTTCTTATTGTTATGAACAGTGCTTGGTGGTTAGGAACAAATAATTAGGTGTGCTAGCAGATGTTTCCAAACCAACTTTTTGTGGGTTTAAAATCTGGAAGGATCTTAATCTTGGCTCTTAATTGTGGTAGCTGTTGCTCAATATGCTAGTAATACTTTTTTAAATTCTGAATTAAAGTAAATGTGATTATATAATAGTGAGGGGTATTCTCAAATCCACAGAGAATTAGATTAAAATATTTTTTGTAATACTGTAAAATTTTGAGAAAGTAACGTTTATAAGATTTCACGTGGTCTTTATATTTCCTAAAAATTGTATGTGTTAACTATTTGCAGGTTAAGTAATACGAGGAAACTTTCTTCTCATATTGTATTATGTTCAGGGCAATTTTATTTTTTTCAGAGATATGAATTGGCTTTTATATTTTTAAAATAAATTATTTGAAAGAGAAAAATAATGTTATTTTAACATATCTTTTCAGTTACCCTTGGAAAAATAAGGGAGAATTTTGAGGGAAAAATACTGGAGGAATATATTGGATACATTTTTGTTTTGTAGTTGATAGTTTTATGTCAACTTTACTATCGCATGAAGAGATGCCATGATGGCTTTGAGAGAAACACACAGGGATTGAAAAGATTTGAAACATGCTACGTAGACAAGTTTGCATGTAAATGTCTGTGATCTAATACTGTTGGAGTATGGTAGAAAAGGCTTCGGAAAACAGCAGCTGTAATAAGTATAATGTCTGCTTTCCTACTTTTACAGCAGTAGTGCTTAGAGCTCATTTCACATGACTGTACTTGTTTCTGCTCTTGGAAAAATGTTGCAGTCATGGCAAAAGCACCAACTTCTTTGTGAGGGATGATACAGTGAGCCATACTAAAAAGAGGGGTAGTAAAGATCATAATTTTAGCATAATATATAACTAAAAACAGTGAACCTTTTAATGATAACTAATTTTAAGAGATATTTAAGAAGTAACTCTTTTACCATACTGTATCAAAAATGCAAGGATTTTCTTAGGTATTCAGACAAATGTTTCTTGCTATTGAGTAGCATGGATTGGCTTCTAGTGCTTCTGCATATTTCTTGGTTTTAAAGCACCACTTCTGTGGTTTAGAATAATAGGATCTTGTTCTTTATGGACATTAGGAGTGTCTTCACAGTTACTTATGTTAGAGTGGATTTTTGCTCAAAATTTTAACTCAACACCAGTCAACACCAGAGGGTGCCAAAATGCAATACAGTATTCTCTATTTCCTAGTAAAACAGTGATATATACATAATATACCTTTTCTAAACATTGTTGTTTGGATCTCTCCCAGCCTTTTCTTGTTTGCATGTTCACCACTGTGATACTGTAATAGCAGCATACCCCTGGTTCTACGTTTCCTTACAACGACAGCAGTACATTCCTCTCACCAGCAGCTAGCACTGTCAAAGAAAGATTTTTAAGTATGCAGATAAACTTTACTTAGCTACCACAGCAGTTCATGTAATTTGTGTCATGTTCTTGTCTTGCTTGTCGTGGTCTTAGTTCTATGTGCAGGGGTCAGAGATTGGTTTCTATTTATATATGCCATGCTGTCAGCAAAGGAAGAAGTTAGTAAGAACTTTGAAATGCATTAATCATTCTTGGGCAAGACCTCATGGTGCAATTAATTTTACAATTCTCTTATTTATGTGATGTTTTTGGCCAGGCTGAACCTTTTAGGGTCCATGTGTATTCCTCTCTTCAAGCTCATTTCCTCATGGTGCAACACAAGGGGAACCAAAGTGCATATACTATTGAAAGAGGCAGTTGCATTTTATGAGCTTAGAAATTTGACTTCAAGAAATAAGATGATGTGCATTTGTTGCTTGGATGGCAAAACTATAAGATACTCTGACTGAATTACATATTTAGGTGGTTTTTGCTTTCAAAAGATAAAGTATGCCATACCTTATAGTCCCTATTGCTGAAGCACCACAGTGTATTTCTAAAGTTGGTTATGTATCTGGCTAAAGAATACTCTCAGACAGTACTTGTCAGAATTGAGTCCAAGAAAATCATGCAGCAGTTTACAATCATTATCCTGGTGGACAGATTAGTGAGTGTCTGTCGGGTGTGTGTGCATTCCCTCAAGTGCTCCTACAAGAGCAAATCCTTCCTTGCTTGTGTCTTCCTCTTTGGTCACACTCAGTAATAAACTGTGTTCAAATAAGAAACTGCTAACTCTAAATTTCTTGAAAGCAGCCATTCATCTCATGCCCATAACATTTTCTTTCTGTCCCAGCAGCTGATTGCAATCACCAGTGCCAGTGTTTGGACTCTTACATGTCTGATTTGTTGGATTGAGGACACATAACTAAGTGCATTATTGGTTCCTGCAGTAAAGTACACTTCCACATTGTGCAAGGATTGCGTAACCCTTTGCAGTGGATTATATGATTTGAATTATAATTAGATGCCAGGCTAAGACCTCTTTTTGTCATATAAAAGGGTTTCTGAAAAAAAAAGGAAAATAATCTAGTCACTGTTGGAGTCTTTTCAGTATATTTTTAATGAAAGGCCTGCCACTTTACTGGATGGAGTAGTGTCTTCAGATTAGTGCTGCTTTCTTAACTGTGTCTAATCTCATTTGATTCAAGCATGATGGAATAAAAAATCAATGTAGCATAGGTTTGTTTTGAAGTCAAGGAGGGGGTTAGAAAATCAGTAAACATCAGCTTATCATGGTTACTGATAGAGAATCAGTTCATCATGTTTAATTAGCTAACAGGAATTTTCTGAACCTATTAACCAGGATCTTAACAAGCACATTGGATGTAGGCTTATTAATTTATGGGGAAGTTCTGGTGTGGAAACTGAAAACTTTAAATCTAACTGTTTTCCTTTATACAGAAATCAGGAAATAGTTTGTCTATTTAGTTTTAGTAGCTCCTTAGTATTTATAATAATATTTCTTTTAGTACCCTTCCACCAAGCTATGAAATAGAAAAGATTAGTATTTGTCTTTATCATTTGCAGGAACTAAAAGATCATAAACTCAGAAATTCCTTTACATATCAATACATCAAATGCAAATTAAGTGAACTGTGCAGCATTAGAGCAGTGACCTTCAACCAGACTCTGTGTCAAGAATTTCTGTTTCCAAGGCTTCTCATTATTGCTGACTATTTTCCTGGCATAATGTATGGATCTTTTGTGGTGTGTTGTTTGCTGGAGAATGAATGAAAGCCCTCTGGCTCATTTATCCTACTGTCTCACTTGGGATTTGAACTACGTTGCTAGAAAAGAACGTCTAGTGCTCTCACTTTCAATTCTAACCCCCCCATCATTAAGCCGTAGCAGTTCCCTGTTGCATGACTATGTTTTCAGCTATAGAACGTAGTGGTAGTTTTGGAGAGTCCACAGAGGCTGAGTGGTTCTGAAGAAAAGCTAGTATTTACTGGATGTCGTATGGTTGTGCTGTCAGAGCTGTCAGTCATAAACATTTGGTGTCTTAGAATGGGAAAAAATACCTCTATTTTTTAATAACTTTATTTCACCTTCTCCATACACTTCCTTTTTTCAGTTTAGCTGCTCTCTTTTTTTATTGTCCTTGCCTCAAACAGTTGAAATTAGGGTTAGCTGATATGTTGTCATAATGCTGACATAAAAGCTATAGTAGACTGAAAAGCATTGTGGGTTGTTTTGGTTGGGTTTTTTGGGGGGTGGGGTGTTGGTTGGTTGGTTTTGTTTCAACAGAAGAAAAAAAAGAACTCATTTTGTATGCAGGCAAGTACCATTTAAGAATAAAAATACTGTTATTAAATATGACTCTTGATTTCCAAATCAAGGAAATAGGAATTTCCTTGGAATAGATCATGGCTTTTTTGTTCACTACATGTAAGACACAAGAGTTTGTACATAATTAATAAAAGGTTTCCCTTTAAAAATATTAATTAGGCACAAATGGGGGCAATTTCAGCATGACCATTACAATTGCACATAGATTCTGTTTTACATTGTGTATTTACAGTGTAAGTACTTTGATTTGTGTGTGAAGTTTATTTAGCAGATTCAGAAATACATGTAAACATTTAATCTGGTGCACATCTTGTTAACAGAGTAAGGAACAAATTCCATTTCAAATATTTTTAGTGGGAATACGTGAGACAGTTTTTGTAGTAAAGGACTGGATTATGTAACAGTATTTGTATTAATTAACCTCCTGTTAAATTTAAGAAATGGAAACCTATTATCTAGGCAAGTGTTGATTTACTTCTAGAGTTATTACCATGTTTACAGACTTTTCCACTAGTGAAACTGCACTATTGCTCAGGTAAGGGTGGGGTAAAAAACCAAACAAGGACAATTCTAGTCATTTTTATGTTAACAGCTTTTTCTCTAATCATGCTTTACTGCAGGTTTTCAGCTATTTGTTTTGGTCTGTGCTAGATTCTTATTCTCTATTCTCTTTACTTACTAACTTCAGCTTAAAATTTTCTTGATGTTTTCTGGCTGGTTGTAGCTAATGTTTTTCTTCCTCTTTACTGCATCTCGCATTTATCTATCTGTGCCTTTCTTATTAATATGGAGCTTATTTCCTACTTTTTGAAAATACTCTTAGAAGGACTTCTCTAGAAGTGAAGTGTATGAAACTGTAAGAGGAAAAGTGAGAAGTTAATGGACAAGATGGCATGAGGAGGAAGATAAAATAGTGTTGTTTAGTTATACCGAGAAAGACTTCAGAAAAACTGCAGTAAAATTTTAACATATTAAAATTAGCAAAAACTCTTTAGGAAACTAATAATACTCCGCCCATGACGTTTGGGAACCATCAGTAAGTGCAGTGCTCTTGACAGGTGTTCCACTCTCTGTCTTTGTACAAGTTCTGTACACCCATGCTAAGCCATGTCATTAGAATTGAGAGCTGAAAATTCCCTTACAATGTTAAGTATCTTGTGGAAATATTCCTTTATATTGTAGCTTATAGTACTTGAGATTCTTTAATATAGTCCTCTCAACTACATATTTTAGTACAATAACTCCTGTGTTACAGACCAGTGCACTTCTTTCATCAAATTTCTGGATTTATCAGTTAAGGTTAGTGTGACTTTTAAAATTAGCATGGATAGTTGTGCAAATAAACTGCAGGTTTTACAATGCAATGCTGTCAATCTTGAAACTTGCTTGCCCTCTTGTTCCAACAGCAAACAGACCCTCCTCCCACAGCAAGCCTAATGCAGGCTCACTTTGAAAGCCTGTGTATTGAACAAGCCCTCCAGGACAGCAGATGAGCGAGGTTCTGGTTTAGTTTTATTCTGTGGAATTCTGCTGCTGATGTAGAAGTCTGTGTTGCTTTTGCATGCAGATTTACTTTTGTATTGTAAACACTTAGAATGTCTTTGAAATAGGTGGGGTATTAAAGGAAGGAAAATATATCAAAGCAGAACTGCTGTTACTACTGCAGAGTGTTGTAAATGAGCTGTCTCTGTCTTTTTTTGTTTTGCTCTACTAGTGAGAATACATAAAAATTCAGACAGATGTCAGAGGAAAAGTTTAAGAGTTAAACTCCACTGCTTAAAAGAACTAAAGCTTTCCTTACAGGTTGTACTTGATATAGCGTAAAATTTGAGATGAGTTTATCTCGTAATTGCAAGATTACAGACAGCACAATCAAAGGCAAAGTAATACTACAGGTAGAAGCCCAGTGCTTCAGTTGAAATGTGTTGGGATTTTAACCCAGTCTAAGATACACTTGTGTCATTGCACAGGTGTTCAATATTGCTGCAAATGAAGGGCTTGGCTGAAGGAATCAGCTTGGCTCTGAATCTCAGCTGAGTTCCTCTGAGTTACACTTGAGAACCAAAGTTCTATTTGAAGGTGTCCTGCACTGCAGCAGTGTGGATCATCCTGTCTCTGCGTTTGTGCTGTTGTTGCAGCAGATTGCTACAGAATATGGTGAGGCAAAGCTGGAGACCCTTCTGTTGGAGGGGGTCAGTGCACAGCACAGTGTGGATAGAAGCTTGTTATAAGGAATGCTGTAGTACAGAAGTCAGCAGGTAAGAAAAGTTCAGTGGTGATGACTGAGAAATCAATAGAATGCAGCCTTCATTTAAAGGTGGTTTGTGGCTTGAATGCAGTAACACTGCATCCCAGAGTAGGAGGGAAACAGGAAGGGACTAGAAAGAAATCCTTTGGGCTATCTGCAGAAATACCAATAAAACTGGTGTGTAGAAAGACTTGTTAAAGAATTAAGTTTGCTACCACAAAAATTAATCAAAAATACTCTGAACAAATTTGAATTGGCACTGCAAGTTTAGACTGGCTCTTATCTACCCATGGTGTTTTGTATCTGGCACTGCTTGTACCATATCTTCAAAGGGAAAGGAAATAGTTCTTTGTTTTTTAAGAGACTTGCCCTGCATTCACAAAAGTATGACTGGTAGCATTTTTGTATGTAAACCCAGTTGATTCAAAGAAATTTCTGACTTGCTATTAGTGTTTTCTCCAGCTAGAACCCAAGTATTTTAACATTTCAGCTCATTAGCAGTTTGGGTCCAAAGGTGTAATACAGAAACAAGCTATTGCTTTTTGCACATGTGATCAAATGTAAGCAAAGGATCTGTCTGACTCCTGCAGCAGACTGACTTACTAAGAAGGTTGGTGAGATTATGACCCATCTTGCCCTTTATGGCTGAGCCCCACATAAAGCAGCTTCTTAAGTGTTGCAATTTTTAGCCCAAGTAATAATGATACTCAGACATTTTTTTTATTGCTAGTTGTCACAGTGCAAGTTCTGTAGCATTGTGAGTTCTAGCTCAAACTAGGACGATCAGTTTAGAAAACAGAGAGAACATCAATCTAAAATTAAAACAGAATTTATATCAAAATTTTGTTTCTCCCAGCTTTGTGCCAGTACTTTACAGAATTATTCTCAATGAGTACAATATTTTATTTTAGTAAACCTGCGTCATTGGTCTTGACAATCTTATTCCAACCAAATGATTCTATGATTATTGATCATCTTCAGGAAATGCACTTTTTTTATTTTCCTTTGTAATTATCAGTTGATTAAAAAGAAACAGATCAGTGAGAGGTTTTACTTTCTGAGGGTGTTAAATTTACAACTAAATTATTTTTCATTTCAAAGTTAATTTATTCTTATTGCTTATTATGCAGCTTTTTGAAGTATATCTGGAGGTAGCAACTAGCATGTTATGTTCTGCTCTAAACCCCTAAACAGTTCTTATCACTTCATTGTAAAATAAAAGTCAACAAAAATGGATAGAAAAAATGTACCAAGCATGAGTGTGGCTTGAACTACCAGACTACCCGGGGGGAGTGAGAGGCAAGGAGTAGGAAGTAATTGTGGAACCTGATTCAGGAGTTCTGTGTCTATGAGCAGCCTTATTAAAAAAATTTGTGGCAGTCCTACCATTTGCTTCCCATTCTGAAGGGCAGAAGAGATGAAGAGGACTATATTAAATGATAAAACATTTCAGAAACTTATTGCAGTAGTAACTAGTAGTTAAAGAACTTGAGACAGGATCTCTGAGTGGTCCTGGGTTTGCACATTTTTTTAAAAATGCACACTCTGAAGGGGCTTGGTTTGGTTTTGTTTGTTGAGTAAAATTAGCACCATTCCATATATCCAGTTTAGCATTTTACCACACAGATGCTAGACTTGTTGCAGTGGAGGTGAGGAACTTCTGGGTTGCTATGGCTGAGGAATTAAAAGGAGCAGGACTAGTATTTTTTAAATTGGGTCAGTCCACAGTAAAACTTTAGCACGGAATCACAGCTGTAACTTCATTTTCTCTTGATCTCCTCTCCCCATGGAAAGCTTAGCCTGCTAGCTTTAACCAGATTTCTGGTTATATGGCATATGTATTTACAGTCTGTTACTATCGGGCTGTTCAAGCTGAGAAGCAGCTGTGGAGTCTTTTTAACAGTGTATTCTGGCTCAAGTTCAGCATTGAACTAACCTGCTGCTTGTGATTGGCTTCATGTGCAGGTAGGATGAACTCCTATCTAACTACAAAAGAGCACACAGACATACAGACAGAGGAAAGACTTACTAGACTGTAGTGATCAACAGTTTCTGTTGAAGTGTTTTATTATCTTAGTTCTATTTATTTATTTAACTAGAGTCTGATCCCATAAATACTTTTACAATTAGCCCAAACCTTCAAAATATCTGCTAAGTTGCATGTAGTGCATTTCGCTTAATAATTAAAAATATGTTGATGTTATGAAGTGGAGAAAGTTGCATCCCTGTATGTAAGGAAAGTAAATGAAGGGTGGTTAGTCCATGCCTTCCATAACCAGCACATAACAAATGATGAGCCACTGTCTTTGTTGTTTCTAGTAAGCCACTGGTGATAATTATTGACTACCCACCAACTGAAAATACCTGACTTGAAGTGTGACATAAGGATAAAGTAGCTCAATGTTTGTAGTATTATTTGTGAAATGTCTGGAATGAAAATCTGCTGGGTGGTTGCTGAGTTAGGATGTATTTAAGTCCTGATTGGTACTTTCTAGACTATTTATCTTTACATAAACATTGGCCAGAACAGTATATACTCGTTGAGTAATGTTTTGTATTTGTTTCTCTGTAGTCTGCAACAGATTTGCTAAATGTTGGATTGATGTAAAAATCCATGTCAGAAGGATCACTTCAGTAACTAGATTGCCAACAGTATTTATACTAGGGGGTTCTTTTCGAAGAATTCGGTATCCTTATGTCCTTCACAGCAATTGGTCAAAATTTTACCAAAAATATTTTGAGTATAATAGCTTAAAACAAGTTGAACGAGGAAACGTGAAGCAAATCAGGGACTAAAATAAATGAATGAAAGTATTGATAGTCTGCTCAGCATATTATGTGCTACTGCATATCCCTACTAGCTCTGTCTGCTCTGAGCTATTCTTGTAAAAGCCACTCCTCTAGGTTCAGGCTGAACAGCATGTGTAATGTCTGTGACAGTTTGAGCCTTGGAGATGGAATTGGTTGAACAGAGTAGTCTATTCAGATAAATGTAGGGGATTCATTCACATGGAAATCATTCCTGGCACAGTAGAAACAAAGTATGAGTGAAAGAGGAAACAAAAAGGAGCCACGGAGAGCTGCACTCCCAGCACCAGTAAATCAGCAGAACTTCATTGTTCACGATAAATGTAAGTTACTTTACATCACATCAGTCTCACCCCAAGTTTTAAGAGGTAGTGGTGACCCACAGTCCTGCAGTAAAAGACTGCTTTAGATTAATTTGAAACCTGGTTCTCATCTGTGTGTGTAAATAAACCATGTTATGCCAGTATAACAGCAAGCTTTGAAGTGAAATGATTTTCATCTTCCTTTAAAAGATGTTTTTCTATAGTACTGAAAAGTTGGATGAGACTAGTTTAAATCAGAAAAGGGTAGAAAAAATGCAGAGCTAACTAGTACCAGCAAAAACCTGGTATGATACCTAGAAAATCTGTATTTTTCTGAATTTTGTTTTGTCAGATGTGTTTCCACTAGGAGGAGTTATCATCATATCCTTACCCTGTGAGATTATCAGACTTGTGCTTTAGGTCATTTGATGAAAATGCAATTACCTGTAGTGACATGGTGAAATATCTATAAATATAAATATACATCTACCTAGCTTGTAGTACAGAAACTGCTATTTGGTATCAATATAAATATGAAAGGAAGCCTGCAGCTTGTGATATCCTACAAGCAAACTTATGTTTTTTATTTGCATTTAGGGCAAAAATTCATTGCATTTCCTAGAGAAATTTTCAATTTCATGTTTTCCATCGAATGTAATGGTAACTTGAGAATTTCAGAGTTTTAAATCATGTTTTAATACAGTTAAGGGAAAACCTTGAAAAGAAATGTCTAGGAAGTCCAAGAAAGAGGCAAGAAGGGTAAAAGTTAAATCTCGTATCTGCACAGTCTTGGGATTTTTTGTAGTTCTTTTTTGTGTAACACTTCTGTTTCAAATACTGATTATGATTTTTAAATATGGTGGTTTAGAAGTTCCAGTGGGACATTCTCTCATTTGTATTATAAATTCAATGTGATGTTACTGCTTGGATTTAAATGCTTCCTTTGATCTGTTTGCCGCTCAAGTGTTGCAAGACAATGGTATACTTAGAGCTACACGGTTTTGCTTTTTTTCTCCTACTGTTTTCCAGTATTCATCTCTTTTCATCAAATCATGAAATATGATTCCAGTAAAATGTATGTTTTGGTTGCTTTTCAGCAATGGAGCTTCTGCATAGATTCCCATGACATAGAGAGACCTTAATCAAGCCTATCCTTTCATCAAGAGAAGGGAACTGTTTAAGAATATATCAACTTGGTATGCTTAAAGGACTTCCAGCATATGGGCAATTCCCTAACTCTGTGCCCAGACTACTTATTGTACATCTTCCCACAACTGGCCTGTAGCTACATATATTTTATATGCTGCTTTCTAAAACAAAAGAGATGTTAAACCTCTTGGGTATCACACATAAAACACCTTTCCCTGTGCCTTTGCATCAGATATGCCCCCATATGTGTGACTGCAGCTGTGAGCATGGTTAAGATAATCCAGAAGAGCACTCTGAAAGGAAAAGCAAAGGTCAGTTCAGTAGATCAGAGCCACGTTAGGAACTTCCCATTATTACTCATTTGGTAACTTTTTAGCAGCAACTTAATTTCATAGAAGCCTCTGAACTTTTGGTCAGATTTGGTCTGAATCAGAATGATACAAACCTAGGTTGGATTCAAATTGCTTATTTTTATGTAAACCCCCCTGAAATTGTATAGAATATGGGGGTAGTATTGTAAGACCTTCCACATAAGGATTCCAGAATAACTTGACTCTTGAGCTTATTAAGTATTAACAGAAGAAGTCTAACTGAATAAAAGAAGCAAGTCATGGAGCAATAGTGATTATATGCCATAAAAATCTGGTGTCCTGACTAAACCTATGATGATGTCTTTTTGCAGGTCCTGAGATGTACAGGAATTGACAGTGTTTAGAATGGATAACTAGAACAGAGGTCTTGTATTGCCCTCCAATATATGCTGTCATTTATAGTTTTGTTTCCTTCCTTCCTCTGGAAAGGAAGGATATGGGGGGGAAATATGTGCCCAACATCTGCCACACACCTTGACAGTGTGCTTATAACCATATTTTAGATCTTAAAATATGTTGGCATTACCTGCCTTAAGCAAAAGTTAATCCTATTTTCAGAAATAAAAATAAGTGGTATAAAAGTAGAATAATAATAGGAAACTCCTTCTGCCTACAACCAGTTCTCATAATGGTATATTTAGTGGTTTTTAGAATGTATTTTATGATTCATTTTACTCTTAACTATGATCAGGCTATATCTTGAGTCCTGACCACTAGGCTGTACCCTGCATCCAATTAACAGCATAATATTGATTAAATAAGAGCTGTTTGAGTTAATGTTTTCTGTTACCTTTCTTCACCAAAACTACCATTAGCAGAAAGACCAGAAATGCAATTAGTTAACTTGTGAGAGAAAGGAGATTTTTTTTTTTTTCCTTCAGCTGCAGGAACAAATTTTTTCATTAAAACAAAAGGGATGAATCTACTCAGGTGTTAACAAAGACTTAATAGCTCGTAAAAGTATGTCATAAAATAATCCCATTCCAGGGTGTAATTGTAGTACATTTGAAAGCAATGCATCATGTACTTCTTAGTATCTTGTCATATAAGGGTAACATTTTCTGCTTGCAGTTGAATTTTGTTTTGTATGGGGGTTTAGAGGGGGAGGTATTGTTATTTTAGTTTGGTTTTCTTTGGGGCTTTTTTCATTTGGCATAAATTAATAACAGAGCAAATGCAGCTGGCCACTGTTTATCACTGTATTGTTAAAGAGAATGTTGCTCTGTGGAAATTCTGGGATTCCTTTCATGCTTAGTGCAGAATTTCTCTTTGTTCTGGAATGATAAATGTGATGACTCTCCACCAATTCCTGTAGTTTTTTTTTTAATTGTCATGTACTAACACGTAATCTCAGTATTCACAACCAAATGCAAAATTTGTATATTCTTAGTGAACTTGTCAGTTTTGAAAACAAGTTCCTTTACACAACAAATTTCAAGTCTGTTACTTTAAAATGTACGAACCAGAAAAGAGCTATTTGTCCATGGCTTTGCTTATGTTCTAACCAAGTAGCTGTGTTTCTCCTTTTATCTCTCTGAGCATCATGTGCCTTTCATGCTGACCATCTTGCAATCTGAAAGTACCTGTTTAAAGCAAGCCAATAAATGAAAGACGTCAGTGGCTGAGCTTGTCCTCACCTCACATAAGAATGTTCTCTGTGGCTTTCACATTCCTCAAGGAAATTCTTTTGTGGTGTGTCAATTAAATGTTGAGATTTTCTGGTTGATGTTACTCCACAAGATGCTCTTAGTTACTGTAATACCATCATTCTTTAGATGTTTACTCATCATCCATAGCCTGCAATATTTTCACAATAATAAAAAACCTGCAATAAAGCAAAGATCAGAGTCTTTGCTTTGATAAAGCAGTAGATCCGAGTCTTCCAGTGGACAATAGAAGGATTTCACAATGTGATTTGTAAATTAGCGGGTTTGTTCTTTAATAGATCATGAAGTGACAAATTCCAGAATTCCAGCTTTCCCAGCATAATGGTGTATGGCTCTCTGAAGTGTAACCATCTTGACTTGTTTCCAAGTTGAGCACCGAAGCAAAATTCATAGAGGCTTCCAAAACAATGTCTGGTCCAAAACATTGTGTATATTACTAATAGTAGTTCTAACTGAAATGTGTTCAAAATATTTCTAGGAACATATTGTACTTTAATACAGGTAATACCGCTACTGTGGCCTACCTTTCTGCAGAACATTAGTTTTAGGTTTGCACTTTGTATTAAAAAAAAAAAAAAAGCTTCAATGCTTTTCTAGTGTTCCAAGAATAATGAAAATGCTCGATGGCTTTCCCTACCTGACAGAAAGCAACACTGACTCTTTGCTGACCATTACATGTCAGCCTTTGAGCAGCTTCTTGTGCATTCAGAGCAGGCAGATGTCTTGAAACATGTGGTCTGTATCTGAAAAGTCATAATTCCCTTTGGTTTATACAGAGCTAATGAGCAAGTACTTTTCCTGCAGTATAGATTAGAGGAAAAATCTTCAACTAAAAATAAGATATAAAAAATGTACTATTAAAGTCACTAGGTGTCTGAACATGAGCATTTCCTGCCTCTGGCATCAGTGTTCTGATAGGAAATGTTCAGATCACAAGTTACAGATTAAGAATTGGGTATCCTTGAATTGATTTAGGATGTGCTCAAACTTGCACATAGAAATCTCTTCAGAAACTCAACAATTCTTGGAAGCTTAAGTATTTGTCTATGTAGATCTTGCATAATCACTTACATAAAGCAGTGATATTGGGAGAATATTTTGTGTGTGTCTTTTATCTTCTGATGTCTATCATGTGTCCTCTTAATGTCTGTCTTTTATTTCATTTTAGCAACTGGGAAAAAGTAACAAAAAAGTATTTTTATTTACAGATAACTCAAATTCAGATGACATGATGGACAGCAAACTGTAAAAAACTCTCTGTTCCTTTTCTTCTTAAAAAATACTCCATAATAGATTGACTTTAGCTATTTTGTTTGTCTCATCTCGGACAAACACCCACCACAGAATCTTAGTTACTTTGACCGTCTTACAGAGAATGCAGTTTCCTTCACATCCTTCATATTCCTACAGAAAACACTACTGCATTTGCTGTTCCTCTTCATTTAATGCATTTCGTCATATGTGTCACACGTGTAAGAAGGGTGGCATTATCACTGAATGAGTGGACTGAGGAACTTTGTGTTCTTGTTGAATACAAAGGCTGAGTATATTTTAATTGATTCTACAGTATTGAGTGATTCTGTTGATTCATCTTCTAAAAGATTAATTCAGCTGTGAGAACTAAACAAAATATAGTCTTCAACATTCCCTGCTTGTATGAGGATGGCAATGAACTAAATGTAAAAATCTCCATGCGTAGATAACTAACACTTTCTTGGCCGCGCAGTAAGAGATAATCTCTTTGGCCACAACAGTGAACCTTGCACGTTATGAAGTGCTTTCTGGGCTCACTCCTAAGCAATGTTATTTGTGCTTTTTGTTTTTCAGAGTTCTAGCCATTGTGAGGGAATAGGTAACGAAGTATCTGCCCATTTCTAACTGGCTAAGCCAGCTTGGTCTTGCAGAGTATTGCACGCTCTTTGAACAATATGATGGCATAGAGGTAAGAATTGTCCTCTTTTAGTAAAGCTCTTGAGAAACTTAAGTAAGATGATGTAGTACAAATGGTTAATGTTCTGTGATATGATGCTGGAGCAAAAAAAATCTAAAGACAGTTTGTTTTTGTCTTGGGAAAGGGGGAAAATAAAAACAGTGTCTCTTGCAACTGTGTGCTAAAAGTCACAGAGAAATAGTCATTGGTGGGCTAGATAAAAGGAACATTTTAATATACATATATATTTATATAATGCTGCTGTAATGTTTATCATGCTGCTTGTCCTATTTAGTCTTGGCTGTCTCATATCATTACCAATGGACATGCTCACCACAGCAAGAACACACAGATAACTTTTGTTCTGGAGAAACTAACAAATAAGTTTCTTAAAATTCAGAAGTAGATGAAATATAAACTTATGTGCCAGTTTTTATTATATGAAGTTTTTTACAGGTAAAGGGATTCTGTCTGACTTAAAAGTAATCTTCTGTACTGAGCAAATACCACATTACAGAAGGACCTTACATTTTTAATCTTGAAGATCCCTAGAAAATTATTTAGAAATTCTTAGGAAGCCCTTTTCCCATAGTTCTTACTTGAGCAAAATCTCCTCTTTATTGTCCATTTTATGTTTTCACTTTCCATCATCCATGTGAAAATTTATTGACATTTACTTACAATAACATCAATTAAATGCTGCTTTGACATGATTTATCTCTTTCTCTCTGCATTCCCAATTCAGAAAATACATGTAAAAAATACCACTGAATAGTATCATCAACTCAAATCATCCTTGGATTCACTTTTAAACAAATGAAATAAAGTTTCATGAAGCGGCACTAAAATTTATTTAAAATTGACTTCCTCCTTACATCTGTGCTGCTTGTATACCAGAGTTCTTAGTGAGTGTCATGGTAATGTCATAATCCAAGGAAAATAAAATGAAAAGGATTTTAAATGTAAATAGAATATGTCACAACTAGAAAAAGGACGGCATTTTTTACTTCTCCAAATTGATTCAATCAGCAAGTCATTGGAAAATGTGCGTGTGATTCACACTGCTGTTGTAACACAGAGGACAGTAATATAGAACCCTGTGACAGCTGTTACAACAACCAACAAACAAACAAACAAAAATCCTGCCACACAGACAGTTCACAGCTTACAGAGCCTGAAAGCTGCCTGTAAGAAGTTTTTGCTGAAGTGCAAAACTTAAAAATAGACTTTGTGCATCATTCTGGATACAATGGACTATTTTCAATTTCAAGGCCCTGAGTCAGAATTTCAGTTCTGCACTATGTGTAGATTATAAGCATTCTGTAATCTCTTAGTTCCTCAGCCAAACTTAGTGTTTTTCTGAAACAAAACTTTAATTTGAGAAAAAGCCTGACTAGCTTGACTTCACATACCAACCTGCTTAATACTAGACGTGTTTAAGAACCGTGTTGAACCAAGCTTCTAAGTTCTTGAAAGTCTAAATAATTGCCTTTGATGTCTTCTACTTTTAAAAATAATTACTAATAACTATTTACACTGGGGTTTTATCTCTGCAGTGGAAGGTATGGTTATATCCATTTTGCTGAGAAGAACAGTGATACACACTTTCTTGACTTAAATTATTTTTTGCTAAATAGTAAATTCAGGGCAGCAGTAGACAGAGTTCTTGGGTTTCAGTCAACTGCTCTAGCCAGTTCTGAAGCCAGACAAGAACGTGCTTATGATCTTGAATGAAGAAAGAATACTTCAAGGCGAGACACAGTTCCACCTGAGAAATAACATTTCCACATAAGAATGTTGTCAACTGCAAAATGCAGCAAGTTCTTTAAAGCTACTAAAAGAACCCCACTGAAATGTGTCTATAAAAGCTCCCACTGTGTTACCCTGAGCATCTGCTGTTCAGTACTGGAGTTAACAACAACCCTATTTGTGTTCCTCCTTACAAACTTTTTGCTCAAGTTTGAAGATAATATTGCATTTGTACTCCTTTGTTTGTGGAGGATAATTTTGGCATTTGGCAGAAGGGTTTTGGGGTTTTTTTGAGAGAAGCAGTGGGACCCTCTGTCACTGTTGCCAAAGCTGAAAAATCCTTTCTACTGAAATGTGAATTCAACATTAGTACCAATTTCTGCATTTGGGAAAAGCTAAAAAGAGATAAAGTAAAAATTATTCAACTCCCTACTTTCATGTCATTAGTTACATATGAGTTACCATTTGAGAAACACTTAATATGACATTTTCAGGCATGACTAAAGTTCTCTAACAACTCTTGAAACAGTGTTAGCTAGTGACAGAAGAAATTGAGGCTTTCAGCAAGTAGAGCACGACTCAGTCTAAAGCAAAGAATGCCTTTTGCAGTGGTTTTAGTGTGAAATAAAGGTTTTAAAATTACAATTTCAAAAACGTTGGCTCAGAGTAGAAATTCTGTGTCAATTGTCTTATTATTTACACAGTGAATCAATCAGATTTTGTATTTTAGGTTCCTAGGCCTGAACTGTTAAATCTCCATTAGAAAAGGCTACTCATAGTTAACGTGACTTGCCAGTAACATTATGGAGAACATTCTATGTGCTTCTCTTTATCTAATTTACAGTGAAAATACAGAATAGTCAAAAATATAAAGAAATATATTTTGCTATACTTTCTATTTTTTCTGGACGTTTTCATCATCAAATGAAGCTTTATACATGCTTATAAATCAACATCAAATGGAAATTCTGCACTGATTTATAAATAATGCCTTGAGTTATTCAGAAACTTATTTTGAAGTAAAATAATGATGATTTTGTGGAGAGAAAGAGGAATAAAAGAGAACAGTTCAGGTTTGATTACCAAAATGCATTATATGGAAATTTCTGTTCTTCAAAACAGTGTCACAGCCCATATTATCTGCTAATTACAATTATACAAACCCTTCCTTTCCAATATTATTATTCCCATCAGTTCACCCTGAGATTTAGCTTCCTTCATTAGTTTAGGTGCAATTAACATACTAGCACTTGGGTAGTTTTTGAGGGTTTTTTTATTCAAAGGAATCATTATTTTTAGACACTCTCCAGCTACTTTGACCAGTTTTGTTTTGAGAAAAAATTGAGAGACAATGAATTAATGTTTTAAAACAAAAAATCCTTATCCCTTCAATGACAGAGCTTACCATGACAAAGGGGCTTCACATAACATAGTTACACTTGCTGCTATGTAGCTTATGGTATCAGAAACAGCAAATCCATCTGGAAGAAATTCGAATTATCCTGTACTACTATGTATAGTCTGTTCCTTACTCTGGCATTTGCTACAGGACTTACTCCATCTTACAGAAGTCGATCTTAAAAAGCTGGGAATTGAAAACCAAGGCCACCGAACACACCTCATTTCCAATATCCTGCTGCTTCAGGAGGTAAAAAGAAAGAGAGGTAAGATTTCCTAAAAACTAAGAGAATGACTTAAGGCAACCCAAATTTATCATCACAAAGAAAGATAAACTGATTCAGCCTAGAACACTGCTCTGAATGCAGATCACAGGGGTACTTTACACAGAAAATAAGAAGAACAGTTAAATATTAGTTTAACAAAAGTTAAACATAAATATTTTGCCAGGGTTTTACAAAATAATATAACCTGTACTTTTTACAAAAGTTGTCATTTAGAAAAGGTTCTGCTTTCATTTCAGTTTTTCTTACTCTCACAGTCTTCAGCTTAATAAGACACAGTAATGTCAACATCCCATAATTGATGGAAGATTGTGTCATAAATGCTTTCCTCATTTGGAAAGATGGTATCAAAAGGTCTAAACCCAGTCAATTTGTTTATGTGCCATCTCATCTCTGCTGAGGAGAGAGGAGGAGAGCTTACACAGGCGGTTCTGACCCTTCTTTTCCATTAGGGACTTTGCTATAAATTGAGTTAATCACTGCATCATTTGCTGCTTTTATGATGCTTTTATCAGTTCAGTATCAAAATTCACTCAAGGTCACGAGAGTTGTAACAAGCTCTGTGAGACGTTCTATTTTGAGTGGAAGGATATCGTGAGATGTTAGCAGCTATGACTTCTTGTACAGGGTATTTTGAGAACTGTTCACAAGATGGTAAGGTACAGGTATTATGCTTTCTGGGCCATAATTCTAAAGATCACTGCCTAAGGCTTTTACAAATTTAATGTGAAGCAGTTATTTATTTGGCTAACAAGTAAATAACTTTTACTTTCTCTTAGTCAAGGTAAGACTTTTGGAGCATGTGTAGAAATCAAGTATTGATAAAATGTCTTTAGCTTCTTAAGTTTTCAGAAGAAACTAGAACTGGTTGTGCACAAGTAGATCAGTGTATGTCTTTCAGTGTTTTCTGAGTTCAGAATGGGTTTAACAATTTCATAACTTCTACAGTTCTTTGGTTTAAAAGTTTTAAAATTTGAATATAAATACGACATTTTGGTAACTGCTAGTGTGAAGAGAGTAGGAAATTATTTAAGTTGGTGACTGCAGTGAAACTAGATGTGTTTCACTAGGTATTTGTTTTTATGTGACATTGAGACTGCATTTTGTAGTCTTTTCAGGTACTGGAATGAGAAATATATTAGAGTTAACAATGTACCACTTTTTTTTTCAGAAAAAAAGAACTGTCCAAACTGCCATTCATGTGGTAAATTGATTTATATATACTTATGTAACATTTGAATCACCTCATTGGAATGTTTTAACTCATGAAATGTTCAGCTTCAGATGTGTTAAGCTACATCTAATCTTGCAATATTGCTAATGATACCAGTGAATTTGAATTTTAGTCGAACATTTTCTTTCTGAACTGGTGTGTATCTATGGGGACGTTTTGTCCTTCAGACGTAGGTATTGCCAAGTGACAGCCTTTGGGTTTTGGGGTTTCTTTGGCAGTTAAGTGCTAGAACTCAGTTCAGTAGAAGTAGTGCTGGTTCATGTTTTTATGGGCATTTATCTTCAGCAATGTTTCCGTTCACTGTGTGGTTTTGGCTAATGAAAATAATTAAGTGTATAATTGAATTATGTGCTTGAAAAAAGAGACAAATTGGTCTCTAAGTTCTGTTTACACCAGGATATTTCCATACTAGATAGCTTTGCCTATTGTATTAAAGAATTCTGGGAAGATTGCAAAGCGGATTGGTTCAGTCAGTCATACACTAGTGCAGACTGTTTTGTTTTCACAGTAGGGATTAATGGTTGTTATCTGGTCTGCAGCCTATTATGACACGGCTGTGTTTTGTGTCTGTCTTTGACACAATGCTGTGTCTAGGAGCAAAGTGCCTAATCAGTTAGACTGAAATGCTGGTTTTCCAGAACTGAACTGTACTGTAGTCAGACATCAGGAAAAAAAAAAAAATTCTAGTAAATAAATACTAATGTCCTACTAATGTAAGTCTGCCTTATTCTGTTTGCTGTTATTATGAGCTTTAAACAACAGCATTGTATTTGTTGCTGGTTCAACAGTTTCCACACGGTGCTAGATGTGATAAGTCACTTTAATATGTCAGAATTTTTACAAGGTTTCACATTCCTTTGTCCAGTGAAGTTAAATTTTGGAAAATTTTGTGAAAACTTTTTCTGTTTTCTAAGATATTATCTTGGTTCTGAAACTACTTTGAAGAGTCTCACTTTCTCACTACACTAAGATTTGGATTCATCCTGTCTAAAGTTACTTGGGCTGTGATTCCACAGGAATTAATACCAAGGTCTGTGCTTTTACGTAAGTTGACTTGGATGAAATATGTCCATGTGGTGACATATCTGTTGAATCAGGCAGAGTACACAAGATGAAGTTCACTAGTGTGATGCTTTTACGCTACCTTTATGCCAGCCAGTGATAGGGACGTGACTAGGATAACTGGTTTGGTGTGAGTAGCATTAGCTAATCAATAGGAAAATAGCCATTCAAAATTGTTAAACCACTTCAGTCCAGTAGAATAAATTTTATAGTGGACCAGTGCATAGAATAGTGGGGCCCTGATATTTTTGATCAGTATCAGAAAAGTTGAAGGCTGCTGTGCTGTTGATTCTTGACCTTATTTGAAGCTGGGATTCCACAGTGCCAGCTTAAGCAGTCTGTGCCTTCTTCAGCTTACCTTTAGCTGCTTTTCCCCATCTCTGAATCATTCCATTTGTTGTCAGTAAAACTATCCTGAAGCTGCATCATGAACCCATTGGAGAATATATCTAGCTGAAAACCAACCTTTTTTATCCGCCTCATGTTCATCCTCACCAAGTCCCCATGCCAGTTCACTGTTCAGCTGCTCAAATGCTCGTACAAACATGAATGGCCATGGGAGACACAGCACAGCTGAGCCCTGCTGGCTGAAGCAGCCCCACTGCCTAAACTGAAATCACAGCTGCACGTGATAGGGGGAGGCAAGTCACTCTGCTCCCTCCACTACTGAAAAGAGACAGGTGAATTCAGCACATGATTCAGTTCACTACCTTTTGTAGGTGTCTATGTTTTTTTGTTGATTGTATAGATATCCCAGGATGGATGACTTTCACATAGCAAATGCTGACTGCTGGTGGTATTAATTTAGACCTAAAAGCTACAACTGTGGTTGCTTTGTAACATTTCGTCTCTTCTTCTGAATGCAGCCTTACAAGTTTCAAGCAAGCTTTTGTTTCTTCTTCTCTAAATGTTGAATGATCTCCAATATTTGTCAGTGTTTATCACTGTATTTCATTTCCTTGCAAATCAAAGTATACAAGTGGAAAAATGTTTCCAGTTTCTGAAGACTTCCTTCTGAAGTGCAAAATTGTTACCAGTTCTAAACATGGTTCCTACCACTGTTTCAGGAACAGAAGACCAGATGGCTCTGTAGAGAGTCAACCTGAGAGTTGCTGAAATCTAGGATCCTGTATCAGCTAGTGACAAAGTAGATGTCAAGTGAAAACATGAAAGAGCACACCAGTCCATAGTGATGCTTTCCCAGAAGACTTTCTCAGCCTCTAAGCATTTAATCTAACAAAAATGAAGTTTCAAAAAGGTATGAATGCAAAGAGACATAAATACTCTTTCCCCAGTCCTTTTGCCTGTATCTTGACTTACCTTTTGATGTGCGCTGCAGCACATTCTGGATCTTGATGTCCTACCATCTACGCTTGTAGCCATTTATGTACTCATAGCATGTTGTGCCTCCTTTGAGAGGTAGCTTTTGGTTTCTGTTCCAGGGAAATTGTAGAGTCAGGGGGTGAGGCCTGCAGCTTGCCTGGGCTTGTCACAGTATGGGATCAAGAGGCATCCAAATTTTTTTTTCTAAGAAAAGCAAAATATGGGCTATGCTTATAGGAGTGTTCTCAGTGACTATCTAGCACCTTTTTCAATAATTTGTTTAGCATCTTACGAAAGTCAGGAAATGTCATATCCTCTTCTAGAAGTACTTTCTTCTGGTATGAGAGAAACTGATGACAAATTAGGTGTAATCTGACTCTTGTATTAGTCAGAAAGGTCTTCCTTCCCTGAGCAAGAGGCAAAGCACTCTGTCCTGTAACAACCAGCAAAGACTGTTTGTTCAAGACAAACATCCTGACAGCTCCAGCCCAGTACTTGTAGAGTAGTGCTCCAGGAAGGAACTGTGGTTTTCTCAGTATCCTCTACTACAACTAAAGCAGGGTTTGATGCTACGTAGGATTGGAACAGAGCATAATTTAATCATGTTACCATGTGCTACAGTCCTTAGAAGTATGATTTTATTACAATTTCCTATGACCTATAGTAAAAGAATAAATCATGCTTCAGATATGTTGAGGAATCCTACCATGAGGTGACCAGCTCCTTCAGTGCAGTAGAAATGTTACCTAGAGAGAGGGTAATGTAAATGTATAAATGCAAATGTCTATTTTGATACAATAAAAAAATACCTTCGGTATTTCCAGACATGGAAGATACTTCTTGGTTCCTTTATGAACGTGAATTTAAATATAGAATTATATTTGAAAGTTTTGTATCATTTCACTATTAAAATATTTGTGTACATTTATATGTATTTGTGATGTACTTTCCTTTGCATCGTTGGTTGAGTTTTGAGTGGAAATATATATAGAAAGCGAAGTGACAAGAAGTTTTTTTTTAAGGAGGTGTTCTAAGAGCTGTAACTTTGTTTTACCAGTAGCTTCTTTTAGCAAGGTTAATTTTGAATAATAGCATTTTATGGCTTAATGTGATTTCATTAACATCTTGGAGTGTTTTTCTTTGAGAGAAAACAGGTAGAAAGAATATTTCCCTTTTGTCTTGTACAGCTTTGCTTATACAGAGTTTTAATAAGATATATATTTAGATCTATTATGATTTCATTTATCATACAAAGAAGGCCTGCCTTAATGGATTTAAGTAAAATACATGCATTGACATAATTGATTGAGGGTAAATAGAAAATAACATGCAAAATCTGAATTAGATTAAATGCAATTAGTATTCCATAGATTCCTGCTTTTGATAGGGAAAATAGAATTGCATTTCAATTCTTAGATAACTGTTTCTACCAATGTTGTATTTCTTGCTGTGCTGCAGTAGTGTGAAGTTAAATATGAAGTGTCTTCTTGCCATGTGGGTGTTTTCCTTGTCTTTATATAGAAGACCTGAGATGTGTTGTATTAAGAAGGAAGCTGAGCAAGCAGTACAGAGCCTGGCTTGTGCTTGGAACACTATAAATACAGACAAGTACCTCTTCAAAGAAGGTGTAAAATAACTGAGGGACTCCCTTATGTGTTTTTATTAGATGACCATTATAATTAGCATAAATCCATGACTGGTTTTGCCTTGTCAACCAAATATCTTGCCTTTGTCATGCTCACATAAAGTCCTCTAACTCATTCTCGTTCTTTTGCTTCTCTTTGAAACATTACAAATGCAACCAGAATGCTTTGGAGCAGTGGTATGTAGTGTCAACCCGTCAAATTCCAGCCTCATGCTAAAGAATGCCGGTAGCTTTGCCAGTATATGGAGAGGAAGCTGCTTTGAACACTTTGATCTGCATAATAGTGGCATTGCTACCTGTGTGATCTATTTTCCTGTCACCAAGAGACACAAGGATTTGAAGTTTTTTGCCATTTCTGTTTGAGAAGGTCATAAATGTAAATGCTGTTACACCATTGTTAGCATACACCTCTGACAGTACCATTTCAGCTGTTCAAAGTTCCAGATTTGCTTATTGGTGCTTCCTGGTCTTCTGTTTATCCTTGCTTCTATGGCAGTGATGTTCTAAATGAAAAACATCTGCCACAGGCAAAGAGAGGCCGTTAATTCTCCTGTATTTGAGGCTTCTTACAGAAACATGGAAACCCAGAAACGTAAAGGAAGTCTTGGCTCCACAGTAACAGTTCTTCCACTGCTAAAAGCAAAGAGAGGAAAACAAATGCTCTGCTAAAAAGGGATCTGTAAAACCTTGTCCAGCTTCTTTCCAGTTTAAGATATCATTTATCAAAACTAGTCAATAAACGAAAACTGGGTTTAGTGCTGCTTTACCCATGTATTTCAAGCTTCTGAAACAGGTATGTCTAATCAATGCCAGCACAAGTTGCTTCAATACCAAAGTGAAAGAGGGAGAGAGGAACACAACATATTATTGTCATGGAATCTGTGCAATAATTTATGTTTAATAGCTTTTTTAATTATTAATTGGTTTTTGTTAAAGATGATTCTCTGTTTTCTTGTATTATATCTAACAATGACTGTACTTGGAGGTTTTGGCTCCAGCAGTGGCTGATACTAGCTGACTCAAAACACGGGGAATTCTGTAGCTTTGTGCACTTCTAATAGCTGTTAACAGTGAAAATTTTTTTTCAAATTCTTCCAAAAGTTTAATTTTATTTCTGACGTAAGACTTTCAATAGTGAGCTGCAGATTAGAGGAGTTTAACAATAAAGTAATTCCTATTGCAAAACGCTGAGTTGTGACAACTACATTTTTTACCCAGTAGTAAATAAAGATCATTCTTCTGGTATCAAACATACCCCGTCTGTTCTTATCTAGGTCTGCAAAAATTAAATGTGCTGTAGCCAGAAACTCTAGCAAGCCAGAGCATGTTGATGTTCCTGTTTGTCAGTGAATGAGCTAAGGTTTATATTACTCCTGAAACTTTCTTGCCATACTACAACATTGTTTACAGTATCATCAGCTATGGGACATTTCTGCTTGCAAACTATTCTGAGGATGGGGATCATGAGGTTTCTTAACACCGACTCATAACAGATAACACTTTGGGAGTTTCTGAAAGATCTTGTGTCTCCAGAAGGCAGATCAAATAGCAGGAGTTGATGTTGGTAGTTTTATTATGGAGATCTGGATAACTGCTGACTGCACATGCCTGTTACAACTGGCAGCCAGGAAGGATGTTAGAAAGTACAGTTGCCATAGCTAATAGTTTGCAAACTAAATATTGTCAGATTTCAAGTGCTGGAGCATTTGGCATTTCATACTGTCATTCTTATTGCCCTAATGTCTTCAATTCATTTGAAAATTACCAGTAAACAAATTTGATTTCCTAGGCAATAATTATGCTGATCATTACTTTTTCTATGTGGCATCTGTGGGAGTTGAGGTTTGAGTGTAGCATTTTGTTTGTTTGCGTCCTTTTTCTTCTAGGACAAGTCTACAGTAGAAACTTGCTTTGACTTCTGTTTATCAGGGAATAAGAAGAACTGCTGTGTGAACAATCCATGCATACCATGTCCTCATAGTGTGTAGTTACTCCTGCATTTTATCACTGCAGCTGCAGAACAGTGCTTTTGGAGTAAATGTATTTTCTCCCAGTTATTGTAGGAAGACTGGAATTCTGACGCTTAAGGTCAAACTGAAAAGTTCCCATGAACCCTCTTGTTTTGTCCCATCTTTTTTTTTGTTTGTTTCTGTAAGCCAGACAGGTTTGAAAATGGTCTCAAGAACTGCCAAGTACACAACTTGGCATAATTAAGGCATGCAAACTCCAGGATCAGTCCCAGTTGTGTTCCTTCTCATTTATCTGTTCAGATAGCTGCTTGTAGAGGTGTCTTGGTACTAGGTGGAAAGATGCACCTGTATATAGTCCCTTCCTCCAGAAAGCACAAGTCAGGGGTGGCCACAGAAGGGCCCAGCAGTGTGTGGTGTGTGGCCAGCGATTGCCAGCACATTCTTGGTTGCTCAGCCTCCTCCAGGTTGATGTCACCAAGGACAGCACTCCCCTGCCAGTGTGTCAGTGGCGAGGGGATACACAGACAGCGTGATGCCATACACATAAACAGCCAGTTAAGGGGTATGGCAGGTTAACAGGCAGTGCTGATGGCGAGGGCTTGACAGAGGTGCTGTGCTTCTTTCAGGACATTGGTGCTTCCAGATTTCATCCCACATCTCAGTAAACCCATTTCCAAAGTATGAAAACAACAAAAGTTTTGCAATGAGGAATCTAATCTAGCTTAGTTCAAAGTAACTCACAACTAATGGAGCCACCAGAAGCAGTCCTGTGAATTCTTCCTTCTTGCAGCTTGTAGGAAAATTCTCTTTAACAGCTTTGCATCAAGTATGTGCAAGAATGGGTTGTGCAAATTGTCACCTATGAAGACAAAGACCAGTTTTCAATTTCACCGGAAGACAGAACAAAACTTTAGGAAAAGAATGTAATGACTCACGTGAGAGTAATCACAGTTTAGGCAGGGCTGCCCAGCTACCAGTCCCACCACTTAGCACATGGTCATGTTCCTAAGGAAATTACTGCTCCTTTTCTGGTTCTTATTCATAAAAAATGACAGGCATGACACTACTTCCTATGTAATTACAGTGTATGAAAATTTCCTGACTTATTAGAATCAGCCAGTAGAGATCATCTTACGTGCTAAGGGATCAGAGTTTTAGGCATGGTTTTAGATGTCTTTTACCTGAACTGTGGAATGTGTGGTTTAGATGGAGAAGCAAGACATTTTCCTCTATGCAATTAGGAAAATAATAGTTTGCACTTCTGTAGCATTTTCCACTTGATAAGCTGATAAAGTATTATACAGTCTTCCCTGTGAAAAATGTCTTCCACTCTGACGGATGTTACAAAAATGTAAGTATATGTCATACAGGAAGTAAGTGCCTCAGAGTACTAGAACTGAATGTGCAATCCAGATAACTCCTCTTTCTCTGTGCTCACCCTAATGCCATTTTTCTTGCAGTGGACATATTAGTGAAGCATTTTGGTGTCCAAAATGAGATTACAGTCTGTTCTTTGGTTCCTTTCCCCAAGTATAATTTGAAGAAAGACTCTGTATGAATATCCTATGGGAAATCTCCACAGATTGTTACATGTGGCAGTGAAGTTCTGAAATCCGTCACTGTGCCTGAAACATTTCTGGTTCCTCTCTATTCTCAATACTTAGCTGGTTTTTTTCGGAAGTGGCAATGACAAAAGCACAGTGCCATCAGCTATTGAAGATTTGCAAGCTTTCCTGGTTCATCAGTAGCTCAAATAACAATGCATTTGGGGGAATACAATTGACAAAGGAGTTGAGTAAGGTTTTGGTGTGCTTTTAGGCCTTGTTTTATGTGAAATTAGTTTTAATTTAGATCTTTACTTCAAGGCTCTGTTCAGTGTCAGTAGGATGCTACAATTTTCTGTAATTTGTGGGGAGAAAAATCTGCAAGTATAGAAGTCTGTCTGTCAGCCACAAGGGGTGACTTATGTCCCCAGCACCAGTAAATGGATCTTTCCGAAAACTGTTGTCTTTCACTTTACCTTAGCTTTTCTGGTTTGGAAGTTGTTGTAAAAGGTGTGTGGCAATACCAACACTGATAATGCTTCCCTATTGCTCATGCTCGTGCCTGCCCTCCCCTGCAAAGTGATGCTGCTGTGGGAAGGGGAGCACCAGTCAGAAATGCCACTGTGAGCTTCCTTTACTGCGGTATATTAGGTAAATTTAATTTTCTAATCTTTCATCTCTTCTTCTTCTACATATTTGAGCACTCTCTGCTTTTATTTTTTTCTCTCTTATTTTGTATTAAACTTCATCCTTTTTGAGCTTTCTTATGCAAAGACTCTACTCATTTCTATGAAAATTCACAGACTTTCCCAAGAATTTTCATCTTCCTTCCCACCTACTTCTGCAACATACATGATGGCTAAAGAATCTTGTCTTGATGAGCTAAATGTTTCTTAAGCTCTAGCTACACTTCAAAAGAAGGTCCAGTGTTTTTTCTGGGTTTAATTGCTTCAGTAAAAAAATTAATAATAATTGCTGTGAGATATTTTAGATCACTCAGATTGCAAAACTCAGTGTTCTGGACAATGTATGAACCCTCAAACTATAATGAGGTAGATGTCCTAATTCTACCCAGTACCCATAGATGTCACTGTGGTAAATCAGCATGTGGAATTTTAATCCTGCCACTGTCACTGTTGGATGTAGTTTAACTTGGTTAGAGTGACAACACCATAGTTTCATTTATTTTTGATGATTGGTTTGATGCTACACGGAGGTCCTGGAAGATAAATAATTGGATCCTTAATTGCATTTTTCATTTAGATGGCTTAGGACCCCAACTTCTTCAACATCGTTGTAGTCAGGCTCTGAAGTAGATACATCAGAAGCAGTTTATTAAAGCTAGTCCTGATAAAAATGGAGAAAGAGAACGAAAGGATTGGACATTAGAGTGAAAACAGTGCATGAAGAGGATCTCCCGAAACAGAACCACCATACAAGTAGTAGGCATCAAATATTTAATTTCAAAAGCAATTAAATGTTTGGTTAGGTGGAGAAGGATTTGCCTCTGGAAACCTAATGCCCATAGGATAGCCATGAAAAGGTTTACAGAGTGTTGGCTTATGAATTCTGATAAGATGGAAAGAACAGTGTGTTGAAATTTTTTTGAACAACTGGAATAACTATGGCAAAAGCAGAGAAATGTTGGCCAGGCAACCTGAAAGACCGAGCCAATGGGAAAGAGACAAATCTGGTGTTACAGGAAAAAAAATGACCTAAACAGTGCTTTAGAAGTCAACTGAGTGTGCCTTAATTTGTTTTTAAATAAGAGCCCTTTGGCTGGGTCAGTGGTACAACTGAAGGTGCCTGAGGTAACTACTTGAAAATGAAGGTTGTATCTGTAATTACTCGATTGTTTTGAAGGTCTGCTTTACCAAAGGAGCATAACTGGCCATCTGTTCTGTCAGTAGCTCTCGATCCTGTACAGCTGTTTGACCCTTTGGTACAGAAAGTGCGTTTTATCTCACCAACCTGTTGCACAGATAACTCCACGGGACCTGCTGGGATGAGGGGGAAATCTGCTAATGTAAGTAAATTGTGTGTGCAAAGTACACAGTAATAGTCTCCGAATTGTCCGTGAACAAAAGTGTTAAATTTTGCTGTAGTGCTAATTTGAGAGGCGAAATTATGGAAGTCAAGTTCTTAAACCCATGGAAAAGGGCAGCGAGAGGTCACGGCACGTCAGCCGCTGGTGTGCCGGGGGCTCGGCGAGACCCAGCCTGAGCGGGGCGGAGGGTGGGGCCGCAGCCGTGACTGCGGGCCCGGGTGGCTGCGCAGCGCCCGCCGCCGGAGCCGCCTCCCCGCTCCAGGTGAGCGGCGCCCGGGAGGGAGGCTGCGCACGGGAGAGGCACCGAACCAGCCCCGGACTGACCCGGCCCGGGCGAGCGAGCGATAAGGCGCTCTCTGAAGGCTCCGGTTGAGTCATTCTTACTTCAGTTATCGCGAACTGCGCTTCTGTAGGGCGGTCTGGAGCTGGTGTACGTGCCGGCTCTGCCGCGGCACGGCCAGACCTTCGGCTCTCCCGAGGACGTCCCAGTTCGTATACTGGAAGCGCTCCGGACCGCTGGTGTTGCGGGTCCGGCCTCCGGCCACCCATTCCTGCTCCTGGCTGCCGCTCTCCCGAGGGACCCGGGCGGGATTCGCTGCCCGGGGAATCGCTTCGCCGGGACAAAACCTCCAACTGATCCACAGAAAGCCTGGAAAGAAGCAGCAGTGATCAGACCCGGTAACTGCGGGGACAGCGTTGTTCTCTCGGGCAGAGAATGAGGAGTTGGTTTTGTCTGTGAGTGTGTGCGAGCGTCCCTCTGTCCCCACACCGCGATCGGGGCAGGCACGGGCAGCAGGGCGAGCCCTGACCCTGCCCGCGGGCTCTGGAAATGCCGTAGCTGGGACAGTGACTACTGAGGCGTTTGATCCGGTGCTTGGGTTTAGTGGGAATGGATTCCGTGGAAGTCTGTTAAACACTCTTTAAGTATGGAACACTGGTGTGTACTCGAGATATTTCACAGAGTAGAAAGAAAAGAAACAAGAAACGCTGTCTTTTTTTTTTTTTTTGTCAGTTAAAGAGGGCATATATAAAAGCACTTCTTTCTGTTTGAGTTTGTAATTTCCGTAAGTTGCTTGGTAGTTCGAAATAACAATGCTGAAAAGGTCTTTTAAATGCTTCATTTTCAGTTAGAGTGGGTTGTTGGTTTTGGGTCTTTTTCAGTAACATTGTGGGAACAGAGGAGCAGGCAAAATAGTAAATGACTTCCTATGCCAGAGAAGGAACAAAAGCTTGTATGTTAAAGCATTAGCTAAAAAAATGCTTAGATTTGACTGTAACCTTGGTCAAGTTCTCTTCTTCTGCCAGCAAAATGGGGAGGGAATGTTTATTTCAAGTCAAGGCTTCATACTGTTCAGATTACTGAGATAACTGATTGGGCACTTAAATTTCAGAAATTAGGCAAAATGAGAAGATCTCCACTTATTATTGAATCCTCTTCAATGATCACTTTTTCATGGCATCTTTTGTAGGTATCAAGGCATTCTACATGTGAAAACTCACAAAGAGAAGTGTGTTATCTGTTTCTCTCATCTTGGGAAAAAAAAAAGACATTTCAAAGATAACTTATCCTGGCCTGCGTGTTTTCTATTATGTGAGAACAATAGTTAAAAATAACATTTTATATAGGTTGTCAGATTACAGTGCAAGGATGTTTGGGGAGGGGGCGTGGAAATTGCATGACATGTATAAGGAGAGAGAAGGAAAGCATGAACACTGTGATAGAACTTCAAGACCCTTTGGAAGCATTGACCTGACTAATCTTGTGGGGAGTGTTTGATGTTTGACAGACTCATGTTTTTTTCTGATAGTAGCTTAAAGCCTTTGAACTACTGCATATGTTTTCTCGGTCTGTGTCTCTGTATCATAACAGGCTGTAGGTTCTTGAACCTTACTGTTCTTCTCAAAGTCCTGTGACCTGTTTGCTATAGCATCTACGGCATCAACTTATTTTTTTAAAAACAAAATAGAGGTTGTAGAAGGCTGCTTCTAAGCCATTTTGGGGAGCAAGAATCCTCTCTCTTTGGTTACACTAATGAAGAAGACTACGTTGCTTCTAGGGAGAGAGTTAACATGAAATCCGCCTTGAATTTATAATGGCTATCATTTTAACTGTATTTCTTCCTATGATATGTTAACTTTAGTGCTTTTCAGACATGTTTTTTTCTGTATCCCTAACTTGTTCTCTTACTACACAAAACAAAAAAAAAAAAGATAAATCTGAGAAAATTGATCTGTCTCTTTGTCCTGAACTGGACTTTCTTCACCATTAAGGTTGATCACTTCCATTATTTTCTGTGTGCATCTGCAAAGTGCATGCAAATGTGCCAGGTAACTTAGCAGGGAAAAGGGAGTAATGTATCTCCCACTCGTCATGATTTATTGTTGCTGATTTTGAGGGAGGGCGTGTGGGAGGAATTTGTGAGGGGATGTGATGTGGTGGAAGTAACTACGGTTTTCACGGAAGTTGACTACATCTATTAAAGACGTGAGAACACAAAGCAGTTGTTCTTCAGCTGAATGTATTAAACCATGTTTAAGCCCTCTTAGCTTCATGGCATGTCATGGTAAAGACATGGTAATACTTTGAGGGAAGTGCTACTGTAACACCAGGTATCGACTTCAGGGCATTTGATCTAACAGGGAGAATCACCCAGATTGCAGATCAATAAGACTGAGAGAAACGTGGATCCTTTCATGTCCAAAACTGGTTAGATATAACTCAGGGTGTTGAGAGTCTGATTTGGAACTCTGAAATTACTTTTTTTATTTCATTTGATGAGGTTTCCATTGGCATGAGCGTATACATCTTTGGACTGTTTGTTATGCCATTCATGCATCTCTGAGGCCAAACTGGAGATTTCCCTTTCCCTCCCTCACTACCCTTCCTCCAAAATATTGAAACAATGAAGTAGAAGCCATTGCCACTAGTTGTGTTACATCATGATACGGAAGGGGTGCTTACTCCTGTACCTGTGTCTGTTTGAATGAACCATCAGAACACTTCTTCAGACTGTGTGAGCATCAGTTTCCATGAAGGTGAGCTGAGCCAGAAAGTTTGGATTTGCATCCCAAAGCCAAGGGGCTGTTAGCAGAAGGATATATTTAGTGTGTTGTTTTAGGGAGGTGAAAGTTACTTGTTTCATTGTTCATATGGCTCATTTTTGTTTTAAACAATGATGTGAAGAGATGCACAAACCATCAGGTTAGAACTTCATGCATGTTTGGTCTTGCCCACCAGATACGTATATTATTCTATGTCCAGTCTCCTTCTGTTATCCTAAATGCCATGTTGGTTTTAGAGTCCTCTTTGTTTGTATTTGCTCACTCTCATTCATAGCAAAAAATGAGAACATGTCAGAAGTTACCTGGAAGCCTTTCATGCCCTCCACTTCTCTGAATTCATGATCTGACTCCTGACAATTCTGTTCCCATATATTTTTCCAAATTACAGACTGGAGAAAGAAAAATACCACTCAGTATATAAATACAAATTCACTTCCCATTTTTAACGTTATATTGGCATGAGTCCATCTTGTTTGCACCTATTTGTATGTTGTCCAAAGTGCTCTGTTTTGTTAGGTGCTACATTTTGACAAATAGGAATGTGTACAATTAAATTTCAGTTCCTTTTGAGCTATCGTTCTGTTGCAGTTTCTGCCATTTCCATTGTTGTTGTTGATGTTCAAGGCACACTGTTTCTTAGGGAGTAACGTTTTCAGGGTTTCTATATCTAGAAAAGTCAAACATTCTTTGAATCATGTACTGAAGTATTTGAGACATTCCAGAGTCTTCAGCTGAAGAGGCTCCCTCTTTGCAGTGTTTATATTCAATACAAGAAAAATGTATGGATAGTTTGGCAGGACTTGTGTTACTGAGCTGATTGTTGTAGTTCTTTGTTTACATTTATGAAGACTATATAGTACAGCAGCAGATAGGCAAGCAGATAAATTTATGGGTAGAAGTTAGCAGACCTGTTGTTCAGAGGTTCTGGGCTTTCTTGGTTTTGTGGGGGTTTTTGTTTGGTTGGGGTTTTTTTGGCTTTTTGGAGAGATTTTGCAGGGAGGATAGTTAGAAATACTATCACAGTTTCTGCTCACATAAGTGTGGCTAAGTGTCTTGCAAGTTCTTGAACGTAGGTATTTTTGTACTAACTTTGGAACTCTGCCTTGGTTCCTCAAAACAATACACAGGTGTGACTTTGAGGATTGGGTACTGAATTCATAAGTCACGTGATGGTACTGAGAGTACTTCTTAAAAGAAGCAATGATTAGGACAGCTCTGGGAATTTGGTTTTCATTCTTAAGGGCTTCTTAGGACTGGAAGTTAAATGGAAACTACAGTACAGCAGGGGGTCATTGTTTATGTTTTGAAAACTCTCAGACTGTTGGATTGGAAACTTACTGGATTGCTGTAACAATTACCTTGTGACTTGGTTACTAGAGGGAATTCTCAGCTTTCTTTGTGGATCCTCAAACATGAAGTAGTCAACAATTTAATAAGTCATAGTAAGCATATTGTGGACTCATCTGGTATCAACTGTTAAACCAAAGCTTTTGTTGGTTATATTTATAACTGCTTAGGTTTGCTACCCTCTTGCATGTAATGTCACGTGTTCCATTTCAGTATAGCAGTGGGAAACCTTGCAGGAAAGGCATTGGATAACCTGCACTGAAATAGCTGGAATTCAGAGGTTTGGAGGTGGTTTTTTAAAAAACCAGTTAAAAAGTACAATAATTAAGTACAGAATCTCAGCAGCCCCTGAAAGGAGAACAACAACATGTTTGTGCAATATAAGCAAGCTAACTTCCAGTTTTTCAGACTCCATAAGTGGTGTTTGACAAAAAGCTGAGTTTTCAAATGATCATGTGAATTCTAAGCCTTTCTTTCCCCCTTGGAAAGTTGGAGGTAATTTTTGTCATTCTGTTCTAATAGCAAAGCTGAATTTACAAGAAACAATAGCTTTAGCTATAGGAGGTTGTAGCTTTGTGGTAAGCATTTGCATTTTAGATCTTCCTATCTATGGACCAGTTGTTTTGTTTAACAAGTAATGCAAAACTGACTTTATAGCAGGTATTGTGACAACAACTATGGATATTTTTATTACTAGCCAGCAGAAACTGTGTCCTTCAACCACATAATAAATGGAGAGATGATTTAATATTTCATATTAAGGGCCACGTGCTAATTTATGGCAGAAATTTCGTCAGAGTGTGTTTTGTTTTCTTTAGGATTTTGAATTCTATTTGGATCCACATAACTAAAAAGGTCAGTTCTTATTAATGCCTCAATGCTGTTCTAATCTTTTCAACGAGAAACATGACCCAAGTCAAAGAGATTCTCTCTAGGCAGAGGTGCTATTTCCAGAGCCTTTTCTACTATAGTACATAGTACCTGTGCTCTGACAGAGGCTTGGCAAATTGTAGAGTAAAAAAAAAAAAATCAAGTTGTTATTTATTATTTGTAATTACTGAGTATTGTAGGAGTTTCAATAAGGGAGAAGTGGGAAGGGATTTGTGGTTGAACTCTGAAAACCTTATCCAGTCTCTGAATCTCTGCAGTGCAGCTGACAGGAAAGAGAATTTTTTCATAATTTGAGATCAGCTTTGGCTTTACTGTAAAACTAAGCCTTTATGATAACCTCTGAGTAGAAGTAACTGTAGCTTCAGAGCAGAAACACTTTGATAGTAGCTGTGATATTGAGGCTGGAGAAGGGAGCAGAAGGACCTTCTCAGAGGTACTCTGAAAACAGAGGCACCTCTGTTTTCCTTGCAATCCCTGCGCATTCCCCAAAACAGGAGCAATTCTTGTGCAGCTGTAAGCAGCTGACTTCCAGGCTGCTGGGCCTTCAGGGTGCTAGTCTTATTTTTCATCATGAAACTTGACCAAGGCCAGAACAGATTCCCCCTGTCCATAACTGTTATTTCCAAAAGTACTTCAGCTTTCTGATTTCATATCAATCTCTGCTGCTCCTGTGGCATTTCCAGTTTTTGTGGGAAGCACCCAGTTGACTAACGCCTAGATTAAATAATGTAGGACTGGTTGCCCTTTGGGTCTGGTGGCATGTTCAATAGAGTGGGTTTGCAGGCTGATATAAATGGATAGGATAAGGCAGCCTGTCTTCTGTGATGCAACGCTATAAACTGAGCACAAGGCAGCATTTTTTGCGGAACAGAACAGCAATCTGTTAATGTGCCTGAAGTGTTTGTTTCACAAAGCTTTTTGCTCATGATAACAGAAAAACCTGTACTGTAGGGCAGACTGTAATTGATTGTACAAGAGACTGACAGCTTTGTGAATCTGTAATGTCAACAACAATTTGAGCCAGCAGGCTGGGCATGCTGAAGAAGAGAATTCCAGTAATCTGCTCCTGCCTTTATCTCTTGAGCAGAGCCGTTTAGTTTACAGCCTGTTAGAAATATGTGACCAGTTATCTGCTAGATTTATTACTTGAGCAAGACTCCTCAGCAACAGTTTTTCCTCACAGTGTGTCAGCTACTGGGTTTAGAAACATATTCTTCCAAACCAAGCTGTAGGGTCCTTTATTTTTAACAAAACATTCTTAAAACTTTGATTTTTGTCCGTGATTCAAAGTTGATGTGTGTGTCTTCAGAGCATGTGAAGGAGCAAAAAAGAGGAACTGTGTATAAAAATGGAGAGTTGTTCAGGGCCTGCTCTTGTATATGTGTCCAGATTGGTTGGTTTTTGTTCTGACTTTTCATGTGTGTAAAAGTTACTTGGGTGTGCTTGGTGTGCGGTTGGGAGCAACATGACTGGATACAGGCGACATCTTGAGGTATCTGCCTCAGAGCAAAGCAGAAGTTCAGTTTCAGATACCTTTGTTAGTCATGATATTTAACTTCGTCAAAGGGAGGGGTTTGATGATTGATACATTATAAGAAATCTTGGTTTTGTTTTTCCAGAACCAAAAATGATAGCTGCAGGAAACCTTTCAAGTCTTCCCAGAAACGGCCCAGTGAACCGCCAGTTCTCATTAGCTTCTTCCATGGATCTTTTGACCACTAAATCTTCACCAGCTGAGCGTCGCTCAAACTCCTTTCAAGGCATCTCTATCCATGGCACTCTCCCCAGGAAGAAGAAGGGGACAATTCCCACTAGGTCTTGTGATATGTTTAGCCATGTGGGAACATTGCCTTACACCAGAAAACACCGGCAGCAGCCACCTTTTGTACAGGATGTTATAGAAGAGTATCCTCCAGAAAATGAGAAGAGCAGCAAACTCCATGGCAGGTATGTTGTAAAACCTTAATTTATATATGTTAATTGCATAGGAATTCTTATGTATTCTTCTAGACCTCTAAATGTCCAGTTATTGGTACAACTGTTTATTATTCTGTATTCTGAGTTTTTTCCCAGTACTCAATTTAGATCTTGATGGAAGACCTAAATAATTTTTAAGGACTAGGTTTTGCCTCTGAATGTTTAAAAGGTATAGTATTGTGTGCGCTAGTCCCATAATGGAAATTTTTACAATCTAGAAGTCATTGAATTGCTTTGATATAACCCTTTGCATTGTTCTAACTGAGCAGTTTTAAGCGAGAAGTCATAACTGTTCAAACTTGGGTTTGGTTTGTATTCAATGCATATATGGTTGGAGGGCAGAGGAAAGAGAGTGGTGCTCCAGCTGCCTCCGTCCTAGAGCTACATGGAAGCTGTTTTGCATGAAGTCATAGTGGAACCCTGTGTACGCTGAGCTAGTGGCAAACTGTCCCTGCTTATTATTCCTGCCTGACTTCATGGTTATTGTGTCCGAGACTCTCAAGGAAGACCTATATAATTGTAATTTCCCTTTGACACGTGGTCCATGGGTTACTTGTATTTATTTAGCTTTACCTTATATTATGGTACATTTATTTGAAAGAAAATTGTTCAAATTTACATGTCACTAGAACCTGTAGGGTTTTTTTGCCTGTGTCTTGTGGCTGCCATTGGGAAACCCAGAATTTCCACTGCACTTGGATGACTGTAGTTCTTCCTGACTGAGAGTGAAGTTTAACAGACTTGTGGCATTTTCATGCTTCTTCATTAGTGCGGCCAAATATCCCTCAAACAAATAAGATGTAAAAGCACCGCAGAACTACTATCACAGCAAGTTTGAGTGTGCTGATGAAGGCAGCTGTCAAAGGCCAGCTTGACATTCTGTACCATTTCATTTGGATGTCAACAGTATCCATGTAGTCTTGGGTTCACATAGACGTTGTCTCTGTTGGTTTGGTGCTGGCTCTGATAGGAACATACTTAAATGTTACCTCATTGAAGAGATGTGAGGAATGTCTGAGGGGTTGTTAAGACAAAATGGAGTAGAGCAAAGACTTTGGTGAATATCCCAAAGCAAACTAGATTCTGGTATTGGTACTGTGCTCTGTGTCATGAGGCAGTGTGATTGCAAGCGACAGCAAAACAAGTAAATGCTTCTTGGATGGTCTGGTCACTGACAGTTGTGGTATTCTCACTGCCTAATAAAACTATCTAAAGAACAATTTCATACAAACTAAGTCTGGTTCCAAAAGCGATGTTTCTTATGCAAGGCTGATGTTTTGTTTGAATTTAATAGGGGTGCACATATACTATCCGTTATAGAATCATGGAATTGTTAAAGTTGGAGAAGACCTTTAAGATCATCAAGTCCAACTGTCAGCTCAGCACCATCACCATGTGCACCATTAAACCATGTCCTCAGGTGCCATATCCAAACGTCTTATGAGCACTTTCAGGGATGCTTGACTGCTAAAAGTATATTTATGAGAAATTTGGCATTTGAAGGAAAGAAAGATTAGTTAATTTGGTCCTTGCTCTGTATATGTAATATACAATTCTTTGTAGAATAGAGCTTTGGATATTTTGGGAAAAACTATGTGGTTGCACATTTGCATTAAATCACTATCTTCCCTCTGCTGAGCCTTCCCCTAGGAAGTGTTGAAGCACACCATCTGCGAGAAATGATCACTTCAAGTTTTCATGCTAATTAAAGCCTAGAAATGAAGTTGACATTAATTTACACTGGTTGTTTCATGTTATACAGGATGTTTGTGAATATTCCTCATTTAATTCCTGTTTACTGTCTTTCCCGTAGCCATTTCATCTGCTTGTACTTGCAAAGACAGTTTTTCATTCAAATTCCATTCTTTGTCTGTACAGACATTTAAAAAATGGAGTCACTGATAAGCTGTAGAGTTGTATTGTTCAAACTGGCTTGGAATCAAAATACTTTATGCATTTCTTTAAATAATGTATAATGCCCTGAGTGCTTTGTTTTATCACTATTTATGAGAGGTTCTAACCTAGCAGCTGGTCAGAAATAGATTTCCCCCCCCCCTGTTTTTAGAGCTTTACTTTTAACTGTGTATGAATTTGAAGTGTAGAGTTCTAGCTACAGAGCTACAATTTTAATCTTTTCTTCTGTCTTGATTTTCTGTTTTCAAGCCCAGCAAATTGCTGGCTATGCTGTAAGTCCCGATTGTGATTGTAGTTACAACACTACTTCTGTTTGTATTGATGTGGCCACAAACTATTCACTTTTGAAGGTAAATGAGGCGTAACAGCTTTTTTTTTACTCTACCAAGGTCTCAAGCATGAACTGTTCATGTCCAGCATTTCTTTGACATGGTTCAAGCATATTAAAGAAAAAATCAATCTGGTGAATATGGGGAGGGGTGGAAGAAAAGATTTTGGTTAGCTTAATTCTTTCATTGAGGAAACGGGCAGATCAGTAGCTCTGACATCTTCAAATGCTTGTTGAATCCTGTTGCAAAAGATCAAAATGTGACAACCTGTAAACTGAAGGGTATTTTATAGACTGACCCCAAGTATCCACATACAGATGCAAAGAACACAGTTTCTGTTGTTCTGAAAGAATATCCAACTGCATATTTAACTAGACTTCAGACTCTTACTTTGAGTACTGATCAACAGACTTTTTTTCCTCATGTTTTTCTATGTCAGCTTTTTTCCCCCATCATTTCAGATAAAGTGCTATCATCTAGCATTGGACTTTGTACTGCCATGGCAGAGAGTTATTCTGTATGCAGAGTAGATTAGTTTATTTAGTCATTTAGGATGTTCTGTACTCTTCAAAATTTCTAATCGTCAAGGCTCTGCATGTTTGGCTGGGTGATACTTGTGTACTTGTCCAGGAAAAAATACAAATACGTTCAGTTTTAACCTTGACTAGTAGCACTGACATTAATAGGGTAACTTCATCAGCATAAAGCTAAGCAGGCTCACTGTCCTCTGCAGGACCTTGTCCTTGGAGGGCAGCACATTTGGAATTCAGCAAGGTTTGGAATAAATTTGGAATTTATTATTGAAGTAGAAAGCTATGAATGACTGAGTTCTGGGTTCCTGAAACTTTTCTCTTAGTGGTATCACCACAAACAGATGAGGCCTTGAATTGACAGTTGATTTAAAAGGGAGAAAAGTTGGCAAGGCAGTACTTGGTGAGGAGCACACTATTTAGGGATTTGCTTTTTCCTTGTCAGAACTTGCAGCCTTTTATGCTTCTCCAGATGCTGCAAATTCTGGTTTTCTTTGGGTTTTGAGAATGGGGTAGATCAGGTATTTAGACAGCATTTATTTTGTTCTAACGAGTGATTTTGAAAATGTTATTTGTTGGATAATTTTAGTTTGAATATGTGTTACTTTTTTTGTACAAATTCTTTGTGTACACTTACAGCAAGTGGTTAGGTGCACTTTAAAAATTAAAAATAAAGTTTTATCAAGATTTTAACATATCAAGTACAGTAAGTATTTTACATGTTTCCTGTGTGGAGAAAAGTAAACAAGACTGGTTTATAGAATGCAGGGTAGTCTTTCAGGTATGAAAATATTTGCTAGATTAACAGGAAGATCAAAACCTTTGGTTCCCTCTAAATTTCAGGGTAAGGTGGGGAGGAAATTTTTATAAAACCACAGAATTTCTAAGTAAAAGTAGTTATGGTTTTGGTGTAGTGTCTGAATCTACCTCTTAGCGTGTGTTGTTTTCAGAAAATCCTGAACCAAACTGTGAGTTTGTGGTTGTGTCTCTTTAACAGGACTAAGACAAGCGTGTTGAATTTGGAGCTACTGAATATCTTGTTGACTTCTTCCATGGACAGCTAAGTGGATTTTTAAAAGAAAGAGTTCCTTAGATGTTGCTAATACTTCATGCTTTTTGTCACAGATGCACCTGCAGATCTGACCTCTGCTGTCTCAGAGGTGGAACAGAGCTACCCACTGAAGCGGTAGATGTTTGAGGTAGAAGGAATACCGTGTTGTATAAGTAGAGAACAGCTGATGTTGTCTGCTTACATTCAGTACCAAATTCTTTTATCCTTTAACTCTGGGGTTCATTTCTGTTTTGGCTTGTCTGCCTTTTCTTTTTAGCCCTTCTGTCCATTGCTGGGTTCAGATTTTTCTGTTGTGAAGTTCTACTTCACCCTTTTGTTCCCATTTGATGCTGACATCCTCTGTCTTTGCTTAGTGGACATAGACCTGCAGAACAGAAGCTGCACTTCTTGATTTTTATGGGGATTTTTGAAAACTGGCTACAGGTGACAATTATTGGAAACCTGCCCATATGGGCAGGTGGGATTTTGGGGGAGGGAATGAGGGAAACAAGACAAAATGGCTCAAAAAGAGCGACCATCTCTCCAGTTTTGGAGATGAATTAAACCACAGTCCTTCAGCTTCTGAGCAGAGGAACTGAAGCACCATGTGGGATGGGCACAGTTGTATCATTGTGTGAAATTAATTGTGGGATCAGGACCTTTTTGTTAATGAATGACTTACCAGGGAAACTTGAGTCCAAATTCCTCAAAAGCCCCAGTCGAAACTAGTTGATGTTATTTTTCAAAAGCTTCCTAAAAACTTCTATCTTTTCAGGCTGTTTCCTCTTTGAGCAAAGGACACTCTATGTAGTGGAAATTTTCATGAATTACTTCTTCCCTCACGCCCAGAGTTCCTCTCTTAGCTCTGCTGTCTCCTGATCTCTCTTGTAAAGATTATGGAGCGCCCTATTCACTTGTACCAAGTGCTATATTGCTTCCTCAGCTTGCCTCTTGTCCACATGTGACCATTTATTTTCCTTTCTGCTCCTTTTATGCTTTAAATAGTAGTTAAATGTTACATAGCGGAATATACTCTTAATGCTTACTTGTAATATCTAATGCAGGGAGTCATCTGATGGAATGAGCTTTTTAAGCTGAGGTAAGGGAATAGGCAGCGAGGGCAATTCTTCCTCCCTCCATCGTCTTCTTCAGGACTAAAGCAAAGGATTAGCATTCCAGTGCTTCAGTCCAAATACAGATTCCTGAAAGACATGTCAGCCAGGTGAAAAAAACATACTTTGTGAATAAACTGTACCTACACTTAGATGAATTTCAGCTAAATCAGTGGAGACTGTGATTCTGCTGAACGTTTGTCAGTGTTTTGGGAATATACATATTCATTTGTTACATTTGAACACTTAAAATTGTGTGGGACTGGGTTCTGAATAACTGCACAGCAACTAAAGCACTGACTATAAAGGGTTGCCAGCCGAAGGTATGGGTCAACAGGCAACAGCACAAATATATAAACAAGTTTGTAGAAACAGTGACTGTTTTGGATAAGCAGTAGTCTTGCTGCCCAACCGCAACTTTCACAGCATGTCTTGGAATAGAAGATTTAAGAAGGGCTTTGAAGGACAGAGTTTTGGCTCTGGTAATCCTAAATGTTAAGGATAATAGAGGAACAAGAATGCAGGTGCGTAGTCTGAATGTCTGAACAAATTGTAGAGACCAGTATCGTATGTGGTGCAGAAACAGAAATTCTTTCAGAAGAAGGTAGAAAAAATGGTGTTACATTCTTCAGCTTCAGTAGGTAAAATGGAGCAGATTGGAGGGATGCAGACTGAAGTGGTTAGAGTAAATGGCTGGGGCATTCTAAACAGATAGGAGTAAGTTGAGATTACATTTAATTCAAGGAAAAGTACGTTGTATCTTTCTTGAGGTCTAATAAGTGAAGAGTCCCTGCTGTTCTTGTGTGAACTGCAGGTCATTACTCAGTTAGTCATAGCAGTTTGCACTTGTTTCCACTGGTGTTTGAATGAGTCATGTCCATGGTGATGTGCAGCTGTAGACAGAAGGGTGGAATGCCCTTAGGAATGTAGTGGGAGTGTGTGTGTGTGGAGCAGAAGCTGCTGGGGGATAAAATCACTGGGTCTTTTAGTCAAGTTTACAGTACAAATAACATCAGTCTGCACTACATATACTTAAACACGCCATATCCAGCATGCTCAAACTTGCACCTTCATACTTAAGTAGCAGTGTATTTCAAAAATCTACACAGATGGAGAGATTTCAGAGACACAGATTGAAGAAGGCGTTTGATCCCATCTGGTCATTTTACAGCAGTTGTGTCTGTGTTAGCAGCCATGCAACAGCTTGGTACATTTTCAGTTTCTCAGGCTCCCTTTGAGCCTCTATTGTCTTTACTCATATTTGGCATTGGGACCATTGGCACTGGAACTATTGAGAAGACAGTTCTTCTCATGATCACTCTTTCCATGTGGTAGAAAGGAGATGCTTTTGAAAATGTCTCCAGCAAAGGTCACTTTAAACAAGCAAACATATTTTCGTGCATCAGGTACTGGCAATGTGTCCTAATGTTTTTCCCACAAGTACATCTATAAAAGTGTGAAGTAGCACAAAGCTGCTGCAGGGCCATTCAGCAGTTTTCACCCCTGTAAGAATATCTGTATGGGGAGTTGAGTGATAGTGAGGATTTGGGCATCTCTGATGGTACTGTTGTGTCTGTGCTTAGATTTCATTGAAGTTATCACCACAGCTAATTTATAATTGTAGCTGATATATCTGTGAGGATGCCACAGACCTGGAAGAAGCGGGTGCTTAGTATGGCTTAGTCTGTGAAGGTCTGTGTGTTGGAGGATTCTTTACAGCCACAACAATGTGAGGAGGTAATATCCAATGTTGATAGAAAGGTGGAGGTTTTTGTAAAATCAACAGCTAAAGATTACAGATATCTGCTTAAAGGTTCTTTATTGAAGCAGTGCTGTAGAGAACTATTGGCCAAACCTCAAAGTCTGAAAAATAGGCTATGTCTCAGTTCTGTCTCTGCACCCACTGAACTGAATAATTTATGTTGGGGTTGAACTCCAGGATTTGGCTTTTCTATTCCAGCATTGATTATCAGTGCGTAACAGTTTTATCAAATATTTTAGAATAGCGACTAGTTACCTGGATGTTAAAGTTTTCTCTAGCAAATTTTCATGTTTTGTTGCTCATTCAGAGTCCCTGCAAGATTTGAAGTTGGCAGTATGGCAGTATTTACTTTGTCATACCGGAAATATGATTCCAGTTGCTTATAGTGATTTTTTTCTTCCCTTTAGCCAGTGACCATTAATGTTGACAACTTTAAAAGGCCTTTTTTAAAAAATCTTTTAATTCTTCCTACACATTTGATTGTCATTTAGAAGTATTGGGAAGTGGAAGAATAGCATCCAATAAATATGAATTCTATTCCCTTTTCTCATCTCAGCTTTAGCTGTATCTTGAAGGAGTTTACATACAGCAATAATCCCTATTTTCTGAGAAGTTACATTGGTGCTCACAGTGATCAAAGTATTGGTCCTTGCTCATAGGCAGTCGGTTCCAACCAGTATGACATCAAGCTCATCATTGTTACAGACAAAATGTTGCTATGGGAAGAAGGGAGAGAAGAGGGAAGCAAAAGAGCAACTCCACATTTTCTGTTGTCTTCATCTTTCTTTGAGGTTGCTGAAGCTCCACTCTTGACTTGCAAGCTCTGTATATTGGCAGTATCAATAGGAAACGCATACGTGAAAAAAAAAGTGCATAATTCTAATGAGAGTCTTGAAGGTGGACTGAAAAGAAATTGAGGTGGTTTCCAAGGATTACTAGGAGAGATTAAAGGGTGTGTGTCTGCAAGATCAGCCAGCAGAGAAAAAGGTCATGTTAGATATCAGTCTCAGAGAGACTGTTTCTGGCTAGGAGAAGCTCAGAGTCATGTAGGTTCAGATTGTGATGACTGCTTTTTTTTAGTGATCAGTTATTATTGGAGGAGTGCTTATACTGCTAGAGTTTCCACACAGATTTGTACATGTGAAGGAGAGTGAAGAGAGGATTTGCACTGCTCGGGAGAATGACTTAATTACGTGTATCAAATCAGGTGCTTTTTTTCTTCTTTTTTGTTACTATGAGCAGTAAAGTGCTGGAAAGGGATTTGGTTTTGTTTTTTTGTGAAATGAGGTCATAGAGTCTGGCAGCAATGTGAATACCCAAAATAGATGTGTTTGCATCCCTTAAATTTCTTTCTGTGACAAAATGAGTCTGAAAAGAGCATGAAGCCAATACTGTGTTCTACTGCATACTTACCTTCTTACTTATCTACTGCATACTTACCCAGCACCTTGGCTTGAGGTGCTCTGAAATCTTCTCTATTCCTCCATCTTTCTGTATTAAATATACTTTTTTTCCCGAATGAAATTAGGTCTTATCTGATTATTAAGCATCCAAAATGTGAAATAAAATCCGATCCATGAACCCACAGTTTACACAGCACTGAGTGACTTCTGTGCGGACTCTAATACGTGAATGTTGTAGGTAAACAGGTGCAAATGAATACAGCTGTAAAGTCAAGAATACAATGAAGATAAATATTAGCATTATTTGAAAGGTAATAAAATCTGATGAAAGATGAAGAACTTAGTATTATTGAATCAAACCTTCAGGTGAATTGATTTCGAGAGATGGTAGAAACAGTATCTGTCATCAGATCTGGTAGTTATCTGAAAGTATTAATTTTTTTTTTCCTGCAGATAATCTAATACAAGAAGGGAGAATGTGGGTTCACCATTTTTTATTAAGATTCCTTGAGAGAGAAAATGGAAAGGAAAAGAGGTGCTTTATATTTTTCTTAAGTTCATGAAGGATGGGGAGCATATGGCATAAAGAAGCACATCCTCATTGCTAACAGAGAGCTGAGATTCTGGAGGTAGTTTTATTTTGTTGGATTCTAGTTATTTGAGTTAACTGCTTAACCTGGTTTTCTGCATATAATTATGATAGTATTGTGGTGGAATCTAATGACAGGAAAATGCAGGAGTTAATTTTTACTCTTAGTTGCTGCACATCAGTGAAAATTACCATCCCTTGAAAATAACTTCAAAAAATTAGCACAAAGATGAAGGCTTAGTCAACAAGGGAAGATGGGGAGAGAGAGGGGTAGATCTGCTTGGAGACAGGTATCTGAAGTGAACATCTTTCTATATGACCTGTACTTGTGATGAATTGCAGGGTTTCATATATTTTGTTGTTGGCCAGCTTACCAGATAAAATATTGTAGTACTTGTGAAGATACTTGTTACACCATCCACTTCCTAAAGCCAAAAAACTTTCAAGGCACTTCTATTGTGTGGATGCTGAAGGAAATGTAGGCCACTTCTTTCCCCACTCTCTTCTGGATTTCCTGCTTTATATAGCAGTAAATAAACTGTTTGATCTTAAAGCTTTTCTACCTCTTTCATTTTGCTTTGGCTTGATCTGTCCTAAGGATCGTTTGCCTGGTACCAGCTGGTGGGACCAGGGGGGTCTGTAGCAAGGCTGCTCTGCAGGAGTGGAGGTTGTAAATGCAGCCTGTAACAAAACGTGCTCGCTGAGAAAATAAGCAGGTTTGTTCTTTTAGAGTGTGTTGCACATGCAGTGCTGGTGGACCCTTTGTCCTGAAAGATTCCACAGGCAAGCAAAATACTAAACTGCAAAGTTTTTCAAAAGCACTTGGTACTGGCACAACTTCCCACGGATCATTTGAATGTGAGAAGAATTCAGCCATGCTTAATGACTTTGTTGAACTGATTAAGAATGGGATTTTTTTTCCAGTCAATTTGCAAAGTGTTGAGAATGAAAATGTCTCTTCTGTTTAGGAACTTCCTTTTCTTTTTCCTCTGTGCTTCGCCCCTGTTTTCTCTGGTATCCTTGTACATATTTTATGCTCATACAGTTACCAAAATGCCCCTTCTTTGTATATTGCACAGGGAAAAGTTTCAAATGGTCCAAATTCTATTTCCATTGCATTTTCCAGCTTTTTTTTTTTTTAACTAAACTGAGAATGAAACTTGACCCTTGATAAATATTGGGATAATGTGAAACAGTAACTCATGATACAGCCTGAACTGCTGAGTACCATCATTTTATGGGAAGGGTTAAGGGGTGGGAAGGCTCAGTTTTGCCTCTGTATAGGTATTTTGGATTAAAAACTGTTAGGGAACCAGACTAAAAACTGACTATAAAATAATAACATAGTTTCAGATTATATGCAATGACATTCAAAACAACACAGGGAATTTGGAGTCTGTTCTCTGGATTGATTCATTCCAGTGTAACCCAATTTCTACATTGCTGAAGCTGCTTATTAGGTTTCCAGTGTTACATCCTTGGAACAACTTGCCCCAAACAGGGTTCTGGTTCTAAATGTGTGGGGTATATGTCGTTCCTGTGGCAAACTTGATTGCTTTAACAAGTGCCTGATCCCTCTGTAAGTTTGCGCGTTTTCCATTGTGCCTGTTGTATGTTTGTATTTTAAGGGCACCATCAAACGTGTCATCCCAGGTTCTGTGGCAAACATCCAGTCGTGTACTGCAAACTGTAACCTGCTAGTTTTCACACAAGTATGCAAAGTGCTTTGAAATAGAAGTAAACATGTATTTTGTGTAAATAGTTGTAATTGATCGCAAAGCTCTTCGTTTAGGCTTCTGTGCCCCGTGCCATCTGCCTGTGTAGAAAACCTGTGAGGAGATCTTTTCTTTTTGAATTAGGGCAGTGGCTTTAAAATAATTGTGATGCTGAATTGGTGATAACTTTGAGAACTTTTTCTCTATATATAAATATAGTATATTTAAGTATATATAACATTGAATGTTTTACTTTCTGTTTTCTGTTAGCAGTGCCCTCTCACTGCTATCAGTGGCAGTAACTTAAATGGGAAAACATACAAGCAAAGAAATAAATTCAGAAGTCATTGAGAGAACTCTCTTTTAAATTTATTTCAGGTGGCACATGTTTCAGCCATCTGTTGAAAGAGCAAGATTGTTTTTGATTTGCTTAAAATGGTATAATTAACTTTATTCCCCAAATTAATTAGTATTGGCTCTACTACCTGTTCTTCTCAAAGAAATCGGTGATTTATATATTTGTTAAAAGATAGACAGCATAAGGCAGGTAGCTCTAACACACAGCTTTTAATGAAGATTTTAATAGCCTGTAGCTCATATGAATGCATCTCCAGTATGAGGTTATATTTGGACTCACCATTTTTTTGTTTGTTTTTCTGCCCTGTTTTCCTCTCTCCTTGCCCCATTTTCTTACAGAGATCAGAATCTTCTGGATCCTACTTTGGAATATGTTAAGGTAAGGTACAATTTCTTACTCTCAAAATATTTTATTTGGTGTATATACCTGGCACTGCCAGAGCATTTCCAGTCGTTTGTAGTTAACTAGTGTCTATCTTTTGCTACAGAAAACCTGATTATACGTGTCAGGCTGTTTTTGTAGTGCTTCGATGAAATACTTGTGGGAATTGTGCTTTGGGTATAGGTTGCATTTTTTATATTGGGGCTTCTTTACAGTTACATGGTGACCACCTAAATTTTTGCTTTTGTTAACAGATTAAAAGAATCTGCATGTCTTGCTCATAGAATTCTGGGGAAGTAAAGGAAACACATCTGAAAGTAGCATAAAAATGGCAGGTTCAGGTTTATGGTTTTAGCAATATACTTACTAACATTATGGTTAAAAATTCACTTCTGGTTCAAAAAGTAACTGGAATCCTGGAAAAATCTGGTGAGTTCTGTTTTCCTTTTTTACAAGATCAGAGTGTATACTTCGTTAGAGTAAATAAAAAAATACTCCAGAGCATTCGTAACTTTTATTCAAAAATCAATCCTGGATTGGCAATATAGAAACTTTGGAAGAAGCCTTAGGGTTGTGATTCTGTGCTGGGAATCTCTTGTAATGCTGTAATTTCTACTGAATTAGTACCTCTCAACATGTTTAAGTGAATATTGTTTCTCAGAACCTTGCAAGAATTTGGCTCATGATGTCTCTCAACAATGGGCTTCTCTAATTGTTGAGCTTTGTTCCTTGTCCTTTAGAAGTTTTCTGAGAAGTGTCAGATAAACACAGGTTATCCCTAACATAGGATATTTCTGTAGCTATTCAAGCAAGTCTTAATTTCTCAGACACCTGAATTTCTGCTACAGGTTAGAGTTAAGGAGAAGAAGAGACTGAGGAGAGCCAGTCTGGGTTCTGCTGCTGGAATTCCCTCTGTGGATGTTCATAGTTGAGGGAAATGGAGAGCTGCCCAATCTTAGGGTTCAGATTGATTGAAGAAGTAAACTAGGAGAATGTGTTGAGAGGGGATTGTCACAGGAAAGTGCTGAGAATTAATTCATCTGAATGTGTGTCAAGGTCATCTGCTGGACTTTCTGCCTCGGGTTGGGGTAGATGTAGGAAGTAGGGTTTCAAAGAAGAGGAGGGGAAGAGCAGAACACAAAGGTCCATGGAAAAGTGACTGCCGGAGGACTCTCAGAACAGCTGCTGAATTTCTGCTCTGAACAGTTAGTTCAGTGTTGTGAGGTCCCTGGCCTCAATCCCAGCCTAAAGTTGGGATGTGGTAAAGTAGCAGAGACAGAGAAGGCCAAAAGCCTTCTCAAGAGTGCTGTAGAAGAGGGGATGCCAGAGGCAGCAATGTGGTGGACATGTTAATTACTCTATTTAATTTACTGTGTATCTTGCACTATGCTGTACAGAGTATGTTGTTACAGTTTTAATAATATGACCGAGTAGAAGGCAGAGGGATCATGTGCCAATTCATCAATATGTGTGTCTTGTCTTGTTGCAGCAAGTTCTATACTATAAATGTGGTTTCTGATCTTTTCAACTTTTCGAGTAGAAGCTTGTCTTGGACTCTCGTCAATAGCAGTGGTGCCAAGCTTAGTTATTCAAACTTTGATGTTGAGGAGGAAAGCCTGGGGAAAAGAGACATATGAGGGAGAATACAAGGGTTGCTATCCCCTTCTCTTCTTCCTTTTTCAGTTTTTCCTGTCTGTCTGTATCTTTAGTGAACTGTGAGTTTGGACCCTAGTTCAGTGATGTTATAACAGGAATTCTAGACAAGAAATCTCAAACTACAACTTTGAAAAATATACAGGAATTGTTTTCTAATAAATATAACCCCCCAAAACACTTTTTCGTCTGTCAAAGTCTGGGTTACTAACAAAACTGATTCCAGAAATGTGTTCTTACACAGAAAATGATCATTAATGCAAATAAAGGAAGACTCTCACCAATAATTTGTTAGCAGTTAACTCTAACTGTAAAAGATGTGCCTGAATTCATACTAACAGTATCTTGGACCCCCTTTGTTGGCTCAAGTTTCAGCATGTATATGTTCATTGTCTTCTATAACTTATATTAATTCTTATATTAATGTTTATAAATTTTCCAGATCCTTGAATAAATTATAATGGCAGTGTTAAGTCAGATATAAACTGCAGAACACTGACCTTCTCATGCTGAAAAAGGAGATTTCTGTAGCAGCTCACAATGTTTATACCACCACTGCCATTGGCACAAGTCTCTTTAATATATAGTCTGTGTATATGTAGTTTGAACAAGCAGGTAGGCTTTGACAGATGTTGCTTAAGCAGTGAAAAAATTACCTTTAAGTGAAGAAGAACTAGTAAGAGAAGAGGGAGAAACAAGAGCACTTTTGGGAACCATATTTTGCTGATTTAGGATACTGAAGTTCTGAGCGACAGATTAATATTTCTGATGCACAGGAAAATATAGTTAGGATTGTCTCTCAACAGAGAAGTGTTGATTTACTGACTGAAAACATGTACTTGAGTGTGAAGCATGTATGATGTATCAGTCATCCATAAGAACCAATGCTGAAACTAATTGTACACAAAGTGATGAAACTGATTCTCTTGTTGCTATTCAAACTATGAAGGGAACAGAGACTTTGGATTAATTTGCCTTGTAAAAAATTGCATTATCCTGAAAGTAACACATGGCACAAATTTAAGTTGGACTGGGTAGTTGGCCTGCTGGTGAGTCTACCCAGGAGTTACAGTCCCAAACAAACTGTACTGTCAGGCCCCGAGGTTTTTTAAGTGTCCTGGACAGCCTCACTTAGGACCTCCACCCACACCCTCCCAGCAAGGGCTCCGCCAGGCTGGGGCCTTCAAACCCTGCCTGAGTTGTTTAGGAGGTGTGCCTGCCCCTAATCTGGTTTCTCAAGTGCTGTGTGGGAAGACCTGAATGGACCTTAGACCTGGCCTGTCTTGCCTGAGGCTCACTGGAATGTGATAGGACCTGTTGGTGCCATCACCCTGCTCACCTCGCTTGCATCTTGGTGCTGTGGGGCTGCACCTTGTTGCTGAGAACTTTTCCCATCCTGTGCTCCCAGATCACCATTCCTTAGGGAGCAGCCCCACTCCTGTTGCTCCCTGACACACTAATTGTAGGTGACTGTTTTGAAAGATACAGTATGATCAGATAGATGCCATTCTCATAACTGATCCACTGCACAGTCACTCCTGTTCTCCTTCAAGGCAAGCAGATAGTTTTAAACTAGCTAGATTTAAAAGGTAATTTTACAAAACAAAGCTGGGCACAGAGCAGGCCCTGAAGCTTTGTGGTTGCAAATTAGCACTGTTCCTGCAGTGATGCAAACATGCTACTGGAGTTTCTGGTAAAAAAGATAATACTTGTTTAGAACGTGCTCCTGCTGGGGAGTGATGAGCATCTCTTCAAAACTGGACTCTGCTGTAAATAGAATGTGGAGAATTCATTCAGGCTTGAGGAAGAGTAATACGGCTCTGGTTTTGATTCAGTGTGCTGGTTCACAGTGAAGAGAGTATCATGTTTGTTGTGGCAGTAGTGACTACAAGCAGAGAGACTCGTGGTAAACTTTGAAGCTGAGTGTATCAATTTGCTTTTAACAAACCTTTCCTTGCTGGAATCTAGTGACTCAAAGTAATACAAATAACTCCTTGTATTCAGAAATACTCTGAACAGAGGAAAGGCAAAATTTTTTTCTGCTGTTTTATTCTGTTCAAGATACAAGACAGAAAAGCATTAGTTATGGTGCACTTTCTTTTTTTTGTTTGTTTTTAGAGAATTCTCTATAGATGCACTATGGATTCTAATTCTTTAATCTGAATTACAGCTCACAAATGGCAGTTTAGTATACTACACCTTGAATATTGATGTATTAGTTCATTCGATACATAAAGAGAACTAATTATGCAAAAACAAGTTCTGAGCGGGAGGAAAAAAGTACTGATTTGCTGGAGTCGGAGAACTGAAGTGTCCATATGGCTTCAACCCTGCCTTTGTCTTCACAGTGCTGCTGAAACCATGGTCACAGTTAAATGGCTCTTTCAAAAAAACCTTTTATGGTAGAAGTGAAAACAGGCCAGACTGCTTTGAGTCAGGCTGCTACCCAAGTCATGAAAGAGATTTAGGGACACAATAGCACGTTGTACATTCTGTGAGATTTTTACAAGTTTTATGAGCCAAATAATAGATCCATTGGTAGTCCCTGCAGGTTCTTCCCACACCCTGAGTCTGCACATCCACCGAACAGACTCTTGCAGCAGGGGAGAAAGAATCAAGTGCTGGCAGATTTGAGCGTGTCAGAGAACTTTTTGTGAGTCGTTTTGATCAAATTCATGTGAACTAAAGATAGCTTTCTGTCCCATTCCTATTCACTATAAATACTTTAGGTTCTTTTTATAGAAGTCTGTACTGTAATCATTGAAGCTATATCAGGGCAAAAAGAAAAAAAAAAAAACCAACCCAGATTTCTCTCTTCCTCTCATGGAAACCTTTCAAGCATTTCCCATGGAAATAGTGCTTAATAATTACAGAAATACGTATCAGTGATAAGTTGATGAGTATTACTATGGCCTGTGGTTTTAGATTTGTATTTTAATCCATTAGTGGAAAATTACAAAATTTATGACTGATTGTCTGCTCAGCATGGTCATGAGGGAAGTTTATATTTAGATTCGGACTTGAAAAAACTGTTGCTGACCTAAGGAAGTTACAGCTGCAGAAAAACATTCTCTTGTGAAGTTCTGCTGAAGGATTGTTGTTTGTCTCAGCCCCACGGTGTTCAATTTTTCCCTATTTTTACAGCTCCTTGATTTTGTTAGAAAGCAAACTGTCATAAAAGTTACGGTCAGTTATCATGGCTTTGGTTAATGCAAGTGAAAATAAAATTTTTATGACATTCCAGCTTGTTGATCATTATCTGTAGCTTTTTAAGATAGGACAATGTTTTGTGGGTTTAATTCAACTTTAGGGAACTTAGATCAGGTAATGAGGTTTATTGATGCACAATTTATGTAGTTAATTGCACAAATTCATACTACTGTGGATGCCAATGTGTGTGGGTGTTTGACTCTCACTGTTCTTTTGGCTATGCCAAGAAGATACTATGGGAAGAGCATTACCAAAAGTAAAGTTTTTATGTGTGTATGCACATTTGGGAAAGGTTGGGAAAAAAATCTGTGTCAGCATGACAAGTAGCCACAGTTTGGGAAACAACTCTTCCTGATGACAATGAAATTACATGGCGAGCAGCCTTTTTTAAATGTGGAAATATATTAGAGAAATCCCCACCTCACTGGAAAAGTTGCCAGCTTCGGTGTATTCCTGTTCATGCCGTGCATCGCTCTCCTGCGGAGACTTGCCTGTTGAGGTGCGAGTTGCGACTTGTGAGCAGAAAGTCTGTGGGGTTTCTGCGTTGTCTGACGGTGTTGTGCATGAAGTACCCGAGCTGGGAGGAATGCCTGACGCTCAGGCACCACACCAGCAGGAGGTTCTTTTAAAATCCTTATGGTAGTTCGGGGATTTTATATTTTTTTTCCCCATACTTTTTGCAACTGCAGCAAGAGCAACAGTATCACAGAAGGTGGAATTACCAGATGGAATGTATTTTGTTGAGGAGAAAAGGAGTGTGCCCATGTGACTGACTTGGACTTTACACATCTCTTTGCCATGACAGATTTGTCATCCAACTCAAAGATCATCAGTGCTGTCAGTAATGTTTCAGTCAGAGATACTTTTATTTCACATTTCTATACTTAGCAGGAACTGAAGCTGAAACATCACAACATCATTCCACAGCAGTTGCTTCTTGAATACAAGAGGCATATAATTCAGAAATATCAGTAATATAAGATTCTGTTAGCGCCAATCTGATGTTAAATACGTGTAATTTTCTAACAAAAACTTCCGCTTTGATTCTTGATGGGTGGTTGCTGGTTATATGCTGCCCTCTGCTGGAGAAGAAACACTGTAACGCGATTTTTTTTTTTTTACTATGTCATGACTGTTAAAATCACATTTTTCATAATAATTTCATTGTAACTTCTGTAGTTATCACACTTTTGGAAGTTTGTTGATTTTTTTCTCAAGAGGCCCAGAATGGTGGGGAGTTTTTCGCCTCCTCTCTGTCATTAAGTTATAGAAGCAGGTTTTGAGGGAACTTGAGAATTTTTTTTGTCAGTGCGTCACTGAGATTGTTAGAATAGGTGTTCTGATTAGTCCAGAACCTCCAATAAAAGAGATTCCATAGCCTCCCAAGATAATCTGTTCTACCTCCCAAACTAAAGTAGTCTAATGGTCTTTAAACTGTTACTGAGGAAAAGTTTTTCCTAAGATGTGATAATTTGCACATAGAGGTGGGGTTTTTTTGGTTGGTTGTTTTTTGTTTGGGTTGGAGTTTGTTGCCCCCTTTTTTTTTTCTTTTTTTGTCCATTTGTCTTCTATTTGTTACCTTTATTTAATTTTCTAGAGGGATAAGTTTTGGCTATTGCAAGAAGTTGGACAGAGCATCTTGTCATTTACTTTTAATCCTATTCTGGTACCAGTAAAATTTCAGGTAGTAGAATTTTTTCTTCAGCCTTATATTGGGCTTGTTTATTACAACTTGTGCCCTTTCTCTACTTAGAAAGGGCAATTATTTCTTCAAGTATGTATGATAATTATTCCTAAAATATCCTTATTTAATCAATCAACCAAGTATAATAAAATAAGACTTAAGGAGATACATATTTAATTAAAATTTAGAAGCTCTCAAGTGGTTAATTCCCTAAAATCAGGGTGAGAATCTTGCCCTGTTTATTTGGACTTAAAGAAAACTTGTTTTATTTGATAGAATGCAGTTATCCTTAATTAGGGATGGAATCTTGTGCCTAAGTTTGAGTATTTTCTAATATTGAATTGTGTTTGACCAACAGGCTCATCTCTGAAAATATGGTTAAGTCAGCAGTTCTGTAATCTACTGGGTGCAAAGTGATGATAAAATCTGAGCTGATGTTTGCAGTGACCTGTGCAGGAAATGTGATTCTACAGCTCTGCAAGACAATGTACCCTCAGTGTCCTGTCCTAGTTCATGTGTCCCTAGTAGAGAGAATCCCAAGTTAGCTGTGTCCCAGCCCCCAATTCCTGAATTACCTTATTAGCTTTAAGATCTGTGGTGGGTTTTTTTGTGGATGAGTGGGTTTTTTCTTTTCCCTTGTTTGGGGTTTTTGTTTGTTTGTGGGTTTGTTGGTTTGGGGTTTTTAGCATACTGTGAGGAGGGATTTTTTTTTTTTCTTTGTGAATGATAATCATTATATGAATTGAGTCAAGTGGATAGTGGCTTTCTAACTATTCTGACCTTTATTGGAAAGTCTTTTAGCCATGGCTCTTGCATTCCCTTCTCCTGATGCTGAAGGGGAGTTTAGGTATTTGTCTTACACAACATCTTCTGTAATGCTGAGTGTGCTTTGGTAAATATAGAATGCTGATAATTCATAGAACTGCAGGCATTCTCTCTGCTTGTGTTAATGGTTAATCTTACATCTTGTCCTGTCGTGGATTTGACCCTGTTAGTGTCTGTATTCTACTTCTTCTGTTATTACTCATTTACTCTTAAATGATGTTTAATCTGGAGTCATCAAAAGCCACTGCATCCACTGAGATTGCACCGTGTTTTGAGTTGAATACTATAAAAGTTTGAAAATTATATCATTTGTAGTTGTTTCCTTGGCACCAGTAGTAATACTGGTGGCAGTAGCTACTTAGTTGACTTTTCCAATATCTTTGTTAGATGATCAGTAACTACTATCAAGTCTTATTTATAAGATGGCATCAGCTGGAATTCTTACATCTTACATTTTTTTTCTATATACATTTATAATAGGTCTGTATATATAGAAAATGCGTGAGTGCCAAACATAATTTTACTCCTTTTCATGAGGTTTTTAACAATTAATAACATCAAAGATCTGACTGCAGTTTACCATCTTTTCTGTTCATTGGTTTGTAACTGTTGCTGACCTGTGTCTCTTGGAATACTTATTTTTCTATTAATTTTGGGCTTTCACGATTGTTCCACAGGGACTATGTTACTAGTGATGTTGGATTCTTTCATAGTTTAGAAGATGGACTAATAGCAAGAGCTGACTGGGGCATGAAAATATTTATATTTAACTCCTTCATGCAACACTGTACTGAAGTTGATCTTTCAATGTCTGTAAGCATATGAACCACAAGGGGGGGTGAGTATATATAGTGTGTGGAAAGCAGATTATTATCATTATTTATTATTATTATTATTAAGCATTTTGGGTCCTCTTACTGATAAAGCCTAGGGAGGTAAAGCTCCTAATCTCTTAGAGCTGTGTTTATAGATAATAATTAGAGACTGGAACATTGTGTGTGATTTGCACATCTTGCCTCTTTTTGGAGACACACTGTTTAGATAGACTTTAGCCTATGGAGGGGGCAGCAGGAGGAGCATTGGGACAGTTCAGCTGTGATAACATCTGTTGATCCGTGCTGTCAAAGGAACAGGTTGGTCTGACATTTTTGTATGTCGGATACTTCTAGAAAATAAGAACATCTACACAAATAATGGAGTACCATGTTACGATGGCTGTGTAGAATACCCAGAACTGGCCTCCATGTCCTCGAATCCTTGTGTTAATAAAACATAGAAAGGGACTTTTGAAAAGCTGAGCTCAGACAGAGCCTAAGTGACTTGTAAGCTTTATTTTTGAGTGCTACCCATCCAAAATATATATTCTTTGGATAAAAGGAAGATATTTTAGGTATTTGAGAGTTTTAGATAAATAACTAATATTTAAAAGTTGACCATTTACTCTGGTGAAGTAGCAGATTTTTTTCATCTTTTAATTCTATTTGAAATTGGTGTAAATCTCATACAAAAAGCACTTTACTTTGATAGGGTTAGAGAGGCTTTCAAAAACAGAGATCTGAAGTTAGCAATTGTGTTAATGGCTTTTTTGTGTGTGTGAGAGAGCTCTTGTATGCTGACCAGCAGAGCTAGTTAGGCTAATGACAGCAGGAAAGAGAAGAAAGTATTAGCCATAAATTGTGAACTAATTCTGAATGAAAAAGGAAATTCATGCCTTTTCAATTTTTTTTTAATTTTCCCAATCTAAGGAATAAATTGAATTAAATACAGGTGGGACATTACAAAATTGTTTCATGTTTGTACGTGGGTTGGCCATCAGTAGGTGGAGCTCAAGAATATGTATGCTAGTTTTCGGTAGGATCAGTAAAACCTGCTGGCGGATTCATAATAGGAAGGTGGCTAGTAGGAAAGCCAGACCTACTGCCAGTTGACTTTGGAAAAGTCTGATCTTTTATAACTGAAGCATACAAATCTCAAAAGTATTTGGTTGTCTTAAAGTGCAAATTTGGACCTAATGGGAAGCTCATAAGCAGATTGGGCATTTATTTCTTGTAGCTGCCAATCTGGGTTTTTATATGAGGCAGATTTTCAAGGAGATCTACTCAAGCAGCAGTGTAAACTAAATAGATGCAAATTCTGTTTTCTCACTATTCCTGTACAACTGCAGTGTATTTCTGAGCCTGCCTCACGGAACCACGACGGAGAGGAGGAAGAAATTACACTGACCTCTCCCATACCACACCTGTGCAATGCAAACAAGTGGAATTACAGCTGCAGATCTATCTGTTGATTTATGTTTAGAAGCTGCACCAACAACAGCTTGCAGGAAGTGAGGTTATACAGGAGAACCTGAAAGAGTCAGTTCTGTTAAGAATTGACACAGGAATGGCTGGACTAGAGCTGAGTGGGGGGACTTCATGAGCCTGTAGATGTTTGAGTTAGGAACAGATAAAAGTAAGCTACACTCTCTGACAGTGTTGTAATGCCCTTTCTTCCACTTATTCTACACTTTAAAAGGTGTTCAGCTGTAAAGAGTTGGGCACTGCCTGTATTTGGAGGCATCCCCCATGGAGTTTTGTTAGAGGTGATGGGCATTATCTGAAGGACTTACTACTAAAAGTAAATGGTAGTGGCATTGTGAAGATGTTGTTTGTGTGGACAAATTCTTTAACAGTTGTCCCCTGTCTCCTGACTTCTCCTTCAGTTAAAAAGAACGAATAACTAGTTATGGAGAAAACATGTATTAAACGAAAAAAGTTTCAACTGAAGATTTAAGTGCTTTGATTTTCTTCGGGGTTTTTTTTTTTTTCTTTCAAATTTTATTCAGATTGTACTTTATTACAACCTTACAGGTGCCATTTTGTAGCCACAGGGACTCAAACCCATAGTTAGATTGTGCATGGTCCCCTTGTGACCGTGGGACACGTCTGTGTTCCATCTGACGTCATTAGATCAGCAACAGTGAGCCGAGTGCCGTGGATTGGCTGTGTGCTGCATCAAATCAGATGGGTGTTGTTGACCCTTGCACAGTACACCATGCCTTCTTTCATTTACAGCTGGCTTCCTGCCTGGACTGTTTACTTTCATTTAGTGGAGTGAAATCCAAAGCGTTACATGTATTTCACTGAATACTGTTAGGCTGATTTGAATGCTTAAATGATTTGTTGAAGTAGTACAAAGTAAAGTGGCAAGCCACCAATTCCTTCATCCAATTTAGCCTGAAATTATTCTTCTTTCTCTAATACGAAATCACAAATCACAGTAATTCTGTATATGAATTATAAGCGCTTCCCTGAGCATGACTGGTATTTGGTTCAAAATAACTTCCTGTAGCTCTGCAGACTGTTTCGATAACTTCAGACTACGTGTGAGTTTTCAAGCATTTATATTTGTATGGAGTTTGGTCGCTTTACTTTAGCCACTTAAAACTTGGAAGCCCAATAAGGTTTTTTTGGGGTTTTTTGGTGATGAGACAAAAAGAAAACAACCCCCGCAAAAGAAATTATTCCTACATTTTATCTTGTTTGACCTGTACAATTAAAGCAGCCCAAGAGGATTCCCCCTGAGCAGGTTCACACCATCCCGGGTGAAGACCTTGAACTCCTGCATATGCAGTGTGCAGTGAGTGGAGCTGGACATAGTTTAGGTGTGTCAAGGGAACACTGAGTAAGTATAATTTAAACCAGACCATGAAAATACCCTGAAGAACTCTAGAGTCTTTGTAATAACAGATGGGGTTGGCAGAGACTCCTTAATTTCTCTTCCTGATGGACTATTAGGAACTCAACACAGAATATGTGTTCAAGTGTCCTTGAACTCATGTGGCCTTGAATTCTATAAACTTAGAAATGTTTTCTTAGTAAGCTTAGTTATCGAAATTATCAAAAATACTCTAGCCAGCCATCCTTAGAAACAATGAAGGGATCATCAGACGTGTTAAGATTCTAGGTAAGAATCTTTGAAAACAAAGAAATAAAGCTGATGGCTGATCTTTTGGTGCTGGAGAGCATTAGAAATACATCATAACAGAGGACTTAGCAAAAGGATTGTACATGGTGTTTTTAAGCTACAAGAAACAGCTGGTTTGTTTCTCATGTGTAGAGTCTAAGAACCTGAAGTACCAGCAAAAAATTGAAGGACAGGAGAGTGAAAATGTGGCCAAACCATCCTCTGTTTCTCTGAGTCAGTAATTAAAAATGTAGATCTTACCTGTGTATGAAGCATAATTTGGAGCAGCCTGAAGGCTGTCCTTAATCGTGGTGGCTGAAAACAGGTCCATGATAGCCATCAGTGCAGGAAATAGCATACCATTTCCCAGAGCTTTCTCACATACTCTGCGAGATTCCTTCCACTAATCTTAATTTTCATACTGCTGCATCCCAGTGTCACGTAAAGGTTGCCATCCATTGAACTATGTGGGCAGAAGTCATGTTAACCTTTAATAAAAATAAAAATCTCATTAGTTTAGATTTTAAAAAATTAAATTCTCTATCTAAATAAAGCATCCTCTTTCCTGTAAGTTACACTGTTGATAAAAAGCTGCAGCTGTTATATGAAATTGTACAGTATTATTTTTTAAGGTCCATTATTTCTGGCATTCTCACAACATACATAATTTTTAATTTTTTACTTCATTACAAACAGGAAATAAGGAGCTGGCAATTACCATTTGTAATTTATGCCCTGCTGTTCATGTTGATCTGGGAATGTCACAAACTTTTTTCAGAACTGTTTAGTAGCAAGCCTTTCAAATGAAATATAGACACAGCCACACTGAATTCCTGTTAGGCCAGATTTGCTTTCCATATTGAGCAGTGCTATTCTCATTGAAGGAGGGAGATTCTGCCTTTTTTTTTTGTAACCCCATAAAGAACTCCTATTTGGAACTGCTTTTCAGAGCAGAAGTGTCCCACCTTATTTTGCATTGCTAAATCAGTTGTTTCTGCTGCAAAAAATAGATCAGTCATCCTAATAGGTCTTCTTGTCCCCTGCTGTAGTTTGAGTTACTTGTCTCAATAGTTTTTGTTTGTGATATTCCAAGTGAAACCTTAGTGTGTTGTGCAGTGATACTAATACTGTCTTGTCACCATTATAAAGAAAAAAATACCTTGACTGATGCAGTCTTCAATTTCCTTTTCCTTTTTATCATTCCCTCCTCTTCCTCCCCTTTTTAAAATTGGATTAGGGTGTTATGAGAACTTTTGGTGAATTCTTCAAAAATGCAGTTCTTGATGAGATGTGCTGCCCCAGTATCAAAAAACTTCAGACAAGAAACAAGAATCACAGTTGAGGTTTTTGTGTTTGGAGTTCTACAGGGTATCTTTTAATCTTCTCTTCTCTGACTACCTGCTAAAGCAATCCTGCAGATTTCCTCAAAGTGGAAAAGGAACTCAAAGTAAATTAAAATATGCTGCAGCACAGAGCAAAGAGAAGAGGAGGGTAGTTTCACAGTCTTATTATATTATCTACTCATTCATTGTTTGAGTTTGTCATAAAATACATTTCCTTTCCCCAGCTCTACAGCAGGCCTCCATCTACGAAGTCAGTACTTTCAACTTCTTTTCTGACCAGGCTTTTATCTTTTTTCTTGCTAGGTTTATCATTTTACAGACCATTTAATATTCTGTTCTTTTATTCCTACATTGTTTTCCTTTTCTCAGAAGAATCATAGGCGTAGCATCTCCTACACATGCCCAAGTAGTCTGACCAGCTTTGTGAGCATTCTGGTTTTAGTAACTTGGTGCTAGCTACCTGCAAACCTTAGGTGGTCAGACAGGTAAGAGAGCTTTACACATCACACTTCCTTTTCCTTGTTGTCAACACTGAGGTTTCCTTTCCTTTTTGGATAGGCACTCTGTCCCATTTCCCTTGAAAGACAGTGCAGATTTTATGTCCTTTCTCTGCTCGGTGCTGCTGCTTGGTTTATGTGCTGAGTTCCATTGCTGGGTGCAGGCACTGAGGGCACTGCACATTGTTCAGTCAGTGTAGGAAGGAAGTACTCTAGGTGAGAAGTATTGCCTTGCAAGTAATACCTGAGGACATCAATAAGCATTTAATGTATGTGCCCTCCTAATTATCTAATGTATTTGTTGCTGATGAAAAAGACAAGTGACTATTCATTTTAAGCGTGCTTTGGGATTAATTTACTCCTAATCTAAGATCTGAGATATCTGTGACTTCTGGATTTTTTTGGTACCACCCAAGTAATAAATGATGGATCTTTCAAAGTTTCTACAGGTTTTCTTGTACCCCTCAATCCAGTCCATTTTGTTTCCTTTCACCACGTCTTTTTACTGGGCTTTTTGTTTTGTTGTAGTGCTTACTTTTACTTTGCCAAATCAGACGTGTTCATTAATTTGTTCTTTCTCGAGCACTTTGCACAATCCCATGGGACTGTCACCAAGCTAAAGCTGACCACTGATAGCTTGCAGTGCTAAAGGTAGCTTGGTTGCACCACTAAGACCAACTATGCTGACAGGGTTGGTTTTCTTGCTATTTTTTCAAAGGACTGTTTGCCAGAAGCTTCCTAATTAAAAATAAACAGATTTATCATTTTACTTGGTTACTGAAGCTCAGAGGATATAATTCTTACAGTCATCAAACAGTAATCAACTGCTTCTCCTCTTCTTTTTTTTCTTTTATGTGTATATTATTGATGGTGCAGATAGAGATGTTGCATGATTGAGCTGGAGCAACTGATTAAGCCTTTACCAGCACAGGGAGACAGCCAGGTATTGTAACTCAGCGAGAAGTTTGCCTTGTGCTGTTGGCTTAAACGCATCTCTGAGCCAGAGGATACCAAGATAGAGGAGCTAGGATTTCACTGGTGAGTGAAGCAGATCACATGGGGATTCTGGCACTCTCTCTCTGGCATGCTGGAGCGGTCACTGAATTGATAGTATCAGCTTCAGCTGTGGAAAGTGTCCTGCACTGATACGTGAGTAGGGGGGTGTAGCAGCTCTGGTAGGCAGTGGTGATACTGAAGAGCTTGCTTAAACCTCAGAAAACTGGTAGTAGTGACGGTTTATCTTCAGTCTTGAGGAACCACAAACAGCAGAACCGAAAATGCCGAAGGATTATAATGCTTTTCAAATGCTGATTGCAGCCCTGTGCTGCTTTTATCATCGTAAGTCTGTTATCAGAGTCAAGGTAGGTGCTCTTTTTCAGTAACAGTGTGCTAGTCAGTAATGCTTTTAGTTTTTGTTTAGAAGTGTTTGTTTTTATACCATGGTTGGGTACAGTGTGTTTCTCTTCTAAAGAGCACTTTTAGAATTCACCATTGTCTCAGAGAGAAGCTTAAACAACTTGCTGTTTTATGAGCCTGAAACTGACTGTCTTTATGCTTTGGCACTAAGTTAAAAGTGCCCTAGTTTGGGACTTGCTGAGGAGAATTTTAGCAGACTTTCAAGTTTTCAGAATTTAACTGATCAGACCTAACTTTTTCCACTGACTTAGTGAAAACGTAAGCAGTTGTTCTCAGGAGCCCAGTCTTCTTAAACATTTGGATTTTTCCTTGTATTTTAGAAATTTCTTAATTGCAATATACACAAAATCATGTACTCATAGGATGGTTTGGGTTGGAAGGAATCTTCAAATGTCATCTAGTCCAATCCTTCTGCCATGGGCAGGGACATCTTTTACTGCGTGCAAAAATGCATTATATGCAGAGGAAAAGCCTTCGTAAACATTTTCATCCCCACTTACAGAAGTGTATAAGTGGCTTGGGAATTGTAGTCATGTGGGATATCTAACAACTTGAGGATCTGTGAACTAAACTTAAGCATTTAAATCTTTTTATTCAGATTTATGTGTGAGTTGTTCATAGACTAATACCATGTCAGTTCTGTAAGTCACTGTGTATTTGTGTATAGGTTTTCTGGAGCACTTGCAATGAGGAAGGATGGGAAGGATCTTCTGGCCTGTTAGCTTTCCAGCTTCAGTGGAGGCACTTAAAAGTTGGGAACAGATGCTGCCTTCTCTCTCCTTCAGTGATTTAGCCTTTTGACTGTCCATTTCTGAACGTGAGGTGTGGGGCTCAGTCTTTTGGGCACGCTGAAAAAGTGACTCTGATCAGATTGACTTCTCAGGAGTTATCGTCACAATAGAGCGCTAGAGATGCTCTAATGTGCTGTAATTAATTTTCATTCCTGTTTCAAGCATAAGGCTTAATTCTTGTAAAACTTTTTAAATTACACTGGGTTTTATTGTTGGCAGTCAGAACAGTTAGAAAACTTGTTATTGACCATGCATGCTCTTTGTTTAACTTGGGAAAGATTTCTAATACCTAAAATAATGGTGATGTTGTCATGGCAACTTTCCATTTAGTCTAATCCATATAGTCTCTAGAGAAACAGAAACATTAATAGTGTTTGCTGTATGGAGGGTAAAAAATAAAACCTTTTATGTAGAAACAAATTACAGTTGGGATCTTTAAAAATAAGGTTCTATTTAAAGAGATTTGCAGCATTTAAAATAGATTTGAATGCATGTATTCCAGTATGCAGATTTAGCATTAGTTGAATCTGATGAACTCCTATTTTAAGAAGTTTGGATGGTAGGGAACTGGGGTGCCTTTGCTGAAGAGAAAGTGGCTATAGATATAGAAATAGCTGGTGATCAGATGAAGTGAGGACTGAACCTTGGGGCCAAATGGTGTGGGTTCTGTGAAGTGCCAAAGGGCCTGGGATGATATGAACAATAGGATGGTATGAAATGAAGCTGTCATCTTTTTTAATTTTTTAAAACTTATCACTTCAAGCAAAATCAGTTTGTGTAATTAGATGAGGTTAATTCCTGGTTTTAGTTGGAATTACAATTGTAATGAAATACCAGATTGATCCATAAATAAACAAGTAGAAGTCCACAACTACCTCTGACAGATTCAGATTTTTTGCTGCATTTCAATTCAGCTGAATTGAAAACAGTATGTGGCCAAACTCAGAGATGCCTTGTTGAGTCCCATCAAAGCACAGGGAACAGTGCAGCACTTGAGCACTCACATTTTGCTGCACTTAATTGTAGCATGTGAAAGTAGGATCTCAACAGCAGATGTTTGGTTTTATTTCCCCATGCATTAATAGAAAATATAATGATCAGAACATCTCAACTCATCAACTCATTCTTCAGTTGTGATGTGTCAGTGCCTTTTATGATCCCATTTGGTTTTTACAGCTGTTTGCTGGCCAGATCAGCTTTTACATTTGAGGAAAATTAAGAGAAACTTCAAGATAAGGGGCTCCTGTTTGTGCTTAAAAAGAAAAATGAAGTGAAGAGAAAATACTAAATTGTGACTTATGCCACTTCCAAACCAAAATATTGTTCCTTAAATTTTCATTTTTTTTTGGAAGAGAATTAAGTTAGGGCTAAATCAGTGCTATATGGTGACTTAAAAAAATGTAGAAGTCTAAATAAAGTCAGCTTTGCCACATGACAAGGTTTTTTTAGTGCTAGTCAGTATGGTTGTCTTGATCAGAGGGGGAAAGACCTTGAAGTTCAGGTATTTTCAATCTTAATTCTCTGCTATGATTCACCCTCAGCTGAAGCTGTGCAAGAGGGGAAAACCACTCTAGTTATCGGGACTGCCAAGTTTTAAAACTTGCAGCACATTGATGTAGCTCATTACTGGGTGATGTACTAATGCTATGAATGTGACGTGAGTAAGCAGCTTTTTATAATAAGCTACTTATTGCAAGTGCCATCTCTTATCTTGGATGAATTGCAAAGAGTTTTTATAGATAGTAGATCTTAATTAATATTTCTTCAGTGTGTGATGATCTAAATCTGTTTGACTGGCATCCTCAGGCTTCATATATCCAGTTTCAGCATGTATGTGGAAGCAGTTGGATTTGATAACACGTGAGTCACGAGCCATCAGCACTCAGCGTTATGGGTCTGCCCTTTTGATGTTAGATTTGTTATTGTTGGAGAGGTGCAGATGTGAAAAGACTGACTTATCAGAATTATGTGGAATTTTGTACAGCTGCCTGAACTCTGTTGCTGCTGAGTTTGAGTTTTGATGAGTCTTATCCTATAATTTTTTTTCAATTTCCCATGGTAATTTTATAGTTTATCAAACTGGCTCTGTCATAAATATGTGGATAGCACAGGGACCTTTGGTGCTCTGTAAGCGATTGAAGGGAATGGGAACATTCTTCGGTAGGTATTTATGCATTTAACTTCTTGATAGTAACTTTTATTTGGGTATGTCTCAGATTAAAACAAAAGAAAAAGAAAAATCCTACACAACTACTGAAATCCTTTTGGCTTGGTAGTCAAAATCCCTAGGGTCCCTGAGTAGATAATGATTTGACTAACTCTCAGATCAGGACTTGTCAGGATCCATATTTTAGGAATGAGGCTGTCCTCCTAGCTCTGAATGTGGTTACCTAGAAAACTAGGGATTTGTTATCAGTGTAGTTTTGAGGAGAAAAGACAACGCAGAAAGAATTGTGCCTTGCAGAATATACCATCTAAGGAGTCTTTCTGCTGTGCCTTTTGCAACTGGACTTGCCTATCTCGTATTGGCCTCTTTAGCCACCAACGCGCTTGCAACAAATGTGGGTAGAGCCCTTCCCAAATCTTTGTTCGCGAAGCCCAGCCATGGTGATGAGTGTTGTAGTGGAAAGTGGATGTTGAATCCACTAGAATGAAATTTTCCTATTACCTTCACTTAACATTGGACTGAACTTTGTACTAAAAGACTTTTTTATTTTCCTCATCCTGACAAATATCTTATTTATCAGTTGTCATGTTTTAAGCCCAACCGGCAACTAAGCAGCACACAGCCACTCGCTCACCCACCCACCCCAACCCCCCCACTTGAATGGGGAGGAGAATCAAAAGTAAACTCCTAGATTGAGGTAAGAACAGTTTAACAATTGAAATGAAGTAAAATAGAATAAAAAAATTATCATAATGATAATAGAAATAAAACCCCCAAAGTGATGCAAAATACAATTGGTCACCACCCACTGACTGACTCCAGACCCCATCCCCGAACCCCGATGTGCCCCACTGCCAGGTACCTCCCCAGTTTACATCCTGGGCATGATGTTCTCTGCTGTGAAATATCCCTTTGGCCAGTTTGGGTCACCAGTCCTGGCTGTGCTCCCTCCCAGCTTTTTGTATACCTCTTGTCTGGCAGAACATGAGACACAAAAAGAGTCCTTAACTTAGGATAAACACGACTTAGCAACAATCAAAACATCAGCATGTTATCACATTGTTCTCATACTGAATCCAAAACCCAGCACTGTACCAGCTACTGAGAAGAAATTAACTCTATCCCAGCTGAAACCAGGACATTAGTTAATAAAAATTGGCCGCTTTTCTGTGAATGTCAGGCAGGTTATGTTGTTCGTAGTGGCGGACTGAGAACATGCACGTGATGGAGTCTATTTGATTTTAGAGAGCTGTCACAGTCATCATGAAAATTTTCATAGTAATTTGTTATCTTTTCATCAGTAACCTCAAAAGTTGTCACCTGTTACCTAAACAAGGTTGTGGAAATCTTGTGGCTTCAAAATTACCATTGTCCTGTATTTATTCATCTGTCTGAGTAGTTTGAGGTTTCTCCTCCATATTTTGGGCATGGCAAAAGTTTGTATTTGGTCTCTCTCAGCCAACCGGTTAAGCCACATGAAAATAAAATCCTGCACAAGTTGGCATTCGTCTATGCAATGAGACTTTTACCACCCATTTTGTACCTCCTATTACTTAATATAGCACTTGCTACAGTCCTGTGTGAACTTGGTGCACTCAGGAAGGTTAAACTGCCCCTGTAAAGAGCATTGCACCAGTTGTAGTTCAAAATGTCCAAATTAATCGGAAAATGGATTCGTGTGTTTAGAAACTCCCTTTTTCCAATTAGTTCTTTCTCAAAAAAACTATTCAGAAATTACTCTGTCCATGTGTTTTTGTCATTTTGTAAGTTCTTGGCCAATGGTGCTGCTTTTCTGTAAGGAGAAATTAAAGACTGACAAGAATGTTTTCCAGCAATGGAGAAGAGTTTGGTTCCGTGCTCAGTGCCAGTCGGTTTGGTTTGGTGACCAATTAGGAGAGTTGTAAGTGAAATGAAATACCTTCTACTTACAAAAATAAAATTAAAACATATTCTAAATTGATGTAACTATATATTTTAAAATGCTTATATTCATAGCGCCAGATAGGCAGTCTGATTAGAGTAACAAGAGCATGGGATTAAAGACTGAAGGGATCTCTGCAGCCAGTGAAGTATATTTTGATCCAGTACTGGAACTTTGACAATAAAATGTTCATTTTCAGTATGAATAAGTTGGTTGCTCTCCAGTGGCTTGGAAATAGAGGAATTTCATTAATTTTTCACTTTTCCAGATGTTTTTAGTGTCCTGTGTCTGCATGTCCTCTCCCTTCTTTCTCATTTCACATCTTTGTCTTTCCTCTTGGTATTTCCTGTCTCTGCCCCTGCATCCCTTTCATGTTTTCTGTTGACTGATCTGTCTGTTCAGTACATTTATTAAAAGTTTAGGAAAAGTACTGACTTGTCTTTTTTTCCTTAGTCAGATCACGCTTCAGTTTTCACAAAGCTGTTCTCATTTATCCCTAATAATCATCTCCCTTCTTTTTCTCTTTTTTTCTTGAAACCTTCAAGGCAACAGGAAATCAGGTGGTTCCAAGGCTGCCTGTTGGGCTCGTTTAAATATCAGCTGGCAGAGCTGTGCAAAGCACCAGGAAGTAATTGAGATTGGATGGAAATGTGGCCACCTTTAGTCTTGTACCTGTAACAGTCCCTGACTGTGCTTTGCCTAAATAATACTTTGCCAGAAGGATACAGAGATTATGTGAATTTTGGCTTTATCAGAACTGAATGAGGTGATCTAGCATGACAGATTTTGGACCACTTCCAAGCAGTATCTAAAAGTAAAAGCCTTTCCCTCGTAATTCAAGCTGTTTAAAAAAAAAAAAAAAAAAGAAACACCCCCTTCCCCCAAATCAACCAAACAAAACCCCCAAACCAATAACCAAACACTTGATCACTGTAGGGAGGAATTAATTAATAACAGTTGAGATAAGCCATGAAAGCTAGAACACATAAGATGCAATGTGAGGTGTATTTTGTGATTCTCCTCTCAGGTATTTTCGTATTTCATTGGTATATGTACTTCAGCTGGAGTTGTTGCAGATGTGAATTTGAGAAATTTGCCAATAGGCAACAGAAGTGACTATGGGACTTCTGTTTTTTTACTAGCAAACTCACAGTAGATTATTCAGCGCAATCTAATGTGATTAATTCAGTTGGAATGGTTGGGACAAGAGCTTCCTGTGTTTCTTCAACTGTGTTTTATTGCAGAATACATGGAAATCTTTAATTTTTGCCCTAAATTACTTCAAAATTTCTTTTTACCATCCACTTCCCTGTCTAGCTGTAAATGTATGTTCAGCTTGCTTTCTGTCATTGAGTGGAAGCCAACGAAGTGTCTTTGACAAAGAAATAAATAGGCCATACTACTAAAGGAAGGTTTGTCACTATGAAGTTACTGCAACTTTACAGCATACCATTGCTGCCCATCAACTTTTGGATGCTCTTGTGAAATGAGGCTGAAGTATCTGCATCCCATTGTGTGGAACAGATCACCTTTTCATTTAAAGAAAAGCCCACTGACACAGCTAATTACACTGTCCTAAGCTTACACTCTTCTTTATTTGCAGACTAATATGCTTGCAGCAGGCTGTGCCTAGAGTGATTTTTGAGCCCTTGCATGATGTGAAGTTCAGGGTGTGTGCAGAGTTGCTTGCAGGGCCAGAGGCCTTGGGTGCAGTGTTTAGCATAGAAAGGTGTAGGCTGGTATGATTACAGACAGTTCATCAGTCCCAGCTTTCCTGTAAAGGACATAGGTTGTGTAAGAAATCAGTCTTGGCTAACAAAAAACTGTCCAGGAAGACATGCTGTTAACTGAACTTGCTTACCTAGGCACTTTTCCCCTTGTGTATTTTGGGATTTGTTCTAGCCACAGGAGTTGTTTCACTAAGTTCAGAGTTGCATAAGGGTTATTTAAGCATGTTTGCTTCACCTCAGGAGATGTCTGACCTCTGGCAATCAGAGTATACTCTGTGTGGTAGACCATGGTGGGGAAGATTTTTAACAAACCACTAATCATGAATGTTAACAATTTAGTTGGTTTGGATTCCTTAAATGTTTTTCTTGTTGTTAGATTAATTCAAGTGTAACATGTATCTCATTACATTTATTTGAGTAGTGAAAAATCCATTTAACCACCAGAAGAAAATCTGGGGGTTTGTGCTGTATTTGTAATTGATGTGTATCTCTAACTTGATCATCCTGGTTTTTTGAAGATAAGTTGTGTCAGTACCGTGGATAAACTTAGTCCATGTGGAAAGACCTATAGTCCTTTTTGTTGGCCAAGAATCTAACTCTCCTGAGCAAATTCAGTTATTGCCTTTGTGTGCTGTAGTTTAGTCCATTTCCAGTATTTTGCCTAGCACTGAGATACAGTGAGATGCTTTTGGAATGATGGTAACAATTTGTACAGAAGCTTTGGGTTCTTTAAGATCTCTATGGAGTCAAAAGCATCTTTCAAAACATTAAATACAATTCATATTAAAGTAGTAGTTCCTTTCAGAAGATTGGCAAAACACACAGCTATGAATGTAAGAGCTTGGTATTCCATTACAGCTGGATGCTGTTGTTTACACTGGAGGGGGGACTTTAGAAGTTATCCAGCCACTTCCATGTGCAGTCAGGGGAAAAGGGGCTCTTGAAAAGTCTCAGCTCAATTTGTGTGCTCTTCATTCTACCTTCAGGTTATGTAAATGCTTTAATCCTTGCTATCATTCTGTAAGATGTGGCAGTGAAATGGCTGTTAATTTTAGAAACAATGCCATCAGCTTTAAATGGATAGCCAGCCATTTGAGTTGGGAAATTCAGCTATGCTGGCCTGATAGGGCACAGGGATTTGGAGTGGAGGGCAGATTTTTGGCCTTACTTGACTACGTTTTGACACTTCAGTATGCTTTTGAACTTCAGTCCTCACCAATCCCCTTCTATGACTCTTTCTACATCCAGTAACTTCACCTCTTCACATTGTATATGGCTTTATGAATGAGCCCTTGCAGTGAAGGTCTCCTTTTTTTGTGGCATGGTTTCTTCCTGGAAGATTTACTCCTTGTTGAAAATGCTTGTCCATTGTGAAACACATTTGTGTGGAAAAATAACACCCTATTATGGTTCACAGAAGTGAAACTGGGGTGAGAAGTTATTCTTTACCAGGTCGTTTTTATCTTTTGCCCTTCTGTGTAAGCTACTACGATGTAGCTGCTTTTGCCCTTCTGTGTAAGCTACTACGATGTAGCTGCTTTTGCCCTTCTGTGTAAGCTACTACAATGTACAATTTGTGTTTGTCTAAGAGAAGCCTTAGCTCTGTACAAGGAAACCAGAGAGAAGAGGAGATTGTCTCAGAATTTCTCTGGGCTCCCAGCATGCTTAAATAGTCTTGGCAGCAGGATGCCTCCTCTGGCATTATTCCACCAAAAATCTGCTGTCTGGTAATCTGTTGTAATTCAGTCCGCTTGAAATTGCAGGGAGGATTGTTGAAAGAAGTGTTAAATGTGTGCCACCTGCTCCCATGGTTAGGTGCTGTGACTATTCAATGTGAAGAAGAAAATGCTATAGAGAGCAAGTGTTCATGGAAAGAACAGGATTGGTGGGCAAGAATTCCCAGTTCTCTTTTAAATAATGCACATATTCCATATTTGCCTCAGTGTGTCAGTGAAAGGAACCTGTGAGCTTTGGCTCATATCCACAGCTAAGAAAAGAAATCCATAATGCACTGGAGCAAAATGTTGCATTTTATTCTGTGCTGTGATCTTTCTCTGAAGATAGTGTGTACTCTGATTCTTTGACCAGTGTAGAACATGTTCCCAGGCTTTTGAAACTCTTCAGCACAACAAAGAAGGGCTGGAGTCCCAGCCCTTGGAGAATGAAAGGAAGTCCAAAGTACTTCCCTCCACTGCGTGCTTATGAAAGAGTACGCAGCCTCTCTCTAGAAGATACTGCACCTTACTTTGTTACCAACACTGCATCCATAAGGACTAGTGAACCCGAATGGTCCAGCATGAAACCTGTACTCCAGAAGACAGAATTTTTCCAGAAAATCTTACAGTGGTCATATAGTGGTGATGGAGATATCTTCAAGCAGATCTCCTGCTTTTTGTGCTAAGGGGCAAGAAGAGCTTTTTTCCCTTAGGAAGGGAACATCTTGGACATGCAGATTTAGACAGATGATGACCATCAGAAGTAAGCCCTTTATGGCTGAAATTTTACTTTGGCAAATTGTTTCTTAGTGCAACAGAAATATTGAACAACTATGTGTGTCCAGGTTAGCCTGTCTTGATGCATTTGGAATGTTCTTAATTGGGAGGGTGCAAAAGGGGTTGGGAGGAAAGAATCTGAATTTCAAAGGGAAGTTTAAAGAGGAGGAAGAATATTGGAGCAGGGCATTTGTGTCCAGCTCCATTTTTTTGGACATAATTAGAATTCAGGTTGGAAAGAGGAAGTAAGAGAAATGACTTTGTAGGTGTGTCGTTACTAGTTTGGTTTACAGACAGAACACTTTGCTCTGTTCCATGTGGTGTGGAACAATCACATATTATCTCACTGAATGCTGGGTTTTGCAAATACAATCTAGAGAGCAAAGCCAAGCCAGCCTGCTGAAAGCAGCACCTGCATTCCAGTGCAAGTCATGTGATGGAAGCTATAACCCAGGTAAAATGTTAATCACTAAACTTGGCACAGTTGAAGCTTTTAATCTTTTATTACAGTTTTCTAGGGAGAGGCAGGTTATGGACAACAGCCCGGAAAAACTGAAGAAGGAGTTAGAGGAAGAACTGCAGCTGAGTGGTGAGGACTTGCGTAGCCATGCCTGGTACCATGGACGTATTCCTCGGCAGGTACGTGGTCTTTGCATTGCCAAATGTGCTTTGAGCTTCTATAGACAAGCACAGTTTCACTGAAGTGTTGTACACATCTCTGATATCGGCATTGATTTAGTAGAAGCATAATGCCTATTTGTATGAAAGCTATGCTATTTATACTGGCATAAAATGAGGCTGAGGAAGGATTTAGGGGAGACCCTGGTGGAAAATAAAGATATTTCAGGGTTGTTGTGCACTGGATAAAGGTAGAAATGGAATTTAAGCTGTATATGAGAATACTGTGCCCACATATTGTTCAGACACACTGACGTGAATTTGGATCAGTATTCTTAACCAAAGTTAAAATGCTCTTGTTTACTTTCTTTCTTGCGCTTGGAATTTGGGAGAAAGAAAAAAAAAAACCGCACCAAAATCTATGCAGTAACTTAATTTTGATCCTTACAAACGCAGTTAAAAACATATTAAGTCTGTGGTTGTTGGATCGGAGCTTCGGTTCCCGAGCACCTGGAGCTCCCCCTGCGGGCCTCCCTCTCCGCCCCCGCCCCGTAGGGAGAGCAGGCTCAGCACCCACTCACGACACTTGGCTCTTCCGTGCGTCGGGTTTAGCACATGAAAGGAGTAACTCAGAACAGAAAAACAACATTTCTCTGACTCCTCCTTGTCAGTACTGTTCACGTGCAGTATTCACAAAGAATAAAAAAATGAAAGCTTCTGTCACTTAAGGAAAGGGCAAACTCCAGGATCTTGTAGTAATGGCTTCTGAACTTTAGTGTGACTGTCTATTCAGATGCTTTAAACTCTAAAATCCTGGATCATTGCTTTCCCTTCATGCCTTGTTTTCTTAGCAAACTAGAAGAAATGTACATGCACAAGTGGGTCATGCTGCTGGCTGCTGGCTCCTTCCAAGAAGCCCCTCCACATCTCTGTTGTGGGATGAGCTTTTAGTTTTAGAATTGGAGACATTATTCTTATACCACACTTCATGTTTTGCTTTATATTCATGGCTTTGTCTGCCCTTCCAGAGTAGCCAAATTAATTCTTATGTTTAAGAATATTTTGTTGCAATGTGTTGTTTGACTATTTGTTTTCTGATTCTAAAAGTATTTTTTGTATAACACTTTTTCCTCCAAGGTGGCAGAAGACTTAGTTCAGAGGGATGGAGCTTTCCTGATTAGGGATTCTCTCTCCAGTCCTGGGAACTTCGTTCTTACCTGTCAGTGGAAAAATACCTCTCAGCATTTTAAAATCAACAAAACAGTTTTAAGACTCAATGAAGCCTACTGCCGTGTTCAGTATCAGTTTGAATGGGAAAGCTTTGACAGTATCCCTGACTTAATTAGATACTATGTTGGGAATCGCACACCAATATCAAAGCAGAGTGGAGCAATTATTTTTCAGCCTATCAACAGGACTGTGCCTCTCAGGTTTCTAGAAGAAAAGTATGGTGTAACTCCAGTCCAACAAAAAGACCCAAGTACCCCTGAAGGAAAAACAGAAACTGCAAAAAGGCTGAGTCTTGGTACATCCAGTATGCAATACCCGGAGCAGAGCATACCCAGAGGAAATCTTTTGAGGTACTTAATTTTGCTGTCCTTATGGAAGGAAATGAGGTAACTGCTGTAGGTGATGTGCATTTTCGTTCTGATTTGAGATGGAAGGCTAGGTATGAGGGTTTGCTGATTTTTACTAAAGGATCAGCAAATCCAGAAAGCGAGAGCAAATGTAGACTCTGGAAGCACAACAGCACTGCAGCTTGTCCTTCAGTGACTTGGCAAGTCTTGACTGGGTAAGACAAAGGAGTAAAATAAAATGTTGTTGCTGCTCTGGAGAAGTCTAGTTTTCCATATTTGACTCCTGAAATAAAAAAGCCAAGAGTGTGACAATGGATCCTAATTTCAGTGTCCAAATCAGATGTTCCATTAGAAGTTCTTAATGTTCAGAGAAATACCCTCATAAGTGCTGCAGGGTGACACATGGTATAGCCCATTTCACTGCCACTGCAACAGCATGAAGTACCTTTTATTATTGTAAGCTGCCCAAGTGGAAAGCTAATGACCCTCGCACTGTTTATGATATATCTGGCAGCTAGATATGTATGTTAAGAGTGTTGCATATATTGATGTGTTTTTGTTTGCATTTTTGTTTACCCTAGAAACAAAGACAAAAGTGGTAGCCAACCAGCTAGTTTGGACCATGTTCTGGAAAAAAGATTCCCTTTGAAGGCTCACCAGTCAGAGAGCTATCTGCCAATAGGTAGGTTTTGTAATTAAGTGTTTCACACATAGAATCAGTATGTGTCCAGGTGGTCTGTAACTCTTCAGACCAAAGTGAGAGTGCTGAGTGTTCTGAGCACTGTAAAAACAGTTGTATTTAATGGCCAGTGTAAGCTGTGTTAGCACCCTGCTTGCTTTTTAGGTCACTGGAACAGGATTTTTATTTACAATGCACCAGCTAGTTGAGTACCCTAGCACAGAACTCAGCAGGCTTCCACACCAAAAAATGACAGCTACAGTTGGCATTAGTATCTTTTTTGATGGTATTACCTTTCTCCACTTGTGCTTTACAAGAACTGACTTGCTTCAGTCATGTCTTTCTGACAGAAGTCTTATTAAGTAGAAGTGGTGTTTCATGGAAATTCTGGTAACCTCTTTTTCTCAGGGTAAAGTATGCGGATGTGGTAAATGTTCCTCACAGGGAGACAAGAACTATGAGGGCTTTTGTACTCAGTTCTGTCCTTCTGTCTCCCTCAATCTCTCTATCCCCATCCCTTTTGCTTTTCATTACTTTTGCTCTGTCTGGTTCTACAGCCAGTTCTATCATCTTATTCCAGGGCTACAAGGTGTGCCAACACTTGACTAGTTGTTGATTGTGGCCCTTTCTTCCTCATATTCTTCAGAGGTTTAAGCAATTGTTTCCATACTAACACACTGTATATGGAAACTTCAATAATGCATCTCTTCCCATCTGGACAAACTGCAGTGTTTGATTTTCCAGGGCTGCTAGTCATTTTGAATACAATACTGTTAAAATTCATAGTGCCTATTGTGGAAAGACTTCTCATGACAAAGAGAATATTAAGTATTTGTATAGTGAGACTATATTCTGATAGGAAGGGTGTGCTCCTGTGTTTAACAGTGGGATGGACAGACATTTATGAAGCAAGTTTCTGTCCATCTGTAGCTGAATTGATTATTACAATCCATGGCTGCAAAAACTTTTCTTTTGGTGCTATATCAGCCTAAAGAGTCCTGCCATGCATTTTGTCATGGGATTCTTCGACCAGGTTCTGGTATCACACTGTTCATGAGTGGGGGCACGCTGTGATTTGCAGTTTTTGTTTTCTATCTGGAATCAAGTAGTAAAATCCCCATGATGCAACGGCCACTTAGCTGTAGATACCAGCAAATGCACTGAGAATTGCAGGCTGGGAATGTTTGATACAGGGATCAGTCCTGCATTGCATGCAGAGGTTTGTATGTGCAGCGGGTACAGGATGAGGCATAAATACACAAAGTATGTGGATGTGTTTCTCCAGCTCTTCAAATTAGCTACTGTCCCACAAAAAGATTAGCATCCCTGAAATTCATTCCTTCCATACCTTATTGCAGGTTCAGGCTTGACTTTGGAAAGTTTTGCTTTCATCTCAAACTTGTCATTCTCAGAAATGACTCATCTTTTATGTGGTGTGGCTGGAAGTTGCTGTTTTTATAGCCTAGATCAGGTTTCAAAGAAACCTCCTATTCCAAGCCATGGAGACCATCCAGCTCTGACAGTATAGCCTATGTATGCAGCAGGGACTGGAATTATTGTCAGCATTACCACAGAATAATACTATGGTGCAGCTGTTCCATGTATTTGGGATTTTGGGAGGATCAGCAAGTGAATGGAATTTGCTGGCTAGCTTATTCCTCAAAATATAATTTCATTAATGTTTTTGCCAGTGAATAATTGACATGATCTAACAATATTTTCCTTAGGAAATAGCATTAAGAGATGAACTCTGGGACAGGGATAAGGAGTGGTATATATTTTGGCCTTCTAAAATGCCATTTTCCCCTGCAGGTTCGAGACATCCATCTCGATTACCTGAAGCAGATACAAACTCCTGTCCAAGTTCACCTGCATTTAGAACAGGCAGTGAACCATCTCTGAGTCCCACAGTTGTTCAGAAACTCACCTGGGAGTCACAAGCAGGGGAAGCTCTAAGAGGATCAGACAGTCAGCTCTGTCCAAAGCCTCCACCTAAACCCAGCAAACCCCTGATGAAGCCCCCAGATTCTCCTTTGGCTTCCCACAGTTCAGAAGGACACTACTGTGAACTAAACCCTGCCAGACATCCTGCAGCAACAAAACAACAGTTATGTCAGAAAAACAGCTACGTGGAATATCTGACACGAAAGGAGAGGGGAACACACTCATTCAGGAACTCTGAAACAAGCTATTTGATCCTTGATGATGATCCTACAGTGAACTCTGCAGATCCTTTAGAAGCTTCAACTCAGATGGCTGAAGAAGACATCATCTTTCCTGCACCTGTTTTTGAGACAGTGTCTAGTTTTAAACCAAATGATTTTGAATCCAAACTACTTCCTCCTGAAAACAAGCCATTGGAAACATCAATGTTAAGAAGAGTTAAGGAGCTTTTCACCAACAATAACCCAAAGATTATTGCACAGCATATTCTTCGAATGGACTGCAAGGTAAAAAACCCACAAGTTTATGCATTTTATTTTATATTGTGCAAGTTTAGACTTTTCAAAGAACTGATTTGAAAAGATTAATGGGTAGATTCACAACTAATGTAATGTTTGTACTGGTTGCAGGAATTTTTTGGGTGGGTTTTTTCCATTTGAAGAAAAAGAATGTTCACAAACTCTTTGGACCAAAGGTCTCTCATCATCCTTGACTTTAGACTCAAATTCTCAATGTTCCATACATCTTTTAAATCTCTTACCAGTTGCTGCATCTCTATGATTCAGCCTTTTTCCTGTATTGCAGGAAGAGCTATCTGTGCTGTAAACACTGGAAAGAACTGCTCGTGACGGGAAATGCTTGCATGGGCAAAGAGCAGACAGACATTACCTGGTTGCCATATGGCTGGTTGTAAGATACCGTGTTCAATGGAACTAAATATATTTAAACTTCTAAACCCAGCTGCTCTTCTAATCTTTATCTGAGTTCCTGTCTTAGAGCTGGATACGTGGTGTGGGAAAGCAGCTATCAGGACTAATGCATTTCTGTCCTATGAGAGAACTGTATTGTTAGTGGAATTGCTTAGGAAGATGTAAAACCGTAAGGAACTATTTTTCACAATGCAGACTTTGTTCAGCTGACAGGACTTGGAGCTCAGCTGCTGGATCAGAAAGACAGGAGAATCATCTCCTAATGAGGTGATGACTTTGTGTAATGAAAGAAATGTAACTGCAGTTGAATTGGCACCACTTTGGTGTGATGACTGCGTGCTGTACCTGCAGAGCAGCTAGAGGAACCGAGTGGTATGGTGGATATCTAAGACCCAGGCTTTGTTGGGTTTTAGTTGTTTGGGTTTTTTTAAGAGCAGTTTGAGAAGCAAAACATGTGGCTACTTACTGGGCAACTCCATTGCAGACAAGAAAGGAAGTGGAAATGGTAATGCTCGAGAAGAAACGTGTCCGTAGTGCTCTGCTGGTGCTGCTGCACTGACGGGCACATGGCTCTGAGGAGGGGGCAGTTCTGAAGCAGCAGTGAGTGGGCTGAGGGTGTGTGAGTGCCTGCCAGCGGCTGGGGTCCTGCTGACAGCAAACACAGCTCCTCTCCTCAGCAGCTGCTGCTGAGGCTTCATGGCAGACACAGAAACTCAGCTCCACAACTGCTTGCTCTTTTCAGAAATGGTAGATTGAGGCTTCTTTACTACGGTTCCAAAGTAGTAACAGCATTCTCTAATGTTTAGTTCCAAAATTCACTTTTTCCTTCCTTCAACCAAATAGCAACAATTAGAATATCTTTAATATATTGTTAGAGTGTTGCTTGAAGGCATAGCATATGCATGCCTTAGTGATGTAGTAAGCATTTATATGTGTGTCTAGATATTATAATCAATTAGCTCATTACTAGACTCCTTATTTTAAATACTATAAACTTTGCAATGGAGCCAAGGAGCCAACTGGCCTGATGGAAATCTGAAAGCCTGTACAATTAATTAAGAGTCACTGGGGGGGTTTACAGAAACAGATTTTTGGATTTTGGAGCAGGAACAGTAACTAGCTGGGACAAGTAGATATGTCTACTTGATCTTCATCCTTGTTTTAAAAACCAATGCCTGTCATTCACTGGCAACTTGCTGCATAGACTGCACTGATAAGAACTGCATGATACAATGAGATTGGCATGTGAATTGGGGCAGAATGAATGCTCTGTACTGAGATCCCTGATAAGGCTGAAGTTCTCCTATGTGGCATCAGTTTGCCTTTTAAATAATGACATTTCTAATAAAGAATCACCCATATGTTAAGTGGTGAGGTGAATATTTGCCACGTGTATGTCAGTGACAGAGTAGCAATCACTGTGGCTCTGGGGCTTCATACCATTCCTGTGTCTCTAGAAGTGAAACAGGTTTCTACAGTGCTACATTTTGTACCAGTGAGGCTTGTTGTGCAGCCCAGATTGCTTTCATCTTTCACAACCATGAAAGCCTGCTGATGGGTGTATCAGAAAATCACAGGCAGATTGGTTTGTAAAGGTGTCAACATACAGGCCTTACAACTGCAGATATCTTACATTATCATATTAATGTCGGTTTTATTATTATTAGCATATTTAATTGTCATTGAGATACAGTGACAGCTACAACCAGTAGCTAATGCGTTTAAAATGCAAAGACAAATTGATGGGGTGTCAGCTTTCACATACTGACTTTGTGAGGCACTCAGCGTCCTCCTGAAGTCCTTTTTCTACTTCACCTTTATGAGGACCCTGTGGTATAACCAAAACATTCTGAGCAGTCATCTTTTTAGAAAGGAAAAAGGCAAAGCAAGTGTGTACACCTTTTAAGGCCAAAGAGCGGTGCCTCTCTGACAAGGACAAGGCTGAGAGAGCACTGTATCTCCTGGAACTTCATCCTCTGCTTCCAGAAAGAGATGCAAGTCTGACAAAGCATTTTGTTTTCTGATGGCTGAATAACGTAGAAAAAGTATTTTACTGGCCTTTCTGTGTAAGACACTGAATGTGCCCAGTTGATTTTTCCTTTGATGCCTGTATTCTAATGTTGCAGCCCTGCACTAACCTGGAGTTTCATGTGGCTGAGGGTTTTTTTGAAGAAGGTTAGCTTCAAAATTCACACACAGTTTTTTGCACTTGACAGGTGGCAAGAATAGTAGAAGTTTCTGAAGAGATGAGGAGGAATATGGGAGGGAACTCTGGTCTTGAACTGATTACCTTGCCTTACGGACATCAGCTGCGCCTTGACCTCATTGAAAGGTAAATGTTCCTGTTACTCATTTCCAGGGCAGATGGCCAGAAGCTCAGAGCATGGCTATGCTGTACTCCTCATTTCCTCAAAGAATGCTCTCCTGCATGTTTCCTGAATTCACATGTACAGATGATTTAGTGAGATGGCATGTAACTTCTTTTTGCACAGGATAAGGCAACTCCACACATGTGGTACAGGGAAAGGGGAATGGCATTGAAAGCAGGGTCCTTGGAGCAGCTGAATGCCATCAGCTCCCCTTTATGAGCTCAAGTATTAACTAAAATTCAGGAATCTATCTGAGCATGTAAATGGGTATGGAGGAGACTGAAAGGCAGTAGGTAGCCTTCTGCAACTGGGTAGAGACTAGAGGATCTAATAAAGTAAAAATTATCAGCAAAGATTTCTGTAAAACCTCTGCACAAGTTAAGGGGAAACACTTGGGGTGTTCTAACCCTGATGTACAATTTGTGCTTCATATTTCAGAAGTTTGATTGCTGAAATCTAGGAGGGAATGTCACAGGATATGAGTGTGGAGGACAAAGAGAATTGGGGCACTTTTCCCCAAAGTGTTCATTCATTCATTGCTTGAGCAGAATTTTGTGTAGTTCCTAGTATTTTAGGAGAATTTATTAAAATATTAATTTAAATTTTGTGTGTATATTTTCCATATGATGTCACTATTGCTTTAGATTCAAAGATGTTGGTAAGACTTAAGTTTGCTGGGCACACCAAGGTAGAAATATACCACTGAACTGATCTTTTGAACACACGTAAATTTAATCATTTATAACCAGTCATATAAATTGATCCACTTACAGGCACAATACCATGGCAATAGGAATAGCTGTGGATATCTTGGGTTGCACAGGAAACGTAGAAGATAGAGCAGCAACATTAAACAGGATCATCCAAGTTGCTGTGGAGCTGAAGGATTCACTGGGGGATTTATATGCATTTTCTGCCATTATGAAAGCACTGGAAATGCCACAGGTAAAAATCTGTTTCTCTTTATGTTCCAAAATGTGGAGTTGTTTGGTGGGTTTATTTAGTTTAAGCAGCTTCTTCAGGACTAGAGAGATCATCAGAACAGAGTCTTCATGACTATTCTGTGATTCTGTGACTAACAGAGTACTTTTCCTGTGGAGTGTTGTGCAGTCACTAATGGGTATTCCCTATTTTGTTTGAACAGGTCAGTAGATTAGAACAAACCTGGACTGCTCTAAGACATCGTTATACCCAGACTGCCATTATGTATGAAAAACAGCTGAAACCATCTTGCAAAGCTTTGCATGAAGGACAGGATGAGTGGAATAGTGAGTATGAGTGACACTGGTTTCTCTTTAGCCTTTTACCTCTCCCACTACTGATTTCCTGTGCAGGGAGATGAGGCAGCTGCTCTTTCCACAGCTGTGCACTGTATGTTAAAACGACTGTGTAAACTTGTATAATGCAACATGACAAGGAAACAGAAGCTAACAGTCTGCCAGCCAAACACCAGTGGGTGTTTGTGTGCCTGTATCCCTGCAGAATATAACATTCTTCCCACACCCTTACTTCCTCTCCGTGGACAGAAACTGAAACACTGCATCATCTTCCCTCGAGACAAGAATTAAGATCTCACAGGAGAGTTAATTTTGGCAGATTTTGCTTTTTAGTTGCTTTGCATGTTGGATCAGAAGATGAATCCTCAAATAGGAAGACTCAGCTAGACAATTACTCTGGTCACTTTAAGTGCTCCTGCACCCAATTCTTTGCAGCTCTAATTTTTAAAGGGGTGCAAGGCAGAGAAAAACATTTCTCAGAACGTTTCTACAAGAGAATGGGTATAGACAGTTTTTTAGCCTCATAGAATTTATTGGAATGACCCAGATTTTGAAAGCGGTTAAAAAAAAAAATTTTTAAAAAAAGGTGCTTAAAATCTCTGTGCTGCTCTGTAGTAATTCAGCAGAGCCTTCTCCTGTAGCAAATACAGCTTTCCATCACTTAATTTATCTTGGTCTTCTGCCCCAACCAGTTCACTTGAAACTGGTAGGAGAGATTTATCTGAGGTACGGTGATAATTTGAAAGATGGAAAACAAATAGTACTTTCCACCTTAAAAGAAGAATACTGGCAGTTAGTTACAACACCTTCTTCAACTAGCAGGTTTTACTGTCTGATGCTCTGTTTGTTACTCTCCATCCCAGAGACCATCAGTGCTCCGGAGGACAACACAACGGTGCCACTGCTGATGCCTCTCCTTACCCTGATGGAGCGCCAGGCCGTTGTTTTTGAAGGCACGGAGCTGTGGGAGAGCACTGACCAGAGCGGAGAGATAATGCTGAGGCACTTGGGCGCAGCGCGAGCCATAGCGCACAACGCGCAGCGGTACCGCCGGGCCGCCCAGCAGGCGCTGCAAGGTACGAGAAGCTGCCGCTCAGCAACAGCACGGGGGGCTGTGTCTCTGCGTAAGGGCCACCACGAGTCTGGGTTAGACATTCCTCTCCTCTCTGACAGGAGCTGAGATAGATAGCAGCAAATGTCCTGCAGGAAACGCAGCCTGAGGACAACGTCAGTATTGTTTAAAAGCAGACAGTAAATTATTCATCACTGCAGTTCTCCAACAAGCATTTTTGCTAAACATACTCAAAATTCTCATTACTTCATATGCTGACCCTTCTAGCAACTGAAGTACAGTAAGGACTAAGGATAACTTCCTGTCTTCTGTACAATTTAGAATTCCTATGATTATTGCAAATAAAACACCATCCATGATAACAAGATTCTTTACAGCAGAACAAGATGCAACACTGAGATTCTGACTGCTTACAACATGTTACTTACGTCATTTTTTTTTTTTTTAAACTTATAGTGGAAAAGTTAAGGGAGTGGAGAGAAATATAATCATTTCTGCAGGCAGCATGTATACATCAGGAATGATACTTAATGTTAGGCTATAATTACTGTTCTAGACCATTGGAATTGAGCAAAGGATAGTCTGTCCCAGTAGTGTCCCCAGAATCATCTGTGTGCTACTAGAATGTCAAAGACGGAAAGCATTTTCCCTGTTTTACTAGCTGGTTAAAATCATTGTGTAAAAGAAATGCAGCACATGAAAGCTTAGTTGGGGAGAACACAGTTTAAAAGCCATTTTTACAGAATAGAAAGCATTTGCCTGATGGTGGTATTGTGGGATTCTTTTTATTTACTAGGTTTCCAGCCAGATGAAGAGCTGAGTGAAATCTTCAAGACAGAATTTCAAATGAGATTGCTCTGGGGCAGCAAAGGAGCACAAGTTAATCAAAGCGAAAGATACGAGAAATTCAGCCAGATTTTAACTGCACTTTCCCGGAAACTGGAACCTCCTGTAGTGAAGCTGGTGGAACAATTAAGTATATAAGACTCTGTAAACACTATTTAAAATTATATACTTGAAATAACCTTAGCATTCTTCTGGCAATTTGATACTGCACAAACCTCTTGCATTTCACAAGACGTTTAGAACTTTAATGCACACTTGTTTTAAAACTACTGATTTCTAAACAAATTATTTATTTACTGTGACACCAAGTCATTTAATGATCCCCTTAAACAGTTGGTTATCCCTTTATTTCCCCAGAGTTGCAATGTTTTAATGATGCTAATGAGTAAGGGCATTGGCATCTTAATACTAAGATGAAGCAAATAATAAATAAAGTGTAAATAAAATGATAGATTAAGTATCTGACATGGCAGAAAAATTGTTGTATAATAGTCCTTTAATGAATATAAAACACTGTAAATAGAATTGTGATTTGAAGTGTATCTTCATGCAAAATAATTTGCATATTTACAGATCACAGAAATACTGCAGGTTGCAGAAACGATGCTTTGTGACCACAACAGAAGGCTCAAATGTCACTGTGCCTGTGAAAGTTGAAAATGAGTTTGTCTGTGTGTTCGGACAACTTACGGGTTTTTAAGACAGCATCTGTAGTGCTTTGGCTTTTGCTGGAGCCTGCACAACAGCTATGCTGCCAGGAATGAATGATGAAATGGCACGAACAAACAATCCAGATAATTAAAATGCCTTCAGACATGAGTAAATGTGGGTGTATGTATGTATTAAACTTGCTTCATTTACTGAGGTGAATGACTTTGGTAAGTATTTTTTCTTTTTCCTCGGATGAAGGCAAAGTATAAGGTGTAGTTAGCACTTTTTACAGGACATCAGTGTGCACAGTATTTATTATATAAAGAGTGTTTTAGCAACAACTTCCACTTTGTCACATACACAATTGGTATAAGCATTATCCTCAGACAGTGTACAACTATTAAGTAAGAACTACAGTTAGAGCTGCATGTGCTTGTTGTCAATAAGCCTGTTTCTGGAGTGAGATGTTACTTAGAGCATCTGAAGGTATTTGATTATGCTAACAACAGAACCAACACCAAAATCTGTTCCTCCTATCCACACTCACCACAGAGCTTTCTATCACCCTATCAAGAGCTTACAGACCTTACACTGAAAGTCTCCCTGTCAATCTTAACAAAAGACAAATGGGGAAGCTAATTACTTAGACCATGAAAAGATTTTTTTATTCCATGAAAATATTCTCAACAGAGAACACTATTTTTAAACAAAGCATTTAACATTTAGGAAATCAATGTGTGCACAGAAAAGGATTAAAAAATTACTGGAAAATGTCAGATTCTTTAAGACAACTCACATTCAGAATTTTAGAATAAGTGATTTATAACTAGCTGTGCAAGTACAAATGTTTTTTCCTATGTTTAATAACCCTCATACAAGTTGCACTATCCATCTTGAAAGCAACCTGCCTCCAAAGGAAGCAAATCCTGGTTTAAGGAAAACAAACAGTAGCGTGAAGAGAACATTTAGTCCTTTACCAGGAAGCCTTATTACTGACCTGCAAGGCTGTTTGTTAGCCAGGCAGACCACAGGCCCTTTAGCAGAAAATACACAGATCACATTTTCTCCTTTTCACAGAATTACAGAATCACAGAATATTCTGAGCTGGAAGGGACCCACAAGGATCATCGCATTTTCTCTAACTTTAAAATAAAAAAGCACTAGATTTTAAAAAAAGAAAAGCAAACAAAAAACCCCAACCCCAAGCCCAACAAACCACCCAAAAACCCCAACCCCAAAAAACTACCTAAGTAGTTTTGTCAGTATTGAGTAATGTCACATTATTATATAAATAACCCTGTATACAAGCTCCAAAAATCTAAACTTTAGAGTTTAATAGGCCCCATAGTACACTAGGTCAAGCTGTGTAATAGTGGTATACATAACAAAAGGAATAAACCTCTACACAAGTCACTCAAATTCAGTTTTACTGGTAGTACAGTTTTCTAATAACACTGAAATGAAACAGAATCCAGCACTGCTGCATCCAAATATTGCTTCAGACCCCAGAAAAACAGGATGTTTTAATTATTATTTCATAATATGCTGCTGAACAGCAGGTGGCTGGGTTGACAAGCTTTCTTTGATACAAGTATCCCTCCCCCCCAACATCTCTAGTCTAATTCTTATCACCTTAATCAATCAGATATGATGTATGTATTAATAGAACCACAAATGGGAGGCAAGACAACATAAGCAATAGGGGCAGTGCAGACAACTATATTTACACGTATAAACATATCCAAATTTCAATTGTTTACAAGTAAAAGTGCACAGAGATCATTAACGAAGTATCACTCAAATTTCAACTGGTCCATACAATGAAGCATCACCTCGAAATGGACTAGCACTGCAGTAATTAAACTTGGAACTTCATAGTGAAAAACTAAAAGACAGTTTCCATAAAAATCTTTTAAAAAAATATTAAAGTCAAATGAAGAGGTACACATTTCAATGTATAAAATTCATGAGATACACACTTCAATGTATAAAATTCATGATGCACCATGTATCCAGTAAAGTAGAGCTCTAGAAAACACCTACCGTGGCTACCTCAGCAGCTGCAGCACTGTGGAAAGAGCTGAGACACAAAGCCCTTGTGGGATACTGTAAGTGGTAGTGTTGGCAAACAGCTGATTTTAGGCACTCTAGTTTAAGGCAGCATTTGAATGGCAAGTGGTTGACTTCTGAAAACAGTCATTAGCTCGCAGTGGTGAATCCTCTGGTTGTGTTCCAGGTTTTCAGTGCTCACAACAGGTTACTGAAGGGCTGAAGATGGACCACAGGTCTAGGAGTTTCTCTTGATTGCATTGTAGGCTAGAGCTGAGATGTATTAGTTCCCCAAATTAACAAAACACATTACGGTCTCTTATCAGTTATGCCAAAAATCTGGAATGTAATGATGGTTGCAGTGGTATTGTTATAGCAGCATACATGGATACTGGGATGAAACTCTAGTGCTGAAGATATTTAAAGAAAATGATTTGTTACAAAATAAGACAAGCAGTGATGGCAGAGTGTTACACAGAACATGCCTGACTGTCCTAGGCATGCAGGAGGAGGTTAACGGCGAGCATGGAGGTGGCACAGGCAGACTGATAACTGACATGGTTCTAAATGATTGCCAACTCAAATGAGTTGCAAAAGAGCATAATTGAGAAATCAAAATGTCGCACAAGCTAAAATATAGTTTGTGCACCTGGGACAACCTAGGACAATGAAAATAAAGCAATTTTAGGAGCAGTAGCCTTTTTACTCTGGTAATGGAACTCTATTTTCCTGCACAAACTGAAGATTCTGTAATACATCCTTACCTATATATGGAGATGCTAAGATGTTAGTGACTAAATGTATGTCTGCATGCATTCATGCAACTAGCTTTTACCCTTGGGCCTCCCAGTCTAGTACCCCTCCCCTCCCCACCCCCTCCCCCCCAGCAGCTGCATGTAACCTCCTTCAAGATCTCGCCCATTTTCTCAGAAACCCGCTTCAGGAACCTGCAGTCCAAGAGGAAAAAGAAAAGAACAAAGTTACTGAAGGCCTTTAGAAGACAGAGAAGCGTGCTCAGTTCTAACAGGCCATTCTCAGTGGCTACATGTCAGCCTTGTACTTAATTCCACAAACTCTCAGTAGAAATACAAGTTACGGTTTTCAGGTAAGTTTGGGGGGTTTTTTTATAGTAATCAAGTAGTGCAATGCAGTTTCCAATCCTCAGTGATTTAACAATGAGGAGAATTACTGTACATTTAAGACACAGATTTCAAACTAAACACGATACAATTCAAAGAGTTAGCTTACAGGCACAGCTTAAGAATATAAAATCATTCCCTTATCAGGAGCAGAAAGAGGTTTCAGTAAGACATCAAGCATTACATGTGGTCTCTTTTTGTTTGTTCAAGGTATCTAGAGTTAAAACAATGAAGTTGTGTCCAATACAGAACATTCTACATTACAAGTACTGAAAAGGAAGGAGACAGGCAGGTCAGCGAACTTTCTGTCCTTCTTAATCGTAATGTTTTTTCCTGAGTATTTTTATTGAACTTTCAGAATCAGAAAACATTTTCCTGTTTAAGAAGTGAAAGCTGCCAAGTATTTGCTAAGGAAGGAAATTAATAATTTTCAGTAACTGAGTTCAGTTAGTTTTTAGAGGAAAAAGCCCTCTGTTTTAAGCATATAATTTAAGTTATAAAAGTGGGAACAGTAAATCTTAAAAATCTTTAAAACTTAACTATTTTTTCAGTTCTCTATAAAAACAAAGTATTCCACAGAACAAACAGGAATCCTGGTCAAATCCACAGCTGAACTGGATTTAGTGCTTTGTAAAGCAGGAACTCTAGATCAGTTAAACAAAGCAGAAGACATTGGTCAAAATTACAGACCAGTGTAAGATGCATAATTTACTGTGGTTATCTCTGAAAAGAACTATAGCAAGCTCCCAATGCAAACAACAGATCATTGCTGACTTCTGATACTGTAATTCTTTCCATGAACCTGTGTAACTTACTATTTTTCCACTATTTTCCCTGGGGAATGTACAACTGAAAGCTGCCAGTTTACTGTTAGATATAGGTTACTGCACCTTTGCTGTTTTTCTCTAGCGTTACATCTATATATGATGTTGGCACATAGCCTTCCTCTCCATTATGTCTTCGAGCTCTTGTCCACCCATCTCCTTTGTCCTCCTCAATAATGTACAAAATTTCCCCTTCTTTCATTGCTAGAGTGCCTTCATTATGACCTGGGAAAAACAAGAGGCAAAGAAGTCTCAGTGTTCAGACAGAATTTCAAGTCATCTTTTTCCCAGGGCACAGTTTTCAAATTATATATAAACAGGAAGAACAAAAAATCCGTTCAAGAGAACATATGGCCAAACAGACTTGAAGAAAAGAACCTAGTCCAATTTGTAAAGCTGAACATTTACCAATAGCTGTGCTAATATTTATCTTAAAACAGCACAAATGTACTGCTCACAAGTTAAAGTAATTTATAAGGTACTTTCACTGATCTTATAAGCAACTAGTTGCTCATACAGTTAATTTACTTTAAATCACTTTACCTGTCTCCTCTGTAACAACTAATCCATGCCTTATAATAAGCCAAGGAATCACAGGGCATGTTGTTAACCTTACCATCAAATGGATATATAGCCTTGCAATGTCCTATAGCTGGTAATGGATCATCATCTTCAAACTCATCATCGAACTCGTTTGGATGAGCGTGTTGCTGTGGTGGGCTGCGAACCTCCTGATTCGCATCATCCGTGTAGCTCCCTTCAGGGCTGTAATGCAGTGATTGGAGCATGAGGACTCTGAAGAGTTCTTAGCTCTGCAACTCAGAACACACATGCATCGCAGAAAGGGCAAACCTGGGCATTCCTGTTAGCAGGTTTTATATTACTGCCAGAGGTGATTTTCTGAAAAAAGTGACCTAGCAAAAGCTTAAGACTGAATTCTGCTACAAAAACAAACCTAAGTTTGACATACTTGTCTCCACAGAACATGGAAAACTAGCGTGAGTCTTAAGCAATAGGATAAGATACCTTTAAAAGGCACTGCTATTTATTGAGCAGGTGCTTCGATTAGACTACTTTTATATGTTACCATAATGGCATGAAGTGACCTCTAGAAGAAAGAACCAGTAAGATTGTCCTTTAGAAGGACACAGACGTTCAGAGGATAAGTAACAACCATCACCTCCTGTTAACTACCAGAGAGATACATAAAAGCAGTAGAGACAGAATAGTGACCTCTCTCGGCCCTGTGTTACAAGGTGGTTGATATCGCTGCTGTGCCTCCTGTCACTTCTGGCTGCCACTTTGCCTTCAACTTCAGAGAGCCAGGCCTTGGGGGAAAATAGACAAATCCTGGTGTCAAAGAAAACTCGATTCTAAACCAGCAAATTTAACAAATGCACTTCAGTGCATACAGTTCACAGCCACAGACTGCATGCAGATGTCAAGCCTCATAATTACTTCATGTGAAGCATAGACTTATACTTAGCCTATACTCCATACTAGTCTTAAGGAAAAAAAAAAATCTTTAATCACATGTGAAGATCAGAATAAGTGAATAATAATACATTCTTCTGAACAGATTACATCTTTAGTAACATACATCCTTATTCTAGCTAGATGAACACACTTGAAAATACGGCACCCCACAAAAAATACTATCAGGAGCACTTTCTTAAAACAAGTAGTTTTTGTGGGTGCTATATTTAAAAGTTGTAAGGCAAAGTACAATTGTACCAATCATTTACATTTTCCAAGGAACTCTATTTTAGAGTCTAACCTCATTCTTGTGTATTTCCATCCGAAGACGGTCCATGTTGCTCATAGTCTCAGTTAATTTTGGTTGCAAACTGCTTGGATCACCCATTTGGGGATTCTTCTCATAAACATCCTTCATCTTGATGAGGGCATCTCTAAAAACATACAAAACACAACAATAATTATGAAAATTACATACATCAGTACTGATTCAATAAAGCTAAAATAATATGTGTGAGATCCAGACCCGTGACTAGATACCAAGCACAGAGATGAGGAACTACTGTTCCCCTACACCTCGCCTGAATCCTTCTCCCATTCTGTCATCTTAGCACTTTGCCTTCCTTTCTTGTGTTGTGCACAAGCACACAAGGACTCCCAACTGTTGACTCTTCTCTATCCAGTCTCAGTACTGTTTCCCATATTGTTTGTTGTAGATAATTTCATAATTATTAATAACATTCCTAAGGCACCAAGTGGCAGTTCTCTTGCTGGACAGACCTATGCAGTTTTTTTTAATACATGATTTTAGAGCCAATGTTTCCTCTGCAGTATTAGGATCAAAATGAGTAACATGATAAAGCTGAAGGAAGCAATGGTAATAGAACCTACATACAACAAACTATGAACTTTAAAATGCTTGTTAATAGTCTGGCCTAGTAGACTGTCTCCTAGCTTTTGAGCACTGTTGGCTTAGGTAGAGGACTCCAAAAGAAACACAGTGAGAGAACCATGACAGAGCTCCAAAAAAATGCACTCACTTTTGGTCTGTTTCCTTCTGTAGCTCTCTGTTAAGCTCATCAATCCTCTGCTGCAGTTTCTTGCGTCTTTGTTCTGGAGGGAGATGGCTGAAGTCTTCTAGTGCAGGGCCCTGCAAGCAGAAATACCATGAAACAAGTTACATGCACATTATCTGGGCAGCTGAAGTGACATATCCACACATGGACAGTGTTCACTGGAAGCAGGATGGACCTTCTTAAAAACTCTACTCGACAAACAGCTCTACAAAACACTGCAACAGAATAAATGCATGTTCTTGCTGCCAGTGTTCATTCATTCAAGGTTCTTTCTGCCTTCTGTAACAGCTGGCTGACAGAGGTAATTCCAAATTTGTAGACTTAATTATTTTTCTGAAAGGCTGAGTCATGTATCTTCTGTTACATCCACTGCACTCAAAGCAGATTTAGAAAGGACAGAATTAATTACTACAGAATTATTTCAGAACAATAATCTAAGATGTGTATATAATAATGGTATGTAGATATAATTGTTTCTTTCTCTGGAGTGTGTTCTATGGTGATTTGGATGGTACCGAAAGAAAAATACTCTATTTTGGATCTTCATTCCAAAGTACTATTACAGTTCTCTTCCAGAAGTTGAGCAATCCTAGAAAACATTAAAACTTACAAAGTTCTGATGGATTTTACCTTGAGTAACACTATTTCCATGGAGCACAGAAAAAGCCTTTATAATATAAAAACTTTAATTCTGTTAATCTGAATCCAAACATGCTCAAATATTCCAAGTAACCTTTTTACTATTAAAAAATTCAAAAAACTTAGGGAGGGAAAAAAACTTCTTACTTCCCAAACCAAGCAGCCTAAAGACCACCTACTGTTATGAACCCAAACCTGCACACTTGATTGCAAATTTATGCCAAGATTATACGTGGGATGGAAGGGCCTGGGTATGAAATGCATGGCAAGATTTTTACGCTGTCTTGTGAGTTTGTTGTGAAAACTCTTCCCCTCAGGGCGACAGACAGCGACAGTGTTAAGAAGGAAATACGGTACATGTCATCATAACAGAAGGTTAAATGCCATCTTTTGTGTTCCCAGTTGCCTAAGGAAGTTGGTTTTAGCACAAGAATCCTACTTGCCATTACAGTAACCCTCCATGCAGGCAAACCAAACTGGACAGCATTTCTTCTGTTGAGAAGAAACTTTACAGGAACTCGACTGTTGAGATTTTTTACACAAACAGCCTCAGGTTCGGGCGCCAAGTTTCCAATACCCCCGCTTAAGATTTTCTCCCCCCCTTCAACTTCTTGGATCTTTTGCACTTGTAAAAATCAATCTCATTCCTTCTTAAGAAGGCAATACAAGACACCATAAAAGCAGGAAAATCAAGATATAATATTTCCAAAATAAAACAGAAGAAGTGTTCCTTTCTGAAGGACAAAAAAACCTTGAAATCCTTTCAGGTGTTTTGACACACTACAAGGAAACAAAAAGACAATCACATCCTCTGTATCATTCTTCCTTACAGGTCAGTTAAAATCAGAGTATCCTAAAAGAAGAATCAGAAGAACAGAGGTCTTTTTGTGAATTTTACTGATTTACTCTGCAAAACAACAATACTGATTAAGGTGTGGTTTTCATTTAATGTAACAGCTTTCTATATTTCTAAACATAAAGGATCATCCCCCCTGAAATTTTTTTTTTCCAAATTCAAAGGAGTGCAGTATTCAATATTTGTTCTTTATACAAATTTTGTCATCTTTTCATACAGTATTTTATGCTGCTTGAACAATTTACCTGACAAAGAGAAATCACCAACTATTTCCATCAAGACCAACTCGTGAATACTGGTCAACTCTAAAAGTCCCAAATTGCAGATTTAGTTGCAGCCAGATCACAAGTCTAATTGCCTTACATTAAGCATGGATGATTAAGAAGACTGTGCATATGAGTGGAAAATCTGAAGATGTATTTCAGCACCTGACTTAAAGCAAGTTATGATATGGAAACACTTTCAAAGATTACTTTCATGCTATCTTAGGAGAAGTACAGCAGACAGATCAGCACACGGGCTTACCATCTTCACCGACCACTGCACAGTTCATTTGAAAACAGAAAGAAACGGGAAATTATTCACATGCAATGACCAGTCACGAAAATTATTACTGCCTAAAAATCTATCTTTAAAAGATTACTCAAGGATTGACGTTTTCATTTATAAAAATACATTTTACTATAAGCACAAGAACTGCTTTAAGAATTACTGAAAAAAATTACTGGTGATTATGAGTACTTTACTTATGAAATTCTAATAGACAACTTCATTAAGCTACTTTTGAACTTTAGTGTTTTGAACAATAGGCTAAAGACCCTCGATTGTAGGAAAAGAAACACACACAGAGCCAACATTGCACAAAATAGCAGAATTAGATGATGATGAACTGATCAACCATATGCAAATAATTCATTAATCATAGCTCAAAACCCACTACCATCACCTTTACAAATGTAATTTTTACAATGCTTTTACTAGATCTAGAATAAACAAAGATATTTTTCAAGTTTAGAATTAATTTTTCTTTATGAAAACAGCATTTGGGTCGCTGTGATCTAAAAATGTTTTAGTCCAGAGAAAAATAAAGACATTTAAGACTGTAACCCTAGAAGAAGCAAATAAAACATGGGGGCCAGGAGTTGAATCTTGGGTTTAACATTCACAGCATTTTGAAGATCTCCCATGCTTTCAATGACTTTGGATAACCCTTTCCAGAGAAACACCAAGCAACGTAGGAGATTGGTATCTCGACCTCACTTTCGACCCCCTCGGCACTTGTTAAGGCTGTTGATTGGGGCACACACACAAAATTAGAGTTTCTGGCAATGAGGGAAGTAAAGCACCTTCACAAATGATACTTTGGTAGAAAACTCAATACAGTTCAAGGATGCAAAATGGCATACATAAACTTCCTGTTCCCTTTAAAAGGAGTCTTCCAAGCAAGCACTATTAAGGTTTACATACCGCTGCTGCAGATGCATCTGTTTATGTACCAAATGGCACTGAGCACAGGCTTTCATAAGCACTAACACCACCTGGAACTGCTGAGATTTCAAAGGAGAAGCAGCAGCAGGTAGCAGCAGTACTATTAAAGCAAGTTAGACTTGCTTACACCTTTATTCAAAACAGTAATTTTTACAGCTACTGTTTGCTGCTTTTGCTCTACATCATGATAGAAAAATCTACTGCATGAAGCACAGAACAAACTGGTTTTGTGATCTCCAGAGCCTTGAGAGAAATCTTGTACAGGGCATGTTAAACACAATAACGAGTATTCTTACTGTCTGATATATGCCAGCTCGTGGGCAGAGCTCGGTACAAGCTGAAGCAAATTAAATACATTTTACACAGGCCGATAGTGATAGGACAAAGGGGAATGGTTTTAAACTAAAGGAAGATAGTTTTAGATTAGATGTTAGGAAGAAATTCTTTATTGAGAAGGTGATGAGGCACTGGAACAGGTTGCCCAGGGGAGTTGTGGTTGCCCCATCCCTAGAAGTGTTCAGGGCCAGGCTGGATGGGGCTCTGACCAACCTGGTCTAGGGGAAGGTGTCCCTGCTCATGGCAGGGGGGCCGGAACCAGATAATATTTAAGGTCCCTTCCAAACCTTTCTATGATTCTATGGTTTGGTAGTTCTGCATGTCAGTACCACTGGGACATCATTTTTCAGGGACAAAAATGTAGAAAACAGCATCATGTATGAGCAACTATTAAGCATTTAATCAAGGTATATTATAAAGATAAGATTGATCAATGAGATTAAAAAAAATCTGTTAGTATTCCACTATACATTTATGCTGAAAAGATTTAAAAAATATGTAATAATGTGATGTCTGTTAAAATGCTTGCAAGGAAATTCAAAATATATAAAAATTTATCTTGAAGATTTTATGGAGATTATTTAATCTTGTGGCATATTTCAGTTAATCAAGATCTGTAGGATACTAGTGATCCTCCCTAATTTTAAATAATACTATCCTATATTAATTCAATTTTACAACATGAACAATGTATTTAAAAAATTAAAGATAGACTTTCATTTTCCATTAGCATTCTGTAGTTGTTAGCAGATGATCTTTTGCTTCAGTAAGAGGTTGCAGAACTACCAGTACTGCAAAGATAATGATTTGTAAGCCAGGAGTCAATACAGTTGGTGATCAACAAAACTGAGGTGTAACCAAGACCTGTCCTATCTAATCAGTTAGTTCCTCACTAAGTACTAAAGAAGAAACATTACCTTCATGACCAGACCAGATTATGATATAAGTGATTCAGAAGGGGAAAGTAGAAACTGTCCTCCACATATACTTAGAGGACCACAAGAATTTTCTAAAACATGGTTGTGGTAGAAAGGATATTTCCAAGATATCTGGGGGCCTCAAATTAGATGCCACAAACATGACTTAGAGAAAACAAGTTTTAACTGGAACTCGTTCTATTTCAGAATGACAGCAAGGGAGCCTCTAAATTATACCTTTGCTGCAATATAACAATGTTGTACCTTGATCTCCACATTACGTCAAGGGTAGTCAACCATTCTTGATGCAAATGAGGCAGCAAGTCAATATTGTTTTAAAACATTAAAAAAATATTAATTATATATCATCAAATGTAGCCAACTATCTCATTATTTGGATCAGTAAGTATCATTAAACATACATAAAATGGGGAACCTATGCTTTTCTGACATAACAAGGAAGTGCCAGTACATTTATCACTAGTACTATAAATGTTGCTAGGAAACCATGTAGTATTTCCCTTCTACTAACTTCCAAATAAATTCTATTTGCAGAATATGCCACTACAAATTAGTAAATTAATTGGTAAGTCTCAGTAGGTGGCATTTGGTAGTGATTTTTTCAGTATTTTTACCCAAAAGAACCTAGGATAAACAAGAACAATTAATTAATCAGAAAATGCATTAAAACGATAATGCTTTAAAAATCAGTATTCCAAAATGTGCAAGCCCCATGTGCTATAGCAACTGATGCACGGAAGAAATTAAAATTCTCCCTTCTCTAGCTCAGCATCTCAGAATCAACTACTAAAATTTCAATTCAAATTCAACAAAGAAGACACCTGATCTATCAGATGATTTTTGTGGTGACTATATAGCCAATGATAAATTACTGCAAAAATGTGTTACATGATGGTAGGAAAACATTTGTGAATGTGAACAACAATGAAGAAAGGTATCAAACACATGCTGAGCACCCTCTTTATAACACCTTTCTTTCACGCACAAGTATTTCGAATGCGATAAAGAGTATTTCTATTTTATTGTTAATCTGCTGGTAACTTCTGTACAATATGATAAAAAGCAACCTAGAAGTGACCTTATAGCCGAAGTGTTACTTTTAACCAAGTAAGCCTTATAACGAGGGTGAAGAGCATTAGAAAAGCCACATCACAAACACACTGTTCATAGCCCATCATGCATTTCAACTCGTGATTGAACTTACCCCTCTTTTGAGGCTTCTGAAAGAAGGAATTCTGGGCTTCCCTGTTTTTATGTCACTCATGCAATAATGCACTGGTTCAATGGAGAATATGGGATACTGGGACCCATTAGGAGTACTGGATGTGTATAAACTAGTAGGGGTTAGGGGTGGGGATTGTGGCTAATGTGGAAATAAAGAAAGCAATAAATAAGCCAAATGTTCAAAGTGATTTTAAAATGAAAATTCTGTCTTACAAAACTAAAATTTCCATCCAACACAGAAACAGCTTGTAACGTTCCAGACACATTAATACTATAACTCTACTGTTTAACAGGGTTTCTGTCATCAATTAGTCTTCAGAGTTACAGGTTGCTGCAGAGAGTGAAGGAATATTCAAACAAGTTTCAGACTCAACACTGCCACAAGATCCTAACAAGATCCCAAAGTTCCCTGTCTCTTTTCTTAAAACAAAGTTCTGCTGTTGCCAACTTAGTTACAGTCATTCTGGAAGCTCATGCATTCCTGCTCCATGCTTCCTCCTACATATTGAGGTACCCTATCAGGTTAGCCAAAGCAGAAATATTAGGTACATCTCTGGAGAATGACTAAACCAAAAAGTATTCTCAAGCTCTATACTGAATTGATACCAAAAAGTATACTCAATCTCAATCTCTGGACTGACACAATGTCTGCGTGTCATTCTTAATATCATCATGAGAACTTCCTCCCTTTTTTTCAAATTGCTTCTCCCGTTTTTTTGTCTCTCAAACGTCTGCTGCTCTCTACAAGTTCAATTTTTCTGTACTATTTCCACTGCTGCACAAGTCATTCCCTTTCAAGAAGACTTTTAAGTCTTGGACAACATCAAAAAATAGGTAAATGCATATCTAGAAATCAAGACCAGCCATAGTTTCAGCTAAATGAAGGCCCAAGGACTCCCATGAATACTCTATCTGTAATAAATCAGCTAGTTTTGTATTAGCTAATTTAAGAATATATTTTAAAACCTGTGAATAGTATTTGGAATTAAATAGGTATCTTCTGATAAGTACTTTGCTCTCAGCTGCTGTTTTGTAGAGCACTCCTCCATCCTCCCCAAAAACAGGTGACAAAAAAGGAACAAAACCTTTCATTTTGTCCAGGTCCTTGAGGAAGAGACACGTGTAGTATGTGTACACATATCTACCCCTGTGATTCCATACAGAAAACAGTAAGGCTGACTCTGAATGCTACATACAAAGTGAACAAACTGGGGAGAAGAAAGAGTAGGGCAAGTCTTGACAGCTTTCTTCAGCTGTCTTCATACTAAGGGACTTCTTATAACTACAGGAAATGTCAAGGTCCAGATTGAAAACCAATGCAGATTTACAGACTCTCAGAAAGATGTCTTGTGGCCAAACTGGAAACTATGATCTGATTTTAGACCAGGCTGAATCTCACCCACCTCTGCAGTCAAATGCAATCAATATGTGTTCATATATTACTGCATTTAAACTACTATCAATCGTTAATTATATTGCATGAAAAGCAAACAATCAGTTTTCACTTTAACACACAGCTGCAGTTATATAATATACTGAGCATGGAATAAAAAAAATAAGCTGTATCCTTCCTTTCTACAAAGATGCTTTCTTGAAATACTATCAAGTGGAAAATAATTCCTACCAGTAACAAGCTCTGAGAATAGTTTCCTGTAACAAATGACAGAAACTAGCTTGGACCATTAAAATAATCTCATAGAAATTTGTGAGAATCATTAAAATGGCTCACTGATATGCTCCAATACTAAATATAAAGACATAGCATAAAATTTAAATATGTGTATGCTCCATTATTCATTTTTATGTAACTAATGCATGTATTGACTATCTTTTTTGTTGATGCATGAAGGCATCTTGCACAGAAAGTGTTAATTGTAATTCATATCATAAGAGAACAAAATGCTTTCCATTTTTTCTTGCGCGTGGAAATATTTTTACCTATTTCATAGTAATATTTTCTAGGACATTTACCAGTATGGAGCTTCAACACTATGTTTTATCAATGAGATATCATAAACTTTAATGTTTTCAGACAAATCTCAAAAGCAGCAGGTATAATAAAAATCTATATAGAACTTCTATATAAAAATGGGACATTTAGAAGGGGGTTGCTTTTTATATTATAAAAGAGAGATCTGAAGTCTGGCTGATTCCAAAGCACACTCCTCCTTATTTTTACATTCACAATTAACATCTTTTCATGCAATGGCAGAAAGTCTTTACAGAATCTTAGGAAGATTTCCCATTACAGTAATGGGAAGCTACTTTTATCAAATTAAACATTCCCAAACACAAATCACTAGAAGGAACATGGTTAAGTATCCAACCCTACTCAAGACTTCAGATCTTCTTACACATATCTTAAAAGACAGTGGCAGGTAAGGGGAAGGTTATTTTAAAATAAATGAATTGCTGCTTCCATGCACTCTAGATGTTCACATTTTAATTTTCCAAATAATTATTTCTTAATTGTTACCTTTGGTTTCTTTCCAAACAGCCACAGCTTTCCTTTAGCCTTGCCAACTGTAGTTTTTGAATCAATTCTCATTCCTTCCTGCTTTGGTGTGCTGATGGTTCCATCAGAGATAGTTCTGTAAATATTCTGACTGTAGTCCTCAAATGGAAAGTCTCCAGGAGGTTCAAAACCAGATTTGAAGCAGTCTATCACTAGCTGTGAGTCCTAAACACAAGACATTAGGGAGTTTAAAAAGCAAATCCATCAAGAACCAGACAGAGAAAAAACAGGGAGACAAATGTTTCTTTTAATTGCAGAGATGGGAAAGTAAGAGCAAGCTCCAAACACGTGCTTTTGGACAGAATGAGTTAACATACATTCTTTTATCTCAGCAGTGCTCAAAGCACACTCTGCTACTCAGAATCCAGCAAATATTTCCCAAGGGTTATCACAGATCTAAAACAGGACATGCTACTACTCCACTTTTTGATCTTTCAACATCGGCACTGAAATGAAGACTAAGAAACTAGATGTAGTAAGGTATAATCATGAAGGACCCGTACTATAAGAAATAAGAAAGAAGTGCCAACAGCTGCAATCAAACAGGACATGGAATGACACTTGGTTAACTGAACACCCTTTACATGATTTAATGCCACAAAAAGGAGAAAATACCAACCACACTGGTATTCTAAGGCGTTTCAGGATAACCACAAGGTGTCCAAAATCAAACGCAATGAGAAAGTGTCAAAGATCTTCAGATCACACGAAATCAATAAAAGAGGGAGAGAGCAGACACCTAAAGTGTAAGTGATCACTTAAGGTTTGAAGTCGCCACACTTTTCAAGCAGGCAAACAACGGAAAGAAAAATGCACAGCTTAAGTCAGCCTTTCCCCTCTCCACAGCTTCCCTATCAGTTCAACTGCACTTGTAAAAAGTTACTCAGTTCTACTTACTCTGTGTTCATCGACCGACTTGGCTGCAAGGATCATCCCTTCTAAACATTTAGAGATTATTGGAATAACTTTGCGCTCAGAGTCAGCAAAGCCTTTGTAACATTCACTAAGTTTGATAGTCCTTCTTTCATCCATTTCTTGAAGTTGCTGCAAGTGCAAAGAAAGATAAAATAAAGCTTTCATTTGCAGATTTTGCCCCCTCAATCCTGATATATGCAGTTAATTGTGGTCATCACAGCATAGTACAAAATTTCTGCGCTTTCCTAGTATTTTTATTTGCTTAATGAAACAGAACTTGGAAGTTCTTTCAGACATGGATTTAAGATGCCCAGAACACTAATTACGAAGAGTTTATACTCTTTGATTTCTAAAAATTATATAAAGGACTGGACTTCCTTTTCCTCTTTCTTGTATAAAGCACATGTACAGTGTCTATGGGTGACTAAGTTTAAAGTATTTGTTTCATGCCCAAATGAAAACCACAATGAAGAAATCTTACTGATTTCTACATCTCCTTACTCTCTCCTTCTAGCTCCAAGTATTTTCTCCCGTGATAAGTATCTCCATTTTGCTTTTATTTTTATACTTTCCAATAAATACTTATTATTTAAAAAATAGGAAAAATTAAAATTATCTGCAGTTTAGACACGATCTCTGATTTGAAATACAAACCATTTCCTTTAGAAGTGTGCAAGAAAATAAAGAAAAGAATACCATTACATAAGATTTGCAAAAAAGTTTACCAGAACAGAACAAAAAAGAACAAGTTCAAGAGAAATACTATTAAGGTCATAGCCCTGGACCTTTCACCTAATTGAAGGTGGAAAAATAAAACTCAAAAGGAAACAAAACCCAACAGCACATACACCAATAGGTCATCAAAAACTGGGGAAGAAGGTGGATCTTTCCTGCAACTGCGCTAAGGCAGATGTGTCTAACAGTACTGAATTTAATCTCTCCAAAACAACCACCTAGTCATGCTAATCCCTTTTCCCAAGGCTTCCCCACAGAATGTTACCAAACACTTGCAAGGAAATAATAAAAGAGTAATCCCAAGAGCAAGCAGGACTAGGCTTTTTTGCTCTTACTGTAGCGTTCAAAAAACATAAGTAATATCTAACAAGGATAATGGATTTTAACCCTAGAGAAATAAAGGCAGTAAAGAAAAACTCTGGTCCAAGCTACAAAGATGATCAAACTGTTTCTCCTGGGAGTTGGCTGCAATTCTTCCATCAGTGTGTTAATGTCAGATCTACTGTAGTGCTGCTCAACAGTTAAAATGTTAGAAAATTCTTTAATAAGCCCAGGCAATTTTCTCCTGTGAATCCTAGACCTTCTAGTAAGTATTTTTTTTAAAAAAATATGAACTGACTTGTGCTTCTGGAAAATATCAAGCATACTTAAGTCAATACACCTTCAAATAAAGCCAGTACTTCACTTGCCATTTCCTGACTCCCTGTCTCAGAATCAGCTCCCAGATCTATTCTCCCACATGGCTGGAGGTACCTGCCAACACACTTCTGAACTCTCCTCACCCGATGCCCCCCAAAGTACTCTGCACTCTCTCTGTTTTTGAAAGAATGTTAAAAAATATCTCAATAGTTACATAAAGCATCTCAAAAAAATCCCCATTTTAGAATCAAATTATTGATCTTTAACTTTTTTGATTGTTTTAGAGTGGTCTGTGGATTGCTGGTAATATTGATGCAGAAATGACCAGCTGGGGGCCAGGGCTGGTCCTTCTGCTTCCAGTGCACCCATTTTACATCTGTGTGTGAGACACATGAAACCACACAGTCACCACATGCCTTCCTTCACCTCTGCCAGAGGCAAAGCATTCACACACACACACAAATATCATGAGAACTACTGATCAAACCTTGTTAGAATGACTGTTTTACATGCTTGCTATCACCTACACGTCTCAAATGTTTATTTGGTCTGACCTCTCTACCAATATTTAAACAGTCTATAAAATATAAAATCTTATAAAAAATGCAACTGAGCTTTTTTGTTACAAATCTAAGCATAAATACGGTAAGCAATAAGTCTCACGATAAAGCACCAGGTTGTATCAAGATTATGCTAATTTCTTGATGAAGTTATCCACTAAAATCCTAAAACTTTAAACTTAAGTTTGAAAATGTACTTCTTTAGAAGATAGACGTACTTTATCTGTTAATTATTTTACCTTATAAATCTGAGGAATGACAATGTAGTAGTGTTTGTGCTGTTCCCCGTTAAAGTTCTGTAGTTGTGCAGCATATTCATTTTTGTTTTCATCAGCCATATGTGTGCGCAGGTTTAATTGTTGCTTGGCCTAACAGGAAAGTGTTACCAGGTTAAATGTGTCTTGTGTTTTTCAATGACACAGCATTATTTTATTTTACCAACTATGCAAAAATACTAGTCACAAGTCATCAAAACCAACATCCTTATAACTGGAATGAAAAGAATGTGAGACTTCACATCTACTGACACTCTACCTGTTCCATACAGAGAAAGCAATGACCATTTTAGCTCCCTTAGCCACCCTGCTAAAATGCATATTCTAAAAGACACAGAAGTGACTGAACACACATACCACAAGATACCAAACATCAGAAAGCCTGCCTGTTTAAGGAAGACAGTCACCATAACCATCCAGAGGGACCGTCATGAAGTTCAAAAAGGCTAAGTACAAGGCCCTGCACCTGGGTCAGGGCAATCCCCAGCACTAACACAGGCTGGGCAGAGAATGGATTGAGAGCAGCTCTGAGGAGAACGACGTGGGGATCCTCGCAAGGAGCACTCACAGCCCAGAAATCCAACTGTGTCCTGGGCTGCATCAAAAGCAGCATGACCAGCACATCAAGGGAGGTGACTCTACCCCTCTACTCCACTCTGGTGAGACCCCACCTGGAGAGCTCCCAGCACAGGAAGGACATGGACCTGTTGAGGAGGGTCCAGAGAAGGCCATCATAAAGACCAGAGGGCTGAAGCATCCCTCCTATGTAGACAGGCTGAGAGAGTTGGGATTGTTCAGCCTGGAGAAGGCTCTGGGGACACCTTAGAGCCCCTAAAGGGACTACAGGAGAGCTGGAGAGGGACTTTTTACAAGGGTCCTAGTGACAGGACAAGGGGGAATGGCTTCAGACTCCTAGAAGGCATGTTTAAATGAGACATTAGGAAAAAATTCTTTACTATGAGGGTGGTGAGGCACTGGAACAGATTGCCCAGAGAAGCTGTGGGTGCCCCATCCCTGGCAGGGTTCAAGACCAGGTTGCCTGGGGGTCTTCAAGATCCCTTCCAAGCCAAACCATTAGGATTCTATCTAAGCAGTGTCTCGAGACTAATGAAGCTTCCTCCCTTCCCATGCTGTCTTACATTTTACTGTAACTTCAATTTTGCACATAATAAGCAAGCATATTTTACACACAGTTTTACACACTCACTGAATGTTGTTCCAATAGTGATGACAAACATGCAAATAACATATTATTTTTAATAAAGGCCACTGCTCTTACCTTCTCAACATCAGCCTTTGTCGCATTAGTGTCATTATCCAGTCGTTCATAGCTTTGCTGTGCCTTCTCTGCCTCTCTGCATTCTCTCTCAAATTTCTTTTTGCTCTACAAAAAGGCACAAACCTACTGCTTCAACAGCCACTTAATTCATATATTAATTCTGAAATCTAAACATCAAAGCTTCCATTTAAGTGTCTTAAATTCACTAAGTAACGTTAAATAAGCACATTGTTATCACACAGCAAATAGATCTAAAAAATTTTTAACTTTTCTATTTAAAACTTATTTCCTTGAAGTACCAGCAAGGAAACTGCAATTATGCTACAAAGTATAAAATCCACAATAATCCATTACAAAGAGCCACAGTTCATAATAATCACACAAGCCCACTTTCTAGCCTGATTTCAATAACCTAAATAAAAGTTATGGGGCAGAAAACTTAAACCTGAATCTGTATGAGCAAAATTTTCGAGTTCCATCTTCAGTGATCAATTTTACTGCAGTAAATTCAATTAAATTATTTTGAAGGTAGTCTGAAGAATGTATATACATTACAATCATCATCAGTATTCACATCAACTGGCACAGCTACCTACACACACGTAGCACAGACAACAGTATTCAATGTACATGATGTTCAATATATCCAGCTGTTGTCAAGACAACTGCTGCAGGAAAAATGGTTGCAGCTCAAGAATTTAGCATCTCTAGAGACAAACTGCAACAGAGATTGTGTGAGCACTGCTCTCCTGCTTCAGTGCAAAGTCAGGCCATTGAGGTTAGTGTGTCCCTTCAGGGCTGTGTGCATGGAAAAGACTGACTTTGCCCTCGAGTGAATACAACTGATTGTTTCAGCTGAATTCTGGGAATTATCTTGGTGAAGGGTGACAACATCTAAAGCTTCCACATCTGCCTCTATTCTGATCCTCTGACAATGAATTAAATTCTGACATGACAATGAAGCAAGACTCTGCTCATCGGGGACCACAACAACAAAACGAGAAATTCACCTCGCCAGTCTTGCTTCACAATAATCTGGATCAAAAGTATAATAAATTTTTAAGACACAAAACCAGCAGAATATCAGAATGCATTTTGAATAGACTTGACTGAATTTTATATTTTCTTATCTTTAAAAGCATTTCTTTTAAGAAAAAGAGGTTTATAATCTGTTCTAGAGACATTCACTTTCTGCATTTCTCTGTTAAAATTCTACCTCCTGAAAGTACAGTTGTTTACAGTGGTATGCTTGAATAAACCTCATGTAACAAGCCCTCAAACTCAAGTCAAATACACTGATTTAAGATTTCATCTTCATGTAAATAAATTATCATTATTAACAGCCCAAGGAGAAGCAACCAAAGTCTGTACCCATGTTAAAAATAGATTCCTTTAAGCTGGTTACGCTGGATGAAAGCCAAGGCTTCCCTCAAACATACACAAAGAAGCTGTTTACAGGAGATTGTTTTAACCAGAGAACTACAAATACATTGACCTGTATTTTGGATGTCACTAAGTTAGTTGGACACTCAGTATAACAGCTAAGCATTAAAATCTAAGCAACACAATTGACAACAGATCCATTTACACACTATATATTATTAAAGTTCAACAGCAATAAAACCCCAAACACCAACTCACATTATCCATCTGTTTCCAGCACATGTCCAGATACTGCTGAGCCTTTCTCCCTTCCTGAAGATGCTAAAAAAAACAAACATAAGTTTAACTTTCCTATCTTTTTAGTATTATTACCACTAGTTAGTCCCTGCTCTAGTTGATAGCCTATGATGTGCAGTATCTCCCACAAGTTACTGGTACTCTTTGAAGACATTACTAATCACATAAAAACAGTCCCACACACAAAAATTACCCTGGCAAAAAAAGCTTACACATAAGCACTGTCTCCCAATATATTAATTTTTAGGTTTAATAACTGTAGTAAACCAGTATATAAGCATATAGAATAACTTAAAATGTGTTTTATAAATGTATTACAATGTATTACAAAAGAAGAAAGGATGTTCATTAAACTGGCTAAACAAATACATCAATTCATTGAAAAATATACATTCTGACATCCTATTTATAAATAAAAAATATAAAAGTTACCATTTTTCTCTCAGTTTTTAGATCATGAGAGTATCTCATCAATTCTCCATACACTCTGTGTCCCATTTCTTCTGCAACTACTTCTCGTTGTCCTGCATAGTCATGCACCTCCTTAAGGATGTTAAAAAAGGCAATACACGAAGTAAACCTGACAGAAGCACACAAACATACACACACAAAAGGTTAGAAAGTTATTTTTTAGATGGATTTCTTTTTGCATAGTCTGTACTCCTGATTAAATTTAAAAAAAATAAATCATACACATTTTACAACAAACCTTATCTTAATGCTAATTGAGTTACAGCAGAAATACGAGCTGGGAAAGCCTACGTTAAGCCTAGCACGTACTATATATGTTGCAATGTCTCTTCAAATACATTTTATAAGAATATGGGAGTTTGTGGATGGAAAAGAAAGAAGAAGAATACTACCTGGAAAGCCCTGTAGTATAGTGGTATCTCCTAAGCTGCCAACTGAGAGGCCTGAGCTTGGGAACGGATACATACGTCCCTAGGCTCGGAGGCTGAACTTGCTGCAGAGATGATGTGCTTGGTAGTCTTGAGGGTGGAACATGCCAATCATACCACTCATATGCATCCCGATGGATGTTCTACAGAACAAGTTTGCTATCAGCTCTGGAGACAGCTGCCTGTTTGCCTGCCCACCTCTTGGCTGGAAGTAAGGTGCCACTATGGCTGGCACTAAAAAGGGGGGAAGAGGAGGGGCAAAGGGTAGAAAGTGTGTGTGGAAGGGAAGAAAGGAAAAAAAAAAAAAACAGGCACCACATTAAAATATACATCTTTCTCTCTTTTAACTGTGGAACACTGCCATCTCCATAGGCTTGGCTCTTCGGAATTTCAAATGTCACCCTCGCTCTGGAAAGCCTATTCCCTGTGGTCCAGGATCTTTACACAGCTAAAAGAGCTAGAAGAAATCCTACCATGAATTCTCAGGCGCTCAGCATAGCATGTGCTCTGGCTGCAACCTGAAACTTGCCCACTTTTTTTATTTCCTAAGACTCACCACTAAAGAAAAAAAAGTATTGTGCTTTTCTAAATAAATTTTTTAAATGGTTGTGGCCATGGACAACAAAACAAGCACATCTCCGATAAAGAAAGTTGCTTAGCATGAATTGTTCCTCCACCATTAGACATTCACTTATTTGGCCTCCAGAGTCAAAGCAAGTCAGCAATTTAAAAGCTCTTCTTGCCTGAAACATGACAGTTTTGTGTGCATTCGAGTCTCAGGACACAGATGCATAGTTACATTTGTACTGCCATAAAAATGCACTGGAAAACACTATTAAACCAAGAAAAAATCAAAGTCTAAGAACATATAATTGCTTTTCTTCAAAAAAACAAATACTAGATTGTACACAGCATGCTAAACTTCTGCTTTCAAAATTTCAGTTACCTAAAGATAATTTTGGAAGGGAGCAAGTACAACCTGCCATGTTTCCTATATTAAAATACTAACAGGAGTAAACAAAAGTTTCATGCTTAAGAATTACAGCAGAACTACAAGAAGCCAAGCAGAATTCTTTTGTTGTCTTAGCCAATCAAATACTTCTTCTTAAAAAGAAAAATCCGCAAAAGGACAGCACATACTGTTAGTCCTCATTTGTTTATACACAGAACTTGAAATGCACATTTTTACCTGGGTTCCTCATCTTTTGGTGAACGTTTAGGACAGTACTTCTTAACCAGATTCCTATTAAGGAAGAATGAAAAAAAAGACACTATTTTAGAGTCTCTTTTGAGAAGACATGCACATAGAAAACTGCATGAACAAATTATTTCTTTTTAATGACTTCTAGGAACAAACCTATTCCCCCTGCCATCTTACAAGGGTCCTTTAGATAACACAAGACAGAAATCTATGGCATTTTCAAAGTTCTAAGTCACTTCGACCTAGAACAATACGAAAATATTTTAAAACCTCTACTGCACAGTGACTAGACATAAAATAACGAGTTCTTTATTTAACATCATTTTCACACATGCAGAAGCAGCTTGCAAACAAGAACAAAGCAAACGTATGATCACTGTGTAACACGCAGACAGTGCACCCTGTGTGCTGTACCCATGAGCACAAAACTCCATGCCTGAATTCAGCTTTACAAGTAGATTCAGGTCGATGGTTTTAACCACAGTATCTCCAAATCTTCAATATGGACATTTCCAGAACAGAAGAGACAACATCTCTCTTCAGAAAAAAGAGTTTACAGTTTGCCCTAGCACCAGCATTGCAAATATCAGGTTTTTAGAAATCAAGCAAATCTCTAGGAGACAATCCATAGGATCAGCACTTAACACAGTATCACAGTCCAATTTCATGACACTGATATGAAAAAATCTGCTTATCATAAAATGCAGAAAAAAGAGGAAAGGAGGAGTAAGAGAAGATTCTAGGAGGAAAAAAAAACCTTTTATGCAACGCTGTGTACATCATTCCACTGTCTCTGTGTAACTTCAGTTGTTACAAACTATGAACTACCTTACCATTAAAACAAGGGCGCTAATTTTGCTTTCATCTAAAATAACCTTGTGCAGTTTCTCAGATCCATTTATCTGGAAGTCATCTCTACAGTACAAGAGTACACATAGTGAGATATGTCCAGCCATGAAGCATATACCAAAATATGAGCAGGGAGTTGTGGAAAAAGCAAGCTTCGACCTTCTGTCTGTTTCCATACCCTCTGAGACTACAACCAAAAAAGCAACTGTGATAAGACAAGTCCTCTTTGTATCAAAATGTACTAAGAAACAGAACAAACACTGAATTTTTAAAAATTGTCTACGCATTTTATAGTAACTTCATTACTGATGTTCAAAGCCAGAATCTCTTCTTGCTATCACCAGAATCCACTGCCTGTTTTAACATTCTACTTGGTAGGGATTGAAGGCAGACATTTTGATAGGAAAAGGCATAAACCTGAGTAATAGAAAAAAACCCCAATAATATTCACTAAGTAACTTTCCTGTGTTCCATTTTCCCTTACATTTCTGCTTTGCTTCTCAGCGCTTATTAATGAATAGGAAACTCCTAAAATTCACCTAATTGTTATTCAGACAGTGAAATGCATAACACACATACAGTGCTGTAGCTAAGCAACCACACACGAGCCTTTTCACAGGAAGATTTCCAGAGTTTTTAAAAATGAGAAAAGTAATGACTTATTAAAATCTATACAGTTTAAAAAGAGAGAAAGGTCACAAATAAGGGAGAGAAGGGCCACAAATATAGATTATTTACTGGCATGATGATTTCTGTTCTGGTTTCATTCTTTAATGCAATTGTTTACTATTTCTAGAGAGAAAAGTATTATATAATCCTTTCTCCTACAGTTTCAATAGTCAATTCTGCCTACCTTGGGATCAAAGGAACATGCAGTTTTGAGACACTGTGTGATCAGGATTTAAAGTTCAGTAACAGCACAGGGTACAATAATCAAAGGCAATAAATACGAATGACAAGCAAATGCAGAATTTAAAGATCAAAGAAAAAAACAGTGTTCACATGAACAATTAAGCATAAATGGCTTTTCCACGAAGTGAATACCAACACTTAATAAAACCAGAGAAATTCAATTTAAATCTTTGAAGGAGCATAGGTTGACAAGCAGCCAATGTGAGCGTGGATCTGAAGAGTGAAACACTATTTCAAAGAGGAGCCAGTTGACACTTTTAAGGGAACGCGATGTTCTCTAACATTTTTATCTAAATCCATGCCTAATCCTCCGAATCCAGATATGAATCTGAACTAGTTTATAAGAAAACTGCACAAGTAATTGTGGACCATCAGAACTGAACCAAATCTACAAGATTAATTGCTCTATGCTTCCTTAGAAAAGTGTAGTTGATGACACTTTAACCCTCTTTGGAAGTACAATTTAGACAACTTCTACCACATTCTGTCCCTTACATTCATCTTCAGGCAGATTTCATACAGGACTACCCACATCCAATTGTGCTGCTCCTGTAATTTTATCAACTTCTCTTCGTGGTCTCAGGTCAACACCAGTGAGACAGGAACCTGATTTTTAAGAGAAGTGCCATCTCAGTCATGTAGGCAGAAGTTTCAAAAAGCACTCCAGTTATTAACTTAAAATTACTTATAGTCATGTACATAAAATGTCTACACAAAATTTAACAGATGCGTACAAAAACTGTGTTTATCAACTCAAAACTACGTTTTCTTCCATCCATTAATAGAGAATGTGAAGAACAGGAGCAGCATCGTCAGTATGGTATAATTTCTATTAAGGTAGCAGTTCAGGTACTGTGGTATCTGCTCATACTAAACCTCTACAGCTTCTATATCATACTACAAATGAGCTTGGGAACAAACTTTTTTTGCTTTCACAAGTTACTAAAATTGCACTAAGTACTTAAAGGTATTTCATATTTATATGTAAAGTAACAGTTTCAATGCGGTTCTGATGACTTTGGTGATTAAGTATCAGTATTATGGACTGGGTGAAAACAATGACAACTGTATTTAGTAACATCTCATCAGAAGAAGTTTTAACTGAAGCGATGAATCTTAAAAAATTTGTAACCTGGAATTTGAGTTGACGAAGCTGAATATTCTTGGAACCACCAAGAACTCGTATGTGTAGGCTTGCAGAAACATCACTATAAAAAAACCTGACACAACCATATTTGGATAAGCAACAGTGTAAATTGTCAGCTCCAATGGAAGGAAGAGAGATTTGAGAGATGATCACATGTGGTGATAACCTGTATCCCCACTTTACATTTGAGCTTACACCCATTTGAAATAACATTTCCAAGATTCTGTATATAAAAATGTGGAAACTATGTCTCAATTTGACTCGACATATGCATATATTAATACTGTATTTTGAAAAGCACTACTTATACACAACAGTATGCAGAAGGAACACGAAAAGCAATTTTCTCAGAGTAAGTAGACACCTCCAGAGATCACAATGTACAATTTTGATGGACAACAAACAGCTTGAGAACAATCATCGCTATTTGCTTTAAACTTGACAGTAGGGAAGCTGACCACAGTCAGAAATTTTATTCCGCATGGTAGTTCCATCTACAAGTGCAGGTATAACTTGTATTACTGCCTAACATCACAGAAAGAACTCCTCTGTCTGGCCCAGTGTCTTAATGCTTCAGACAGGACAAAAAGGGAGTGAACCTTCAGAACTGTTTTGTGTGTGATGATGTGGAAGTAAACAAAGCAGACCTTCACCTCGCCCATTTTTAGAAACAATGCTGATCAAAAACAGCACCTGAGAATTCAATTTAAAAATTCAGCCAAGAGCCCAGTAATTTGGCACACACTAAACCTAATTTTTTCCAATTAGAAAATATAAACAAAGTAAACAATCACATCATTAAAATTAAATGTGTTAATCTACAGTGTACACTGCAATATGTTTGCCCTGATTCACATCCCTGTAACTCAGTAACAGCCAAAAATAACCTTTGCAGTCCTTGGGGTAACATAACACATTAGCTGAGATCTATGCTACAAAAAACTGTGAATTTTCCTTTAAGTTAGATCGAAGAAAATTAAATTATAGTTTCCTTTTAGCAGAATGAAGTATATTGCAAAGACAAAATAAGCTCTCTAGACAGAAGATTTCAATTTTTCTTATACTTTTTTCCAGTATCAAAGAAGAATAGCAAGGAATTACTTGCAAACTAAAAACAGCATTTGGACATTATTTTCACCAGCTATCATTTCTGGAATTACTCATCAATCACAAACTGCACTAACTGTATACAGTAAGAATACAGTCAGTTCACTCAAACAGTTCCTCATAAGCTGTACATGCATCACCTGCCATCTCCTAGAAGACTTGTAACAGCTGTTGCACCTGGGAAAGCCTCATCACTATGTAGTGGCAGTATAAAGGAAAAAAAAAGTTATCAAAATGCAAGGGTATAAGCAAAGTGAATATGAATTTCTGCCAGGACACAGCCTGAAAACTGTTATGAAAAGTTCACTCCAGTTTTCATCGTTGGGTTTATGTCTGTAAGAATAAGGTCCATCGATGACCTCAACAGAATGTTCACGGCCCACACTGAACCCGAGAGACAGAAAAAAATACCACCACACATCACTAGCATTATCTTCCCGATTAAACTTGTTTTTTCTTGGTCTCTGACCCAAGTACTAAGACAGCCATAGAACTACCAAGAAGTGACCACTCACCATACTGTTTATACATCTACTAAACAAGAGCATAATTACATTCAGTTATAAAGTTCATTATGAAAAGATTCTCAACACTTAGTTTTTCAGACTGTATTTCATTACAAAAGGAAAGAACAGTGATAGACTAGAAATTTCCATCTGAGATATTAATGTCTATCTCACAGGCCATGTGCTGCCAGCACTGAAGTTCACCAGAACCACAGTCCATCCCGTATCAGAACTCCCCAGGAGTAAGTTGGAGGATGGCTAATCCTTCTGGAGTAAAAATGTTGCTCAATCTCAACCTACCCTGGGCCTCACGACTGTTTTACATGGTTAAAAATGGTGAACGCCCTCAGGAGTAATGATGGCTAAAATCAGCTTGTTATCACAAGACAGTTCACCACAAAAACAATCGAGTCTCCCCCAAAGAATACACAGGGAAGAATATCAAAGAGCAGCTTCATGAACTAGTCTACTGGCAGAAAGTCAGTCACCCTCATGTGTGTGCTGTCCAGACCCTCGTTGGCAGCAGGCAGGAGGTGCATGCATGCACTGTACAACGTGTGTGCAGCAAGACCTGTGCTTCCCAAAACTGTCATACTTACTGCACACAGTCAGTCCAGTCATCTGACAGAAGGGGTACTCGACAAAGCTCTTTCATTTTTGAAAGACACTTCAAGAAAAATCAATAGTTTTACCCCGAGTAAAATGCTGAACAGAGAAAATTTTCCATTTTTAGTCAAATCCTGAAGTAATAATGTGGTGTCTCATCTTGCTAGCTGTGGAATGAACCTTTAAATACAATTAAGCAAAAGGCATTTGTTCATACTTTTTAATGACAAGATGTCAACAGATCTGCGCAAATAAAACGTTTCTATTTTTAAACAGACAACTGAAAACAAATCAAAACTGGGCTGTGAACTGTGCCGTGCATGCTTCCACAAATTTTCTTTACCTCCTGAACTTCTTCTACACCAACTTTGGAACTGTGGTATTTGTTTCCTTCCTTTTAAGAAAAAAATTCCTTCAGTAAAGTAATGGGTTATTATGTTGGTGAATATACACAACTGGATCAAAAGAAACTGATAAAGAAATCAAAAATAAACTGATGAAGAAACCAAAAAGATTCTGAGCAGCCTCATGAACATCCATACCTCAGCTGTGAACCTCATTACTGTATTTATGAGGAAGGATTTCTCAACTCTCTATCTGGGGACAATCTCGTTTGCCAGTGATGAGATGATGGAAGAAACCACGGGAGAGAAGCTGCTATCAGTTTCAGTCTGACAAGGGCTAGGCAGCAGCTTCAGCTGAATCCCTGGGGGAATTCAAAGCTTACAGTGAAGGCAAAGATTGTGGTGAAGGCCAAGTTCACAGGAGTGTCTTACCTTAAATTTTGTTCTTCAAGCACTGAATGCACCTTTTGGTAAAAACCAATCCTACTTTATTCTGAAGAATGTGCTTCTCTGCCATTTCACTGCTGCTACTCTCCTTGTATGATCCCTGAAGGGAAATTCCTACTGGACCTAAAAGATGTTTCACTTGGCAGCAATACAAAGTAAACTGCAGAGGTAAGACAAAGGGTGGCTGGGTTACAGTCTCACCCAAAGGGAAAAGCTATGGAAAGAGCGCACATTAAGGACAGGAAGATCTGCTACTTTCTCAAGTTCTACTCAATCATTTCAATCAGATTTCTTAACACAATGTAGTGTACCTCTTGCCAATTCACCATGAGAAATTAATTAGCAGCAGAGACTTGAATATTGTTGAGTGATCACACACACACACACAAATGTAGATAAGGATAATGCACTTTACAAAAAACACACTGAGAGTCGGTGAAAAAAAAATTAGCATGGTTTTCCTTGTTCTGAATCTTTAATTTTAAGTGTTATACCTTTTCAGTTCAAAGATTTGAAGGGTGGGAGGGAAGAGTGGGAGAAAAGGCAAAAACAAGCAAGTGCACACCCAAAAATAATTTTCTGTGTTGGACTGGTCTGTCGTGAAAACAACTAGTGATCTAATTCACTCTGTAAATGAGAAACAGTCATTAAGCACAACATTACATACTTGCCCATCATCTGATACCGTGATTTTAAGTAATTGTTAGGATCCTTTTGAAAAGACCTTACCTCAGTTGTTTTGCATAGTTTTGCTCAATTTCTATCCTTTCTTTCACGAATTTTGCATATTTCTCCAAGAAGTCAATGCCCCACTGTGTATGCTTGTCCAAGTTATCGAACTGATCCTTTAAAAACAAAAGGAAACAAATTAGTTAAGAATCACAGCAGCACCAAAAATTACACATAATTTACTTATGAGCTGTGCTGTGAGGGAATGCTTGCAACTTGGATAGACGTTATCCAAGTTACAAATCAGTCTTGTGTCCATATAACGGGTTAAACGTGCAAGCACAGATCTACCTCTTCTTGTAAAAACAGCTCTAAATACTTGCATTTTAAGTTGTAAGCAGTCTTTGATCACTTTCACGATGCAAATATGTCTTTTTTTCCTTTCAAAATCTTTTATTTCAAAAGTGGATCTTTTCCACCAAGACAACACACGTAACCAAAGATCAGTATTAGGTAAAAAGAGATTTGGCAGTTTTAAAATGTAGGAAGTTATAATTTCATTGGATACAAAAGAACTATTTTCACAATTACCCACTGAAAGAAACATAATACAAATTATAGCTGCATGACTAAATTTGGTGTAGTCTGCACATCAAAAACATTTATTAAATCAAAATATATACACAGTTCATGATCAGCTCCAGAAGGAGATTCCATAGAAAGCGAACCTGTCTGTAGCCATTAAAGTTATAGCAAAGCAAGGGCACAAAACACGGAGGAGAAACAGCTTAAAAAAATAAACCACTTCCAAAAAAAAGTTGGGGAATTTTTAATACATTAAACATCTTCGAAACCAATCATTCATTTTATTCTGTACTGATCAACAGATGGAGAATACACTAGTTAGGACAAGGTGAAAGTAAAAAAAAAGTGGAAATATGGGGATTAAGAATTAGGCAGGAGTGAATGAAGGTATAAAATACAGCCTAGCAGACATTTTAGTCTAATGCATATTCGCATTTTATACTAAAAAAATCTACCACAGTGGAAAAATCAAGCTTACAAGAGCATTTATAATAAATGTTTTTAATAGTTATTGAGCAATCCAAAAAGACAAGCAACTGCAACATCAAAGTTTGTGTCCTACATATGCTGAATCCAAATACACTTCACAATAAATTTAAAAAATAAAATGTAGAAAAAGAAAAGCAATAAGGCTCAAAGTTTATTTAACTTACACAAAAATCTGCAAGGGGTGTTTATCAGAGGCTACGTCTTGCAGATTCAGTAACTTGCCTGAACCTAATTAACGATGTCAACCTTTAGCATTAGCAATTTAAGTTCAATTTCAACATGCAGTAGGATGATCTAGAGTTAAATCAAAAAACGCCATAAAATGCTGCAGGGCTTAAGACTCAGGAAAAAGACATTCGCTTAAAGAGATACCACATCAACCAAAGTACATGCAACCAACAAGAATAAAAACGAAAAGAACATAACAGGATGAAGGTCTCAAATCTTGCCTTGCAGGTCTCAGTATCCTACACCACAGACTAACAACCACCGCCATTAGTGCCTTGAACACTTCAGTCCCGTGGCAATGCAAGTACTGCCAACCCGAAGTATCCACCTTGTTCCACCACCAGCCTCTGCATCACCCTCTCCACCAAAATCACAACCACCTTCCCTGATCTGTTTGACCAGAGAACCACATAAACACCCAAGAGACAGGAAAGGGACTAAAGACAAGATTTTAATGTATTATTTATGTCTTACTTTACGCCAACTGGACACTTCCACTCTAATCTTTTGTCAAATAAAGTGACATTCCTGCTACTGTTTCAGAAAAGTTGTACATGCACTGTTTGAGCATGTGAAGAGGGAGACCGCTTTCATGCTGCAGTGTCAAAACACAGCTGCAAATATGCATTAAAATACAGCATCGATCTCAAGAATTTATTTTTTATATTCCACTCATTTTTGTAATTACTCCTACAAAATTAACCCAGCATCCAAAAGAAGTTTCTAAAAGGTGCTTCTGGCATAAAGTCAACATCTAATGCCACTAAGAAGAACTGACTTCCTTCAGCACACAGCAGAACAAAGCCTTTGCTGTCCTACTTAGGCTCTTTAGTCCACAAAGCTCTCATTTGCTGCTAAGGTTTCATTAGCATTACCGGACACCGCGTTACTTATGTTTCCAAACATGCAACCAGAGAGGGTGGCTTTCCAAATATTTTGTTCAAACAAAAAAGAAGCCTACTGGTGAAAGTTCATTATCTGCTACTACCATGAAACTGGTGTGGAAAAAAAGTAACATCTGACATGCAGTATTTCCCTAGTAACATTTACTAGAAGTTATTTCACCACCGACCAAGAGACAAGAACTCCTTTTTTTCCCCCCCTCAATTCATCTTCTTCATCTGATTCTAGAAAGAGTATGCTCTGTGCAAAGACAGCTGTGTAGGACTATCCCACAGCTTCACAATTTGTCAAATTATCTATGAGCAATAAAACAGTGAATGAAAGTCCGCAGTCACAAAAATCACCTTACACTGCTATGAAAAGCCACTGAGATTAATGAGCAGAAGATAAAGGCAACATCAATGAGTAAGAAGAAGGGAATGGCCTTTTCTAAAGGCTTCTAGAGGTGAGTCACAAGTTTACTCATGGTCCTTTCAACTTCTCTCCAGAAGCATACATGTTTGAGCTCTGGGCCTCAATTAAGCAAAAAGCTTTCTTTTCATACAGACTGCTACAAAGGAAATCAAATTAATGTACTGAGATTTAAGACAAGTGATATCTTCAATGGAAAAAAAAAAAAAAAAAGAGCAAAAATCAGGCAATATTGTACAGATGAGAAAATGGACCAAAAAGTTGCAATAAGATTTAGGTCTGTAATTTCAAAATAAATATATCACTATTAATTAAATATATCACTATTAATTTGGCTAGCTCCATTACAAGGAATGTGAAAACTGCCTTAACTAGGGATGAACAAAAGGTAATTAAAAAAAAAGAGCATATCCTATAATATCTGGTGATCTACACCTTGATAATTAAGTATGTTCTCTACAGTATTTCCAGGCAAATACATATTGCTGTTTGTCTAGTAACTCCCCACACCTCTTAGCAGCTGAGTAGACAATTTTTGTAACAAAGTTTATTAAAACTGCAGCTGACTATTATTTAACCGATTAAGGTCAGCTAATGGATGGTGGCCCTGAGTAGAAACTGCCCACTCAAAAGCTGGAATGTAGTCCAAACTCCCTGCATTAAAAAGAAACAAATCTGACACTTGACAAGGAGTTTGTGGGTAGGTAAATACAGACTATTCCAAAACAAATGTTGCTTCCCTGAATTTTACTTCCAGATTATTTACTGGAACCACAGACCAATGTTACAAATAGTTCAGGTTCACAATTCTAAAGTTATTTGCAGATACCAGGAAGCTTTACCGTAATAGCAGCTGAAGCATCAAAGCAAGCAGCCAAGCTGAATCAAACCTGCAACCAAGACAAAACAGACTCTCCTGGGTTAAACTCCAGATTTGCTCTCCCCTTCTTACAGACACTCGTGTTTTCCCCAAACAAGCCTCGAGAACCCACAGAAAGAAAAACATGGAGATCTCTTCAAAGGGCTCAGCATGGACGGAATGCTAAGCATAAATACCAAACCTTCAGACTTCCTAAAGCTACCAGTAACTAGTCCAGACACCGGACTAGCGTGGGAGGTTTAAATAAAAGGCATTAAACCAGACTGAGATTTTTAAAGGGTTAATGTACCCAGTTTTCACAACTTTGGAAAGCAATTTTACTTCCATTTAAAGCTAGGATTGTGGTATCACGTATTGTAAAAAATCCTTCTTTTTACTATATTATTCCAACATTGAACTGTTGATTAGTCTCCCATTTCACTGACCTCCGGACAACACAGCTAAAAGCTTTAAGAATCACATTAAACACAGAAGTACATTGACTCACAAGTTTAGGAAACCTATCTCAATTAATTACATATGCAATATCCTGAATATCTACTTAATAAAACATTTTATTTGAAATCATGATACTTTTCATAAATTATTCTACAATCATTTTATTCTCCTTTGACTCAACTGTACATCATTATTCCCATACTTTTATCTCACCACAATTTGAGTCAGCAGTTACCCAAGTGACCTTATTTGCAGTTTTGAGCACTGGCTCAAGATTAGTTTTTTTCCCCAATTCTTTGTTCTCCAGGTTGCCCAGCCAGTCTAAACTTCCAAGTCAGTGAGTAGAAGATGAAAAACTCAATCCTGTATTTTGCTCTTTGAATTCTTAACACTTATGCAGCCTGGTATAAGGAAATATATACCATGACACTGTTCAGAGCATGGAAGAGCAGGAATCAGATCTTGTTCAGGGGAAAAAAAAAAAAAAAAAAATTTACCCTTGGCATCAAAAAAGTCCCAGTGCATTTATGGAGAGAAAAGTTGTATTTTAGTATCACTTTATGAAAAGCAATGAATTACTTTCAACTGCAAGTCCACAGTAATCCAAGTGAGAAAATGTGGCTGATTACATAACTTAACACTGATTACAGCAGTTCTTCTTTACTCAATGAAAGCCCATGAGGGTTTATCAAATGAACCTGAATTATGGATAAACTTAAATGACAGGTTAAATTCTGCATAATGTCCTTCTTTCCTGCATAAGCAGTACTGCAGAAGAAAAAAGAACCCAACTCTGTTCAAGAAGTTAAATATTTTAAGTTACAAAACATTATAGAGTGACTACTTCACATATTAAGATTTTACAAAACTCTTATGAAATATCCAAACTGTTTCCATGAAACATTATGCAGTTTTTTAATTTTTTTTTTTAAATAAAGATCAAGGCCTTGGATCAAGTTCAAATGATTCAACACTTCACATGAATGAGGTATCTCCACGTAAATTAATTGATTTAAAACAAATAAACAAATACATTTAAAAAACCCCACCACCTCTGCAGCGTTTGTACAAAGAACTACCTGATGTGCTACATTAAAAATTATGGGAACCATAATCAGACATAAATACATTAATGAGAAGTTATCAGTATAGTGTAGTGTATCCTTCAGGACAAGTTAATTATAAAACTGTATTTTAATTAGAGCATTTTACACTAATCTCCTAACAATACACTTCAGTTTTTCTGATCGTGGATACCTCCTCACTGTCTGGTTTTGGTTTCTACTTTTGTCTCTATCTTTATGCATTCCTGCTTCCTTTTCTATCCTAGGATAATAGCTCTTCTATTTTACTGTCTGAACTGATTATCACTTCTCTGTATTCCTGCCTGCTTGTTTTTATAATTATCAATTTGGTCTTCTGGTCTTTCTTTTTTCCTTGCAACTGCAATGTGCTTCTTCCTAACAGGCAGACAAAAGCTGCTTCCAGCTAAACAGTAGTTTATTTTTTCAAAACACTCTGTTAGTTTTATGTCTAAAAACTAACAAAGAGCTGTTTCTATATCAAGAACAAAAAAGAAAGTGTTTTGCTTTTCTGTTTTCTACAAGTTCTGGATTGCAGATTCCAGACTAATCTGCAAATTATACCTCATTCCTCTCTGAAAACAGTCTAGGTATTACAGTTAACAGAGTGGAAAAAATGTGGCTGTGAGTAAACTTAAAGACTAAGCATTTTAGAGACTCAAAGATTACTATCAATGAGAAGGTTCAGAGCATCAACTTCAAAAGCCATAGCTACACTGGAAATTAAGTAGATTTAGATGAGAAAAAAAAGTTACAGGTCCATATACATAAATTAAACAGTACTTCACATTTTAATTTCACATTACAACAAAAGTTCACTATAGACTGTACAGGCATATGTACAGGATGTTATGAAGAAATTCTACTAGTCTTTTGGAGACATGAAAAATAATTCCTAAGAAGAACTTCTGAAAACAGTTTGTAGGTTGACCTTCAGGACACAGAGCTATTTTGCTTGCAAAAGTTAGGATGTTGTTGTTAACAGTAAACTGTGTCGCAGCTTGAAAATATTTAAGTGAGAAACTACTCGAAATGCACAGTGCTTGATATGCAAAAGGAAAACAACAGGAATTAAAAAAATCACTTTTAGCTGGACAAAAGACTACTTTGCTCTAAGGAGTAAAGAATTAATATATTCACAGCATGAACACAGTATGAAAAATCCATTTGCCCATTCAGCTTTTGCATATAATCTTAAAAAGCAATACCACTGTCAACTTTGATTTTAAAAAGTCCATTTCTATGATTAGAAAAAACGTTTGCATGATAAAATGAGCAAAACCCTCAAAAGTAGTACTGAACCACTGGAGCTCTTGCCACGCTGAAAGACGAACTACACAGCAAGTCAGGTTTCTAAAGCAAAGCTAAAAATGGAGAGCTGCAATTGAGGAAGAGAAATACAAAGTCTGTTTTTCTTTTTAAAGATGTCCTCAGAGCAGCAGTAAAGGAACTGCTCTGGGAACTTTAGATGAAAGTCAGGTCTGGCAGGAGGGAATGTCTTGTTTGACGGTTAACAGCTTCACAGGTGCGACAGACACATTTATTTTCCAGGAAAGGGCAAGAATCTACCACAAACAGAATATGAGTGGAAACATTTGTGACTGCTTTTGGAATTAGCAGCTAGAATTACAACAGAACCAAGTTCTGTCTCTGGAGATTAGCAGATCAGCTGAAAGACATTAGAGATTACATCTGTGCACTCCAGTTCACCCACACCACTCAATGGATCAGTTGGACTAATCATTAGATTTTAACAGCAACGGTTTTCTACCAGTAGAGCAAACTGATTGAAAGAGTTCACAGCTGGGACACTGAACACCCACATTAGAGAGGAAAGGAACACTGCCACGGATGGCATCTCAACAATCTCTCCTATTTGTCCTGCTGATGAATCACCTCCACAGTTGTTCATTTAATGTATGGGCACGTTCATAAGAACTAAAATGGTGCATTTGCCTCACTGAATCATGATGTGAATTTAAGTAAAGAAAACTTCAATTCTTTGCAGGTGCACCTAGGGGTCTGCTGCTGTTTCTCTCAGGGGACCCCTGCTCTGTTTCCAGGCAGGCTCACTGCCTGCCACAGACTGCAGAGAGGGCAGTTTCCTAAACGCACCATCTGTTCCTCCTCAGGAATTTCTACCAACACAGTGTGTAATAGCCAGAACATGGTTACAGGTATCCTTCCTCTCTGCTACCAATCACACTCTTCACGTTATGCCTGTCAAAGAACAGGCTGTTCATTGTGGGTACGTGTCAGCTTTTACATCTTTACATACAAGTCAGTAAGGAGGTAAGACACTTCCCAAGCAAACAGAATGGACTTCCTTGTCACCACCACTTGAGAAAAATAGAAACAAACATACACGTTCATATGAAGTATCACCAGAATACAAGCCTACACAAAACAGAGACCAGGAGTTCCCACTCTGAAAACCAGATCAGAATCTACTCATTTAGCTTTCAAACAGCCCCTTAATCTCACTAAACTTTTAATTGGGAGGAATTTCTTTTAAACAAACTTAACCAGATTTTTTCACATATGCTCTTTATAGAGATTTTTAGAATACTTAGGGTCTTATGTGCATTTGAAACAAAGCTTCATCCTGAAACACGTAATTACCCACCCAGTTCTACTTTAAGCTTAATTCCCACTTTAACACACAACAGACCGTTTTCAAACATCTCTATCCAAGACAACAGCAGATCACAAATCATATATTTTCAAATATTACTTGATTAAAATAGTTGCCACCTTAACACAGGAACAGCATTACACTTGCATTGTATATAAAAAGGACAAAATTATGTCCATTCCAGTAAACACAAAGAAATTTTACTTTCACCATAGTCAAGCCAGAAAACAGGCACTTCCTGAGTCTCCTGGGAATGGCTAAATGCTGTTAATAAACAGACTGAAGCATAAGTACATTTTAGTCCTAGTTATGTCACTTGGAAAAGGAGACAGGAAGACTAAGTTTAACCCTAAATGAAGTAACTGTGATATGATGCACCACAGTAAAAAATGCTACTACTGCTTGTACAATGCTTAGAAATGCTGTTGCTCATTATCAGAAATAGCTGCAGAAGATCTCATCTTCACAGCAACACTGGAATAACAAAGTATCGAGCAGTGGGGCTATATGACAAGGAAGCAGCACAATACTGAATTTGCTGCATGACCAATAGCCATGGGAGGCCTCATGTGAAGCAGTTCTGTACAAAACCAGCACATTTACTGCATGATTAATAGTAGCCTGCAGAAAACCTGCAAGAACAAAGTATCTAGCCTGGGAAACAATGCTGTAAGACTTTTCGTTTTGAAAAATTGTATAAAGAATCATTTAGTCCTTCAGTTAGAAAATACTATTACAGGGCTTGACACTCAATGGACAGGGTGAATGTTTTAGTGCATGACTAAACCCATTGGTGAACTACTGAAAATTTTTAAAACTCTTAAATGCCTCTCTACCAATTACAGATACTTCCACAATATTATTAAAAATGCATTCACAGGACACTGACTCAGCAAGCAGCACTGACACTCTCCAGTTCCTGCACATGTGACCTTATATCTTTTTGCATTCTGAAGGATGTTTTTTAAAAACTTGCAAAAATGGGAAGGAGATCTTACCTACTTCCAACTTCTTCAGCAAATGGTTAAGCTCCTGTTGTGGCCAGTCTGGCAAGCACCTAACAAGCACTGGTTTTTTCCCCTCCATACACTTAGAGAACAAACAGTGTGCTCAAGACAAGAAAGGAGTGGCATCGATGTTACAAAGCAAGACAACAGGGGAAAGACAAAGGTTTAGCAGAACACCTAGATGTCCTACACCACAAATTCAGAAAACAAGATGCACTGGCTTTGCTGCTCATTCTGTTGCAATGAGGCTGCATCCTCTGCTCTGCACGACACAAGTCATTGCTCCATCCCTTAAATGTCCAGGCAAACTCTGTACGAGCTGTATTACAACACGTACATGCACATGGTAATACAGTGGACATTACCATGAAACCACCTTACCCTGCTCTATTTAGTGAGATTTGCTGAACTGAAATATGACCTTTAAAATAACCGTTAGTTGGCACACAACTTCAAGGCTACACTATAGACTACACTAGAGTTCAGAACTGTAACAGTCCCATCAAAAAGCCAAGATGCCCGTGATAGCAAGTGATTCAAATTTAAAACAAGGAAGTACTTGCTGCCAGCTGAGGGAAGCGAAAAAGAAGGGAGAGTATCAACTTCCCTCACATCCAAATATCACTTCCTTGTATTTATCTGCTCAGCTATTAAGTAGATCGTTCTGAGGATACCATTTTAAACTGACCTAAAAACTATAAACTGTTTAACAAGTATGATGCACAAATCTCATGCAGACAAGTGAATTTAGTGTGTTTCACAATTAAAAGATGCATATTTAGGCCTTGTCTCAATAGAATAACTAGAAAGAAAAGAACCTACCTGGTATGGGTTGAATCATACTGTTTATCATTCTGATAATTAGGGTAAATATAGTATAAAATATCTATACAGAATCCAGACACTGAGTATGAACAGTTGAACTTCACCATTTCAACAGAGTAAAAGGTATATCCATGATATATCCCTTACAGCTTTTCTGTATGTATTTAATAAGGGTGAACAATTGTTTAGAATCTTAAACTTACGTCAACAATTCCTAAAAAAAATGTATTTCATGGTACTATTTCTAAACAGCAACTGGAGTGAACGATGAAGTCATAAAATAAAACTTAGAGCACAAGAATAAAACAAACATATCCTTGTCTTAACCTGTAGTTGATTTCTCAAAATAGGTGTAATTACAACATCCAGTAAACCTACAAGAACTTGGTACTAAAATATTATATAGCGGATCTTCTGGTAATGTGACTCTTTTAGCTTTAAGCACAAACAGACAAAACGTCCTTATTTAGCATAGCTCAGATAAACTGTTTCAACTGCTCTCTCTATTCCTATATGTAGGAATCCACAGTGAATGCAACTGGAATATGAGAAGGTATTTCCTAGATTTATTATCAGCTCCCATCAGACAGATTTAAGACAAAGGCATATACTTTAGATTTGTTGCTATTGGTATTTAACAGATACAACCTACTATATAGCTTGACAACAAGTATTTGCTCTTCTAACTCATTCAGAGTAAGATACCTATACACTGGTATTTTGATTAGCCCTCCAATCTCATTGAACTAAATCATCAGCCTTTTATGGTGTAGGAAAGGCTGCAAACACTAACGGAGTCAATCACCACAGCCTGTTCTGGGCACACTCCCCATTAAATGGGAGCAGACACTGTTTAGTATTTCAGAAGATCAGAGATCATGAGGGACCAGTCAGGTAAACAGTTATGGAGCTGGAAGGCTGTGAACTGATTTGCCAAACGCTGTTTGGTTTTGTCAACTCAACAGATGAGGGGATTTTTCTGTGAAAGGTCCTACTGTAAAGTGATCTTCCCTTTTCAGTAGCACCTGTGAATATTTTAGCGTTCAAGAGAAAGACTACAGTAGCCACATCTTTTTCCCTTCACAAGTATCTTGCAAAACTAAATAGTTTTCAAACTTGATTATAAAACCAGATCCATATACTTAACAGGAAATTAACACGGCGGTAACTTAGAGCCTTCCTATCATCTTTGGAACATTATTTCAGATACAGATAATACCCTGGAAGAAAAAAAACAAACACACACACAAATCCCAATAACAACAAACACCCAAACCCCCAAAAAACAAAACAAAACCAACACCCACACAAAAAACATCCTCTATTTGCAATGGAATCTACTGTACTCATTGTTTTTAAAGCAAAATTCATAGTAACATTAACATAACTGAATAAAGAATTTAAACTAAAACCAGATGTTACTACTGGCACCTTCAAAACAATGGAATTTTTCAACGTTTTGTGATTCAGAAAACATTGAAATGTAACACAATTCTGCTGTATATCAGTTTATCTCAGAGTTTTTGAGATATAAGCCTAGAAATATACAGTGAAGTCTTCCCATATTTCACCACAGGCTTTAGAATCATAACCTGTATTGGAAGAATAACATTAAAATTATTAAAAAAAAATTTTTTTTTTCCTAGTAGAAATGTGCTCTTTTGGTAAATCAAATAATACAAACACATATTGCTTCTCTTCCAGGTTAGAAATGTATTTTTCCTTGCCAAACACCTTAAATTACAAAGGAAACAAAGAGCAAAGTAATTTAAGCATAGGCATATGCACTTCCATTACAACAATTACATTTTTAGAAAGGTAAAACAACCCTATTACAGCATATTTGGACACAGAAGCTGTATGCACAAAAGCAGAGAACAAACTTCAGTGTACTGAAAGAAAACCCCACATTTTTAAACTGTCGTAGCTGGGTTCCACATTCTTTCCAAAACATATAAAAAGCCCAAACTCCAAACAGCTCAATTTCATACTGCTTCTGTAATCCAGCATATTAAAAAGACAGTGGGCTCCATAAATATATTCCACACCACTCTAGGAATTCAATAGTGAAAGCAAGCAAATTCACAGCATAACCAGTGCAAATACCTGAAGCAAGACAAATGGTACTCACAGTTCAGGACAGAAGTCAACATGAATGAGAGGGTCACATCTGGCAACAGTGACACCAGACTACATCAACTTCTTTTTGCAGAGCCAATTTCTCTTTGCGAGTCAAACAAATAGCCAATGTAGAAATTTAAAGGTGCTCCAGCAGAAGCCAACTTTCTGCAGTTATTTCCTTCCTGACTAAACTAATAAAATCCAAGGGTATTCACTCTAAAACCCAGTGGAGATCAGAAAGGTATAGATGATCAAGCATCAAATCTATGTACTTTATCTGTGACTGAACCTCAAGGTTCGAAACTGGGCCCAGTATAGTTTACCTTGTTCATCAGTGACTTGGATGAAGGGGCAGAAGCCTCCTTAGCAAGTTCACGGCCGACACAAAGCTGGAGGAGTGGCCGATACCCCAGAGGGCTGTGCAGCCCTTCAGAGGAACCTTGACGGGCTGGACAGATGGGCAGAGAAGAACTGTCTGAAATTCAACAAAGGCTTTGTACTTGTACTTTCCTTTCAGAATCCAGTTCTAACCAAAGAACCCTAAAAAACTAACAATCCTTTTTACACATTGATCTGTAAGTAGAAGAAAGCACCACAGTCTTTCTCGCACCTTAAGACATAACTTTTCCTGTGGTTTATGTCATTGTCACGCCACATTCATTATGTCCTATATGCAAAACCTAATTATTTGCAATTTTGCTCTTCAACATGAAATGCTGCTCATGTCTCTACTTAGTACTCATTTCACTAAGTCTTCATGGAATTAAAACAGCAAAATACTACACGACGAGTGATAAATCTCTGTAAATAACCCATGCTCTAGGAATTGTGGAAAAATGCTAAAGAAATTCTGACAGCCTCAAACCTTGAATAGAACATGACAATGACAAAACCACAAAACCATTTCTTTCATACTGAATAAAATTTATGTCTTTTATTACACTGACTAAAAAACTGAAATCATCTAATTACACACGGTAGTTCCAATTTTGTTTTTAACATTATGAGCTTGATTAAAACACCACTGAAAATTGACATCTCATATCTGGGAAGCTTTAACACTTTATATCCTAGCAAAAACATTTTCAAATCGGGGATTAAAGCATGGCAATTTGTAGTCAAAACCACAGCAGGATTTTGTGGTAGGAAAAAAAAACCAAAAAAATCAAGTGCCTTTTCCCCAAGTATCTCTTTTTTTAGTTTTGTAAGTCATGACACATCAACACGTAAAACCTTGCATGACTTTTTGAAATAAGAGAAATAAAAAAATGAAATATTATTCACTTAATTAATCTGTGTCAGTGCTGTATTAAATGCACCTTTAGCATATAATAGGAAATTAGACACTCACCAATCACTTATCTTTTTTCAGAAGAGAGTGATTCGGGAAGGAAACTATTTGTAACTATTGTCCCCATGATTCTCAGAGAAATACTAAATATTTAAAACATTCAAAAGACCATTTATCAAAATATATTTGACTAAATTTTTAGTGTTCTTCTCTATCACATCCAGCATCCCAAAACAGTCACGTGAAGGATTAACTTCCCAGATGCTTTAAAATGTCTCATAAGAATCAGCAAAATTATTATACTTCCATGAAAGCAGAACGCACAATTTACATTAAAAAAAAATCACAAGATTAAATGTGAAAGCAATATTTGCTTTCGTATCATGAAAAAGCATTAACAAAATATTCAACTGATAAACTGAAGTACATTAAATAATATTTTGGACCAAGATTAAGTATATCCACTATCCAGCTTCAAAGGAAATTAATAAACTGAAACAGAGGTAGCAAAACTGGATAAAGTAACGGTCAAGAATATATTTTTATCTTAACCTGTCAGCAGTACCCTGAAACATGTTTTTAGCAATTAAATCCCCAACACAAAGTTTTTTAAGAATATTGGATTTCTTCACTCTGAAGCAATTCTACTCCTCTGTGAATTGAAAATAACCTTGTACAATCTAGGAAGACTGATACAGGAAGAGAAATACAGAAGAGAAAGATTATTGACCTTGCCACATGAAAGAGTCAGAGAATTAGATTTTAGCCCAAATCATTTAAATTAATGTGATCCTGGTGTTAATGGCATGAAACACAGGTTAATTCTTGGTATTTCTTTAATTACAAAAAGAAAACCTATACTGTAATACGTGAATAAATTTCAGTTCCTAAAGTTATGCTGGACTTGGTTTTATTGTAATTGTTAAAAAATAATTTTTAAATTAGATTTTACATATACCAACTCTGATGAGATTTGCCCAGCATTAACACACATTTTGCATTAGTCCATTAGGCTGGAAATACTTATTTGAATCAACCTGCTACAATGACAATACACTCCTAATAGTAAAATTAAAGTTTCCATTTTTTGGTTACATACAAACAATCAAAAATTTTTATGCTGCTCAAGAATACACAGTAGCACAAAATAAATGCTTGACTTGCTAGCACTCCACAAACCAGCTCATTCACAAAAACAAATGTATCATCTAGTTACTTCACAGAGACAATCAACAGTAACAAGGGAGCAATTTAAAAAGAATTTAATGCTCTCTGTTATGGTTCTCAGCATCCATCTTAATGCTTGTCACCAGCACTAGTGTCATTTGTTCTATTTCCATGGTAAAATCATGCTGAGATACAACATACTAATATCTTAATAATAATACTTTTAACTAAGCCTATATGAAGTGTTTTGATTGATATAGAACTTCGTTGCTCAAGATCATTGCAAAGATTTCACACCAAGGATTCCAAACTGAAAAATAAACTAAAAAGCTAACTAAAATTTTCACCCATGTTGCAAAATAGTTTTCCCCATTTCAACAAACATCTGGAGAGATTACGCAATACACTTATCACCACATCTGCATAAGTCACCTCTGATTTCTGAATCTATGTATCTTGGAAACAATTCTATTAATTTTTACAACTGTAATGCATAAACTCGTAACAGCTTTTTTGCAATAAACAGATGTAATAGGTAAAGAACTTAAATGGAAACAAGTAGATTACGGGTAACTACAGCAGAAAATTGAACAGCAGCAGAAGTGTGCCACAACATCAATAAATGCACAGTTAGCAGATAAATACTGAGGTGAAATCAGGTACGTAAAATCATGGAGAAAATACTAAATAAAGGTGTTTTTCCAAGATGTAACTTGGGTTTCCCAACATTAATGTAGGGTAACCGCACACCAAATGTAATTCAAATAAACTACTTGCAGCTGAAACAGTAAACGGTTTCCAGCCAGATTAACGTAATTGGATGAGAAATACTACCTTCTGTGCCAGATGGTATTAAATACGGCTTTAGTGGAAATGCCTCTTCATATACTGCCCTAAAGTCAAAAGTTAAACAGATAAGCACATTTAAGCACTATCTAAAACATATCTACTATTGTTTCCACTCATAAAAGTTAAAGCAATGATGGCTGCTGAAAAGTGCTCTTCATACGGAAATACTGATTACGAAAGCCTTCTGAAATATTAACATGAAAGCCTTCAGCAACACCTCTCTAGATGCTGCAGTTGTTTTATACCATATTACAGAGAATATAAGCACAAGGACCAGAAGGAAACTACGTACATCAGAAAGCATGTGCTGTACCCCAAAAGACGACCTTACAAATAACTTAATGTAATGTGAATTTCTTCACTGGTAACTTGCCATGCTCTTTGTTCTTCTCCTTTCCTCATAAAATACAAGTTAATACTAAGCAGAATACTTAGCTGAAGCAACCGAATTGTAATGCCACAGAAATAAAAGATTATGAATAAAAATGACGTAAGAAGATAGTCTAAACAAACTAAAAATTGAGCAAGTAAATCATTAAGAACTTTTAGCAAATGAAGATCCAACGCAACTGTTTTCAGGAAAAAGACGTGAAGATCCTGATGGCAAAAACCCTGCTTACGATGTTAGGGTGATATTCCTGCTATAAACTTACTATTGGATTACCTGTACTGCCAGAGACTACTGAAAGACAAAGGATCCAACTACCAACAAAGCCTCAAACCCCTTTACTTATGACAGGAATATACAGATTTTTACTTAAATTTTTCAAGTACCCTCATCATCTCTTTACAAAATATAGTAACGCCTTAGAAAAAAATTTCTTATGAGGTTAAACTGCATACTGTGTTACTTTGAGATAACTCAATTCAACTGGAAATACATGAAAAATTTGCTAAGTGCTCTTGAAGAAATGCTTTAAAACTCACCACCTTCCTTAGAGAACAAGAACCCCTTTACAGCACATGAAAGATTTTTTTTACATCGACTGATAAAGGATAGGAAGAACCAACATTATGAAAAGTTATGCTGTCTTCCTAACAGAATAACTGTAACAGTCCTAAAAGTATCACAGGCAACATCCAAACAACAGTCATATTAACTTGGGAGATATGGGAGCATGATCCTCTTCCCACAAAGGAACAGAAGTCAGCAAAAAAATCAAACCTCTTTTCCAATGACATCATGAAGAAAAACAATCAGGAAAGCCACAAGTTTCAGGTCTGACTTACAGCCTGATTATGCCTGTATGATAAAAGTTTGAAATGCTACGTACAAAGTATTACAAATAGACTATCTTGTATCGTAAGAAACATTTACATGTAAGGTCTTAGAAATTCACCATTCCCAGTTTTCCAGCATCCTGTGTATATAAACTAACAGCAGTATTCCCACCTAAGGTCTGTATAAAGATGAGACAACAGCTCTTCCTCCTTTCAGAATTAATATTTAAAGTAGAAACTTGTGTTTGAAGCACTGATATTCCACTGTACCTCATAACTAACAAAGCACGAATCCCCGCCGTTCAGCACTATCACCTCCAGACGATTACATATTTTCTCAAAAATTCCAAGGCATTTTATACAAATGATGTCAAAATGTATTCATTACACAGCCCACAATTACAGCCTTGCAGTATAAACCAGAAAGAACATGGAAAAACATTTTATCGAAGAATCACTAAGCATAAATACCACTGGCATCTCATCTTTATGAATTTATTTGAAACCTCTAAATAGATTCCTTCAGTTCAACTATTGAATTCCAGTTAAACTAAATGACAACCCCTCAGAACCAAAATAACTGGAAGTCATTAGGTACTAAGACATCTGAGCATGGACAGCAAGCACGCAGCCTCACATTGCTCTTGTTTGCACCTATTAAGCTTTTAATATGCAGAGCCAATTCCTGGTTTTACAAAACTCCGATTCCAATCCACTAACTGGATTTTTCTTCCAGTAAAAACTTCCTGCTGCACACAACTAACTCCTCCTACCTTGCTATTTCTCTCTCAGGAATGCAGAGCATAAAGTTGAAACTCAGGGAACCACACCTGTATCTCTCAAGTGCCAGGCTGGTACAGGAGGAAACGAAACGTTGTTCATGGGAAGATAATCATTACACTCTCTAGCACCAATACCAACATGAAAATGCTTTTTAAAAAGCCATTTTAGGAAGAAGTTGCCCTTGTTACTAGAGAGTGATCTTAATATTAACAGGGCCTCAAACTTGGGGAGACAGGTCGAAAGATCTGGATTAAGAAATGCAAAACTTCAGCAGAAATAACACAAAAGGCCTGAAGTCTCTTCCTAAACAAAGAAGCAATTAAGATAAACCAAAACAAATAATCCACAACCCCTATCTCCTCAGTCTCAACCTAAAGACTTAATCAGACCACCACACCTCTTGCTACAAGAGTAAATATTTGAGTATCATGCAGAGTCAGGATACTTCACAGAACTGCTCAGCTTGCCTCCCATGGTGACATTTCTATTTAAGTTTCATAGAACTGTACAGTCTACATTCCCCTCATATTACTTATGATGTAAAAAAATCCCAAGCATTTGGAGTTTCCTGATAAGTTGCCATTTATTTTCAAGAAATTAAGTTTTCCTCTTTCAAACATGTCATCTTCTCAGACATGAGACCTATCCAGATATTCCAGTCTCTTTTTTACCATCTTATTACAACATGCTGAAGAACCTTTCAAGACAAGTTCATCCTTTTCTTCCCCTCCTCCAAACAAATATGTAACATCTTCTTGACCATACTGCATAGATCTCAAATGTCATCATCTGCTGTTTAGCAAATTTCCCAGATAATAAAAACCACAGTTATTAACATAAAATGCTTCATTAAATAGATAATCTATAAATCATTTGAAAGCAAAATTTTCTCCATTCATAAATGAATGTACATATCCTTTTTCTCCTAAATCACAGTTCACAGCAGTCCAAGCTCATAAGCCTGAAAAGAGATCCATTAAACAATTAAAGAAAACATCAGTAATTGTTGCTGATTTAAATAATGCACTGCAGCAAATACAAGCTACAGGTAGAGCTAGTTTGCAAATACTCCCTCTCAAAAAAAAATTCTGCTCTGAAAATTTCCTGGTATGCAATACTTTTTCTCAAGAACATTAATGAATTTCACTGATCCTGTAAGATCTCTGCTCATAAAATGAACAAATACTGGTAAAATTAAATATGTAGATGAGTATCTACACTATTAGGGTCTAAATAAAAGTAGATCTTAGGGGGATGAGGGAATCCACATTTGACTTCAGAACAAAACTGTTTTATCAGTCCTCATTAACAGACTTTCAAATGGTTTTCCATTTACTAATCCAAAATTCAAATTTGTTTTCAGACAAAAACTAAGATAAGACATGTTTCATTAAAATGCATATAATGTGCATCATTATCTTTGCAGCTACTGCACTTTATATTTTTGTACCTTCTATAAACTGGGATCTTAACCTCTCTTTCCCCTGAGTATTTGACTTCCTTCCCCAATCTCAAATCTATGTCCTATGTCCCTTTTTTTTTTCCTTTTCCGAAAATCAGTCTCTTTCCAACCATTCCAACATCTGCAATCTTTACCCATTCTCCAGTCATCTCATTTCTCAATTACAGCACATCCTTTTCTCTGGGATTGAGAGATTATCATTTCACCCGCGTGTTTCTTAAGCATTATCTCTTCCTGTCTCTTCGCATCCTTCTCTATCGCATCAACCATGAGCTTCTTAACCTCACTTTCCAGGGCACTGCTGGTTGATTCCAGCTTATTACCTCATTATACCCAAGGATTACCGTTTCCTCTTCTTGAGACTCCAACACTCCCTTGTACATTTCAAGAAAAATTTCCTACATTCTCTTAGGCTGCTTGTCTGTTCCTGCCCTGCAAACAAAGGTCCACCCCACTGCTACCCTTTGCTTGCAAGGGTGACCAAAAGAACATTAAGATGCTGCAGTTGAGATCACTGCCCATCATGCTAAACAATATGAGGTTTTGCACGATGACTACATGACCCAGCCCCTGCTGAAATTCAAAGTTAATGGGATTGGGGACGCTCTTTACACTCTGAGTTTGTGTAGAATGCAGCACAACACAAGGCCACCATGTGACTAACAGGATGAGGCACTACATAAATACAAACATAAAATACACTCCAACTATTGATTACAGATGACAAAAACCCTAAATACTCCTGTAATTTTGACTAACTTCATCTAGATGGGGGAAAAAATTGCAGGACAATTAGATGCCATAACAGATAGCTGAAACAGGAACAATTCATCCACTCATTATATGGATAAAAAAAGTTCTGGGCATTACAAACATTACAATTTCCTCTTCCAGAATATTCCTCTGCTGCAGAGACAGCCAACTGCATTGCAGTACAGGTGTTGTCTTGGATTCACACGTATCAATTATTTTCCCACTCACAGCTACAATAAAACTCTATGCCACCTCAACCAAATGCTTATTTGATGATATTATTAGAAAAGAAAAATATTATTTACCTTCTCTGAAAGAAATGAAGCATCTGGGGTAAAAACAAAGCGTACAAGACACACTCAAAAGAAAACTCCTCAATTACTCTACCAACCAGAATTTACAAAGTGAGGTTTTCACATCCACTTGAATTGGACATCCATCACCAGAAGGAATCCAGCAATCAAATGCTCTCTTTCCAAATGATTTACAAAGCAGACAAATATCCAAAAGGAACACCCATCTCCACCACCTTCACTCACATCTGTTTCCCTCAAGTATGCCAAAAGTTAGGGCTGCTTCTCAACTCTCTGTTGTAATTTCTGTCTTATTTCAGAAGTTCTTTAGAAATTAAATAACTCCAAATGCAAATCTAGCGGATGTCATTGCATTGCACAGCGCTGCAACAAACTTAACATGGAACTACAAAAAAGCATGTTGTACTGTTCCTTGTGTCCTAGCCAGGGAGAAGTGTTCTGCATGGTACTTGCCTTCTCAACATCCCAAACGCAGCAACTCTACCAGCAACTAAGTAGCAAATTAACTCTATCCCAGCCAAACCTGGGATACAAGGCTAAGGGTTACACGGGGACTGTGAAAGAAATAGTGAACTTTCTCAGTACTACACAGCAGATTTTTTCACCCACTGAAGTGAGAAGTTTTAAATGGCTACTCCAGGTAGACATTCTGACCAAAGACTATCAGGTCAAGCCATTATAATTTGTTGCTTTTTGTGTTTTGCTTTTAACATTTTAAAACACTATCTCACTTTGCCCTTACACATTAAGGAATGTTGAAGTATTCTACAAATGTAGGTATTGTTACAATATTAATTTGTGCAAAACAAACAAACAATTCTAATTTTACAACCCAACTAACAGAGACAAAAAGTAAGTTTACTTGCCTAAGACAACACACGAGTTCCACAGTAAAGCCCAAGAAAAATTCAGGTACTGCAATATTAGCACTTTAGCTCATAGTAAGACTGCACTTCTCCTTAGAAAGATGTAAAAAGTAACAAACTATGGACACATGTACAAACCATGATGCCAAGAGTCTTAGCAGTCTAATGATCTTTCCATCAGAAATGACAAAGCAGAAGCAGAGTTCTGACTAGAGAAAATGTATTTGTGAATCTCACAGATAACTATATCAAATTTCCATACAGTAGAAATTATCAGAAAATTTAGTACACCTAAAATTAAACCCTTTCTTGTTCTTGTCACCTAGCAGGAAATACCATACTCCTACCACTCTCCTCTTAAGACTAGAACTTGTAGCTGAGAAAACAGCAACTCGGAAATTTATTGCAGATAATTCTGTAAACAAAGTCAGTGTAGAGGGTCTGCATTTTAATGAAAACCAGAAGGCTTTTATTAGTAGAATACTTTTTTTCCTTCTTTTCCCATCCAGCTGAAGCACTGACATACATCTGAAGACAAACCTCTAAACTTTCTGCCAAGAGAGCACTGGGACTGGGGTACGTAAACTCACTAGGGGCAGAATGAAACAAGCTGATTGGAATTTCAGCTTTCACTGAACAGTTTGTTCACCATTACAAGGAAAAAGCTGAACATATCTGGACTTTGGGGAATTCTTTTTCTACCAAAAAGAATTCAAGCTGCTTAAAAAGTATGCACATGTGTGCTATGAAGAATGCAAACCTAATCTGAAATGTGTTAAATAACTTACCCTCCATAAAAAAAAAAATTGAACACCCTGTGTTACTCAATTACTGGCTTTACCAAACACACTAAAAAGTGCTCTGCAAATGTAAGGACTGAAGTATTTAACTACTGTATTAATAACAGAGGGTCTCACCCAGATCGATCCACCATAAGAACTGATTTAAATACAACATTAATTAACTTTTAGACATTTTAGACTTATTTCAGTAGGTCTGTGGCATCAGTGACAACTCTATACAAGCATTAACACAAACCTTCTGTCTTCCAGTACTTACTTGCCAACAGTTGAAAGCACAAATCATACGTACTTGGGCACCCCTCACCACATGAACACATTGCCAACAGACTTTTCTCGACTCATGCTTTTCTCCAGCCTGAATTCAGATAGATTTGCCATTCCAAAGGATCATCATTTTGACAGATTCACTCTTAAATGAAATCCTCTGCTTGGCTGAGATTAAAGATCTTGCAATCTCCAACAACCTCCTGTTATTCTCATTTGGGAAATCAAATGACAGCTGTAGCATTTAGAATCTTGATATGGGCAACTCTCAGATTTTGTATTAGAAATAAGGATACTACACACATATTTTAAAAGGCAGCAATATTTTTTCCAGTGTTCAGAATTTCCAGATTAGTAAAGTCCCATGTATGATTGTACAAACTTCATTGAAAAGCACACGCATTTCCAAGTACATAAACGAGTGGAGCCATAAATAAAAACAGATGCCTTTTTAATAGATATCAGGTGATAAAATTTTCAAAACTGAAAAAAGAAATACCTTCTAAACAGATAGTCAAGGACACGTGTATGCAATCTTAAATTAAATTATGCTTAACATCAAACCCAAACTGATAAAGTCTCATGACAATGACACACCCCTTCCTGGAGAAAATCAGTAAAAAGGTCAAATGTTTACGTACCAGACAATTGCTGGAAAAATGTGGACAAACATTATTTCCAACTAAAGCTCAATACAATTGTTTTCACTCCAAAGCCTGAAGTAACTACACTTTCAATAATCAAGTATTTGATCCTGACGTAACTTTCTATTTGGAAATCTCAGAGCTCTTCACAAGGATGAGATACGCCGCACAACAGCCCTTGGGAAGCACTGGAACCTCACAGAGGCATTTCATCCAGCACGTTACCAAAGACAGAGCAAATGTACAGCCAGCCCATGCATCTGGAAAACTCTGTAATTTTAGACTTTAGCCACAAGACACATTCCTTGCACACATTTGCAGACGACGACAGCAAGAGTACTGAATGAAAAGAGAATCCATACAGAGGACTGCTTGCAAACTGTGGGTTGAGGAAGAAATCCCGGGAAAGGTGGGGGGAGATATGGGGATGATCCATATTCCCATCTCTCAAACATCTACACATTAAATAGAACGTTGCCTTTAACAAAGTATATGTTGGCACACTGGAAAGTAAGTTCACAAAATATTAAGATTCAGAAGCACAGAAGAACTTCCACATGGGATATGGTTTGATGTTTAGAATCATTTACTACGTTTTTACAGCTGCTTTGACAATGCTAATGACTACGTAGCCACAGCCACATTAATTGCAGAGAAAGGTTCCTCAGTTTCAAACCACTTGGAAAAAAACTTTTATTTAGCTAAAAAATAATTAAATTTTCTAATCTAATGAATAAAAACAATAAATAATTACAACAGAAATATGCTATGTAATACTTAGCTACTTTTTGAAGCTAACTTTTACGTATTTACATTGAGTGGATATTTTCCATATGTAATCACACTTGACAACTTTTTAGATTAGACATCACACAATTTATCTTCTTCTAGAAAAGGGACCATGATTTTAAAAGAAGAAAGAAACAATGTCTGAAACAGGCACTGAAAGCACAAGAAAATTTTTAAGAGCTTTTGGAAAATTACTGATGCAACTGAGAGTAATTTAATATTTTTATAAATAGAACTAGGGTTTAGGCACAGAATAAATTTTGTTTAAGGAAAGATTAAAAAGAGCACATCACCAAATATACTTTGATCTTTCTATGGTCCAACATAACTAATTTCTAAAATACTGTTCTACAGTGCCAGTGGTTTCTTAATTACAAAAGATGGTGTGCTTCTGGCCCCAAGGAGCTCACAACAATAGTATCATCAAATCTTCTATAGCCTTTTTTTTTTTTTAATCATGAAATCTTAGCACAAAAGCCCTCAGCAAAATTTCTGTTTTAAATATTTATCAAGAGGTGAGAAACAGATGGCTAGACTGGTTCTGCAGACTGAAAATGTTCTGACATGGTACTCAAACTCTTTTTCTGCCAACTGCTATTAAGGGGTTCACAGAGGTTCGAAAGACAGAACGTGCATATAAAGTCAAAAAACATCCTTCCTGGTTTTTTTTTAAAGAGACAGCACAAACTCTTTAATTAATTTCTAAAGAAGCCACTTCAGAGTGCCAATCACACAGTGTCTCCACTCATTAAGCCAAGAACTTCATTATCAACTATGCTCCAGCCTCCAAAGTTCAGTAAGCCTTTAGCATCAAAGCAAATGCACTACATATTCCATTTAACAGCACAATAACTCAAGATGACAATAACCAGACACATTTTGTTAAATATTCTATGTTAATGCTATTTGTACACTTCACGCCCATCACAAAAAGAACTCCAGATGTACAGAAACATACACAGTGAACAGATGCTCATGCTGAGCAGATTCTTAAATATATCGTAATCCATCATTTTTATTTCCAAATATTTAAAGTTACTAAAAAAAACCCCCACAATTTTAGTTCCATTCATCTAATGCTGACTTGGACACTGCAGCACAGTTGGATAGAAGTCAGACAGGGGCACCTTATAAAGCAAATATGCAAGTCTGACCACAACTTCAATGTGTCTTAGTGTTCATGAGGTGAACATAAGTGTGCTGCATTTGAAAAAAAGCATGATAAAAACCAAAGAGTTAATTCTGAAAAGTATATCTAAATAACAACAATTTTCTATCACAGTGCAACAATGTCACTCTGTGATTGTGTGCTCCCTTTCATCAGCTGATTACTGCTTCACAAATGCTACCTAGGAAAAAGTTAAATATTACAGACTGAAAAATTTGGCACACAACAGTCAAATTCTCAGAAAACATCATTTCAACTGGATTACAGAAGACAAGACTTCCCAGTTCTCACTGTTCTAACCATTAAGTGAATATTTTGCAAAGCAGTTCACTGAAGTATCTTAGGTTTCATGTGGTCATACCATAAGGAATATGCTACGGAGTGATCACAAAGATATACACACTGAGGAGAATAAAACTATTTGAGGAATATTACTTTCAAATCAGAATTTTCTGTTGTGATAAGAAAGCAGAAAGGGGAGCATATTTCCCACTACACAGAAAATGTTGTGGAATGAAACAGTTGTAATGACAGAATGGCTTAGAGGATTCAACATTTATTTTACTACTATTCATTTACATTACTTTATACAACACTATCAAAAGGAACACAGCAGGGAGCATGCTGTTCAGCCAAGACACTGAAAAGGACCAAGTGACTCTAAGTACTTTAGCCTACTCAAGACATATATGTTTTATACAATGCACACCCACTTTAGAGAATGGTGGTGTACTTAAAAAAAGTTGCTTGAAAAACAAACAAACAAAAAAACCAAAATCCACAAACAGAAAGAGCAGCTCCCAAATTTAAATAATTAAAAAAATACTGGACAACAGAAGAATATCTTCCCTTGTCCTGTCCCTGATGCAACCACTTAATTAGCATATGCATCATTTCAGTAACAGAACAACCATATTAAACAAGTAACACATAAATACCAGACATGAGTTGCTTTCCTAATCATTTGATTTTTCTTCTGGCTTCTTATTTGTCTCTATATTCATTCATACCCGCTTTTTACTGTATCATAAATACCACACAGTATAAAGACTCCAGAACAATAAAAAAAATACATCAGAATTGTGAATCACCATAAAATACCAAACAGCATGAAGAGATACAATTTGAGAAGGCAGAGTTAAGGAGATATTAAAACACCTGATACACAATCATCAAACTTGCTTTAGTGAATCAGCAATGCATACTCACATATCTGCAAATGTTCTGAAAAACTATCATCTAGACATCAGTCTTAATCCTGCAAAATTCCACTCCATGATGACAGCTGAAAGCACTAAAGAAGGAGAGCCTTAGGCCCAACTAGGTCTCCAGAAAACCTGTGCAGAACAGCTCTCTGCACCTGGAGACTCTGAACACAGCAAGCTGGTCATGCCCTGCTGCCATGAGCAAACCCAGAGCAGCTCGGGCTCCTCCTGAAGCTCCATTGATGCAGCAACAGGAAACAGTGAAGGAACAGCTACAGTAGAACACAAACATGTCTAACAGTTTATTTATTCCTTGTTCAGAGCCCTGTTTTTGAAGATGCACAAATGCTGTTTTTCCTTATGTTAACCTAGTTTTAAGCTAATTTTTAATAAATTTAATTTTGTGCCAGATCTTGAAAAAGTAATCCTTACGTGCCCAACACAAGTCGTTAAAACAATTAACATCTCATACTCTTTACAGTCAGTGAGAAAAGCACTTAATATTTTTCCAGCTAAGAAACCAGTTTGCTTCGTAACTGTAACAGATTTAAGTATGATTAGATTCGACAAGAAGAAAAATAAACAATTTAAAAGGTGCACTGCAATGTAAAAAATGGCATTGTCAGAATCTAGTTGTATAGCTACAGACCATTTTATTCATGAAGTTACCTCCTTAGTGTGGAGTTGCAGGTCAGCTCCTGATATCAAGGCAAAAAATATACTAAATTTTGCTGAAATAAAAGTATCGCAGTAAAACTTTTAGCTTAAAATTTAGGTATTATTTCTTCAAACTAGCACATAAGAATTAGTGACTTGGGAAAAAAAAAATCTAATAGGTCAAGATAAATTTCAGCTAAATTTCATGAAACTGTGAATTAAATGCCTGTCATTAAAAGGAAGTCTGAGGTCAAAATCCTTCTTTATGTGTATATTTCTGAAGCTCATGACAAAGAAACAAATGTTGTTACAAAACTGAACACCAGACAGACTACAAAACCTTCGACTGTCACTTACAAGCTGAACAAAGGAAAATACATTTAAGAGGCTACAAAAGTGAGCAGATATGAGTAAGCTAAAACTGTTTTCTAAAGCAATACATACCTGAGTGCTTACAGAAGAAAATTCAGTGCTCACCTCAAATGACAAACCCTACTCTTCTGAAGTGACACTGACCTACAACCTCTCACCTGAAGAATATACAAGTATGAGCTACACACACATTCCTGTGCAGCCAATATAAATCACAGCTTTTACTTACTCCTTACCATCAATGTTGCAACTGTTTTATATTTCAGGCTTATTACAGCAGTGCTATCAGTACTTCCCAAGTGTATTTTATCTGAATGCTCGTCACGCCTATAAATCCTAGTTAAGTACAAGGTACTATGCAAAACACTAAAATAACCCCTAAATACCTTTAAATCAGGTTTCTCCACGCAGTACCCTTGATGCAATGCTATTACATCTTCATTTTGCATAGTCAGACACGACTTCCTCAGGTGGCTTGAGGAGCTCCGCTGGCATTCCCAGCTCCCTACGCCCCACCCAGCCACTGCCTGCAGCGCCACGGCTGCCCCGGCTCCTCGGGCAACCACTTGTCTCGGCGTGGAACAATCTTTGCTCCTCTAGAGACTAACAGCCACGTACTACAAAATGCTGATAAATGCGTTTAATTCAACTTAAAAAAAAAAAAAAAAAAAAAAAAACTATAATGCTTCGTCCAGTTAAAGAGTTCCTTAACAAACTTCAAGCTGTAGTGTTTAGCTTTGTGTAGTTTTTTTTTTTTCCTTAGCACAAGTGTCTGTGCTTCACAGTCTTTGAAAGTAAAAAAAATTAAGGGCAGGAGGCATTTAAAACGGGGACGTTAAACCCTCCTTGGTACTATTGTTTTTTATGCCCACGCTTTCCCACGATCAGTGTCAGCTCCAGCCAGAGCGGCAGCAGCAGGAAACCCGGCCGAGGAGATACAACATCCCACCACTGCGAGCAGACATCGCTGCGCCTCGCTCCGGCACTCCCCGGGGAGAAGCCCCTGCTCTGCCGCCCTCGGCACAGCCAAAAACCCTAGCGAGGGAGAAGGGAGGCTTAAGGGAAGACCTGAGGCAAGGCAGACGCTGGCGCGCACACACTGCCCATCTCCTTGTTGCCAATTCTTCGTGTTTAAAACAAACACAGCGCAGTGCTAGCCAACGTTCGAGGGCACTTTCAGAGACAAAGCTACAGAATAGCTGCTTCTAATTAGGGCCGACAACTCAAAACGCTTTGCTCGCTTGAGCAGCCCGCTGGTTTTCGGAGGAGCAGCAGCCCCGCGGCCGCCCGGCCTCACCGCCCCGAGGGTGCCCGGTGCGGGCCGAGGCCGCTGCCCGAGCGGCGCCGGGACCCCGCCCCAGGCCGTCCCGGA
>VXAY01004491.1:2955649-3011828 GCA_013399855.1 Oxyruncus cristatus
AGGGGGAGCCGCGGAGGAGACTGGGACGGGGGCGGGTCCGGCTGGAGCGGCGGGGCCGGGACGGGAGCGGCCGGCGCTGCCCCGGGGCCCCGAGCGGCCGCGGGGCGAAGGTGCCGCGCCGAGGGAGCCCCGCGTCGTTACTGATTAACGAGGCGGCGGCCCGGGGCCTTTGTGTCCCGCCCGGCCGCGGGGCCGCCGCGCCCCCCGGAGCGCTGAGTCAGGGCGGGGGCCCGGCCTCGCACCCTCCGCCCCGGCACGAGAAATACACAGCGACCGCCTCACTTCGTACACCACAGGTGTACAGGTAAATCAGAAATTCAGATGCGAGGCTGACAGGAGAAAAGAAAAGCGCCCATTTTTGATGGAGTAGTCGGATGAATCATATTGTTGACTGTAACAGGGAGTTTCGTCAGCAGCTAGGAAAGGACGGGTGCTAAATCCTTGCCAAAGATTATTTTTCTGCTGAAGTGTTACGAAGCCACTACTAGAAAGGAAACGTTTTGAAAGCTGCCTCCCTTTTTTGATTTTCCTCTCATTTTTGCGTAGAAGTCATTTTTATAAGCTTCGATAAAACCTCAATATAATAACAATAAATACTGCTAAGACTCTCTATCATTAAACAAAAAAATTACAGAAATCCAATCATTTTTTTCATTTCCAGGTCACCTTTCAGGTAATGTTCCTTGGCATCACACTTAATTTAGGTTTAGTTCTATTTTCCGTATTAAAGGAAAACACAAGTTTTTTCAGATGGACATGAAATTATTGTATTAGAATAATATTAACATCAGAATATCAAAATAAGCAGATGAGCTCACAGATCAATGTAACTTCCAGAGTGAAATGTTAGAGGTATTCACACAAGATAAGCATTTGAGTCTGTGAGGATCCACAAAATGAGTAAATGTGCCACATGCTGTGTGTTTAAGGAAGTTGGTGGTCATAAACCCCACAGATTTTAGACTCTGATGATGAAATTCCACATGTGAGCACAGTTCAGTTGAAGTCTGACACATTAACTCAGTTGGCAGACTGCATTCATTACTGAAAATAATCAGCAAGCAGGACACATGTTGAGGATTCAGGTAATGAAGTAGAAATAAGTAAATTATTAAATTTTTTAATAAATGTATATTTTCATTCACTCAATTTGGCTTTCGGGATTAGGAAAAACAGTTTCCATTAAATGCTGTAAAGATCAATCAGCCTTTTGCCTGGCTACAAGCTTGTCACATATCTTTATACAATTCTTAAATTTAATCAAATGATATAATGAAATAACAGATTTAAAACACAAGTAAGTAAAAATTTTAAAATTGTTCATTTTGTATGTTTTTTAATACATCTCTTTTAAATTAATACCTGTAACTTGCTGCACATGCAATAATTTCAGAAAGAGGCATTTCAACAGGTTTTAATCACACATTAATCCATACTCTACCATGTCCGAGGTTTATAAAAGCACACGACGATCTGGGCATGGTTTCGGATGCCTGATTTGGCCCATTATCTTTTTTAAAAAGCATCGTTTTGAGAAACAAATGTACACTGAACCTTTAAACACCAGGGGTGAGAGTACTGATCATTTTAGTGAATTTGAAATTTGTTGCCAGCTTTTGGAGAGACAGGATTTTTCACTTCCTGATCATTTCAGAAAAACTCATATTTCCAATTGTTTCAGTTTAGTTATCTAAAAATTAACCCTAGAACAACATCTTTAGAGTTAATATTTTCAACTTTAGAAGCCCAAATATAGTATTGAAAATTAATCTTTCAGAAAATTGACCCTAAATTCTACATCTATAGATCCAGAAGTTTTGAAAGTCAGGCACTTACTTGCCACTCAGATTTGAAATACTGGCCTTTCATTGCATGAAACATACATCAAGAGAGTTTCAGTGTGTAACATATATACTTATATTTATATTTGCGGTTGGTTCCATGATCCATAAACCCTCAGGTTCCTTTACTTAAATCTAATTAAAGAATTAACTAATTACTCCTATTTCTGCAAATTGTGCAAGGCCAACATTCTCCACATGTCCAGGTTTGTTTTCAATTTGGAGCAATGTAAGAAAATTGAATGTTTTATGGTGATTTGTAGACATTTTAGGAAAAGCAAACTGCAGCCTGTATCATAGGTATACAATACTTAGCTTCACAGTAATGCTTAAAAAGCCTAATTCTCACAATGAGAGGTTTTCCCAGGACAAACAGGATTCCTTATTTCCATGCAGCTGTCTTCAAAAAACACCTTTATGAGCCCTAAGGTAAAGCAAGTGTCAGGAGTTGGGAGATGTTACAGAGATTCTAACTTTACAACCTCCAGAACTGTTTGAGAGGCTGTTCTGAAATACTGTGCAAAATAGGACAGGTGTTATCACAGCAGCCCTTGGGCTACACCTGCTTTTTAAGAGCTCATGTACACTATAAAGAGGAGCAATCAAAAGGCATTACTGTGCAGGCTTTGAAAAAGCTAGCGCTGGGATAGAGCACTATCACTGCACCAGAGCAACACTGCAGTCTGGCTGATTATTCATCTCCAGAGTTAACAAGCAGACTTGGAGAAGCAAGGCTGGTTAGCCATGGTACACAGTAACACCGCTCCCGGGACCCAGCCTGGTGTTTGTGCAGAGAAGCACAATGGACCATCTACCTGTATCAGTTCGCTCACAACTAGCTCAGGTCTTGGAGGTTCCTTGTGCAATGTAGAAACACCCCTAGAGAACTGACATAAAATCTGCCTCAAAGGATGCTGTTCACAATTATCTGACATACTGCTCATAGCTGTTGCTTTTTCAGGTGAAGTAAACAAAACAGGCTGGGGAACAGTTGTAGAGTGTATATGCACTAGAGGGAAATGGAGGAATGATTGCTTCTGATATTCCTGGGAAGCCAGCAAATATTTCTAAATCTATTCTGGACATATCATTATTTTTTAAAAAAAATTAACAACAACAACAAAAATGTAAGCCTAAAGTCTGTGTGGTTTAGGATAAAAATCTTCATAACACATTTTATACAGTTTTCATTTTACAGGATTCCAAAACGTCAAGTGCAAAGCCTATTTCTTCTCTACAGTGGCTTTATTAGTGTTTCAATTTAAACATAGGAACAAGTGTTTTCAAGACTATTTTCTGATTTTTAGTTTGCCTTCAACTCATACTTCTTCCAAAAACAGAAGTACACATACGTATCAGGTACATATATGGAGATGCGTATTTCACCTTTACTTAAACTAGGAGTCACTTAATCAATAAAGAGAAGATCATAGTTCATCACAATAAATGACAAAGACAATTGATATGAACTTAGTTAAAAGACAAAAAGCACTTAAATTTGAAATTCATAAACAAACAGTATACTAATTAAGACCATGTGACCCAAGCAAATTTTAACTCAATTAAAGTAAAACAGAAATCTTAGCAGCATAATTCTTACCACTTGAGCTTAGCGAGAACCCTGACATCAGTCATCCTTAGGCCCTTTTCCTGCTTAAGTACACTCTTGCTTTGGAAGATTCCCACGTAAACTCTGAGCTATGCTGTCCTTCAGTTTAGCCATTCAGGATGTGAAATGACCGAGCTGCAAGACAAGGGGAAGAGTCTACCACATCTCTGCAGGATATTGCCGGAAATGTTGTGATTAATCACTTAGAATTTTGACATTGTTTCCATTATCAGGGATTGCAACTGGCCCTAGGCCTAGAAGTAATTAAACAAATATTACCCTACAGAGTTTTATTCTTCTAGTCACATCCTTAAAATCATCAGTTGGGGGAGGGGATGCCACTGAAAGGATTCAAGAATACATTAAAGACATATTCAAGTAATTTTTACATGCAGCAAAGAGATCATGATAAATTGCATTGTTCTAGTATCCTTGTAAATCATTAGCTTTTTCTGGAAGCTGATGACAACTTATTTTTAGCGTAGAAAATTTACCATTATATTTAGTTGGTTTTCCCATCATTGACTAATTAATGCAGGCTTTAAAAAAACTGCCCAATTCTATTTTTAGACTGAATCCACATAATTCCAGTTCTTACAATAGTTATGTATTTTGTTAATTCTGTTCACTTCTCAACAGAAGCTACTTGAGTTTACAAGTGTACCTAAGGATATTATCTTGGCAGAAAAACAATCTGCATGATTAATTTGGAGTGGCAGAAAAGCTGTCTGGCACTCCCTGTGGGCACACTTTCTACAGAGAGAAGCAGCTTAGCTTTCCACTGCCACAAGAATCAGCAGGACCAAACAAATTACTTCCAAATATCTGTCTCAGTGTGAGGTGCCATTAATCCTTTTCTCTGCTAGCCAGCAGTCTCTTTGTCGTATTAAAATTGGATTTTTACTCCACAAAGACAATAAGTGTTGCATAAACTGCATTATCTCTTTTTGCTTCAAAACCCAAAGAATTTAGCTCCCTCCTTGCTTTACACATGTACTTCCCACATCACCAGCACTCTTTAAGTGCTCTAATTTTAAAAAATATTGATGTTCATAACACTTCCATGTGGTGAGTGGGTAATCATTACTTCACAGCTCAGGAAACACTTTGAGACAAAAGAATAGGTGTCTTGACACTTCAGCTTGTGCCGAGTTCCCCACAGACTTCCTGTGTCTCCCAGAGGCTGGTTAACCATAACCAGCAGCATGCAAAGAGTTGGTAGCTGTGCCTCTGCCTAGAGGCTTTACTCCCACTGGGTTCCTATTTCAGCTGTTAGGCAAAATAAACTTACAGTTTTACTCTGAGTACCTATTTATTTTTCTTTTAAGCAGAAAATTATCAGGAAACTATATCAGTTAGACCACACCACTTCTGCTTCAAGGCAGAAGGAAAACTGCACTTATTAGTGCAACCTAAGCCACTACTTAAAATTCTAATGTTTTTCATATCTCCAAATTTTTGTGGGAAGAACTGTACCCCTCCATCTTTTACAGTCCAGTTCCTGTACTGAAATGCATTTTATATAGCAAAAGAAAGGCCTGTTTCTTCTTTTTTCCTCTCATCTCAGCAAACAGAAAGACATCACCAGTGATTGGATAACAGGACTGAAAGGACACTACATCCACCAGCTATAAATAGGAGGAAAATGAGAACTTCCATCTGCTTTTATGAAATATCCTGTGTTTGCTTTTTTTGCCTGCACTATAGCCAAGAGCACATCTTTCTACACCATATGTAGCAGAAAAATGTGTTGTCAATCAGCATCAACTAGCAATATTATAACTACAAACAGCCTCTTATTTCACAGGTTATTTACTTTTTTACCAGTGAAACAAGACTATCACATGATAATTCAACATTTCCTTCTGATAATATAATCTGTATCCCAACCTGGAGGCTGGACAATTACCAAATATCAGGTAATACCCACAAATCATGATTTTAAAATACTATTTTCAACTTTCTAATACTTGCATTACCTGCTTGAATCCTATAAATCCATTTGTTTCCACTATACATGCCTTTAGAATTATATCAAAATATAACCATAAATGCCAGGGCTTTGCTACCTTAATTTCTGGTACCTCCAGTTCACCTAACCCTTGCCTTCTCCATTCTCCCATCAACCCATTCCATACATATTTCCTTAATTTAAAAGAACGCCAATCTGTATCCAATGTGAAGAGGTAGGTATGGCTACGGATAATTCTGATAGTCAATTTTTTTCATTATCATATTATTTACAGGCATAAAGAGTATTAATTTTGAGATAATAATGAAAGACTTGAATAGTCAGTGCTATTGGTATCAATAGCAGCTTTCCAGCACAGTGTATGGACTGACATACCGTATCGATGGTGAAAGAGGGAGACTCTGTCATGCTACTGATTCAAGCTGCAGAAAAACGACCAGAGGATGAACATGTAGCACCATGATCAGCATGATCAGCACCACCCATTTTGGAACTTGCTAAAGTATTCTGCAATCATCTGACTTGGAGCTGTGATCAGAAACAGAAATGTACATACAGTTGTGCAAAACATGCCTTAACACTGAACGTAACCAGTATCCTACACTACTGTTTAATCTCACTTAAGGAGTTTTAATTTAGAACTGCTTCATGCATTATCACGACAGATGGTGCGGCTCAGTTCACATTCCATTCCCTGAGCTCGACAGCCGCCTGCTGGTCACGGACAGCCCCGCAGCACGACGGACCTGCCCGGCTGCTGCTGCATCAGCCGCATCCCACTGCATGGAATGAGGGTCAGGTACGTTAATGGGAAACTGAGAAGGCCAACGATCCCTTAATTGTCCTACCTTCCGTACAACTGCATGTCTTGACTGCTCTCCTTCAAAGGATTTCATTTCAGTGGCCAGTGGTTTAATTTCGGGTGTCCTTCCCTTACTTCACATCTGTGGTGGTTCCTCCTTTTCTCATGAGAAAGTTGATGTCCACCATGCATAATACCACATTTAACTGATGCAGAAAAACTTTCTAAGGATTACAGTCTGGAGGAAAACTCAAAAGTAATTCATATATCAAAAAAACCCACTCCCACTATTAATCACTTTAAAAGAACAAAAATCAGTAAATAAATCAACAATGAGAATGAGAACAGAGTGTGCTGTGCATAGGATATCCCACTAAGCAAATCATTTACCTTTCTAAGTCTCTGTCTCGCATTAATAAAGGTAGCTACAACCCCATTTATCACTTTTATTTGTTCCAAGTGAGATTCTGATCAAAGACTAACTGCGGAAATTTTCAAATAACCCCAAAGAAACAAAACCAAAAGTAAAGAAATCACTTGTTTATGAAGGAATTTTGCTTTTGTGATATTATATTTTTGAATCTCTATTTAACTACATTCAAAGACCAATACCTGCTCTTTGGGCTTCAAAGGCAGATCAAATCCAATAAGTAACCAGCTGGTACGAGTCTTGTCCTCCACACCACCTTATCTTTGCATGTTCTTCCCCTGCCCTCTGAAACAAGGTGAGATGCAAAGGGAAGAATACACATTTCTGTATATATACACATCGTCTAGTAGACAAGGTTTTTCCCTTTTGGTTTTACCACTACCTTGGGTATTCTCCTTATGTTCAGATCTCACCAGCTGACAAACTTTTGAAAATCAAATATGCAGAACATGAGGGCTTGAGCTGTGTTGCTACTACATTTGTATCCTTAATAGCTAATCCACAAAAAGAAGTTACCACGTTACTATTTCCTATAACCTCTTTTCACATTAAAAAATGCATAATTTTCAGCACCAAATAAAAAATTTGCCTGAATTTGAGGAATAAATTGCCCCTCTAAGTTGGAATATACAGACCACTGAGGCAGATTACAAAAATATATCCCGAACCAGCCATATATATGTGAAATTCTATTTAAACATTCAGAAGCTTTATTCTGTATTCATAAAGGAGAAACTTTTAAAATATGCTATTGTAACACAGTCAATACCAGAGATTTCATTTTAGGGAAAACATCCAATTCTCAATCCCCTTTTCACATGATTAAAGCAAAAGCACAGTTAAAGCAATTAATGAAATGTCCTCCCTCCAGGCTTGTCTGCTACTGTAGTTCTTCCTGCAGGACTGTGTGATTCACGCCCTAGATCCCTTGCATCTAGGAAGGGACGCATCATGCCAGTTGATCATCTTCCTGAGGAAGGTTTGAGGGATGATTTTTCTCTCAGAATACCAACTAGCACTACTAAAAAAGGCAAAAGACCTTTTTTTTTTTTTTTTTGGAAAAGATAACTCACCAACAGTAGTGACAGACAGTTTAGACCTGTGCAGATAGGATATATACCTTTCTCGTATGCAGTCAAAAACTGTCCCTTTCATTTTAATTATATAATATATTCAGCTAACCTAATTTCTTTTGTTTATAAAGCTTTAGTTTTGTTTAAATTTTATTTAGAACTATATTTTTAAGAACAATTTTCTAAGCATCTCAAAGTCTGTATAAATTTCGTAGAAATGAAAACGATTGTTTCCAACAACAGACCTTATTGAAAACAAGAGAACAAGTTATTCCTAATTTAACGGTTTAGTTGCATACAACTTGCTCAGCAATCCCAGACAATTAAATTACCACAAGTACAGAACGTCTAAGACCACCAGATAATATGGAAGATGTATGTAAATACATACTGAAGAAGCAACTGTATTTAAGTTTTGAATTTTACCTGTTTATTAATTATCTGCATGTGAAAATTATACCAGTTAGGTGTTTGCATAACAGTATGAAAAAAATAAATCTTTGCTGCTCACCTTACTCCTTCATACATATTTTCTAATGTTTTCAGAGTGAGGTCTCCTTTACTGCAGGCTGGGATGGGGAAGACGTTCTGATTGTGCGTTACTAACACTGCCACTGCCCTGATAAATTTAGTTCTCTTCCATGGGTTACACTGCTGCCTAACTGAGAATACAAACTCTACCTGAAACAAAAACAACATTGAATTTGATTTCTAATTCCATTGTGGTTTTTCACACTGAGGTGAGAATGAAACTTAAACACAACATTACTGAAACCAAGTCCTAGCCCATAACCAGCAATCCCAAGCACTGTACTATTACAAATAAATGCTTTAATCTCTGACAAAGACTTTTACAATAAGCCTGTTTGTTTTCCCAACTGCTTGCTCTCTAGATGAGTCACTGTACTGTGAAGATAACATCTTTTTCCTCTACACAGTGCACCACCTTTTAGTTCTGTAGCATGTGAGTGTTGACTTCAAAGCACAGTATAACATTGCACACACCTAACTAATACTTGTACAATGTTTTGAAGACGTACAAGTCTGTGATTACTGACTAGTAAGTTTTGAACTAATACCAAAATTGGACTAATAACTATTGAAATTAGTGTGGAAATCATTCAAAGTTACAGCATGCAATACTATCACTTCAACATTAGTTACCCTGGGTGGGGGCTGAGGGAAAAAATCCATTACTTCCTTTGAAACAAGAAAAAAAGAAATCTCTGAAGTACTACAAAAATTAACCATATGAACATTCAGCCTGAAGTGTAATCTTTACATAGTTTAATATGCCTCTTATAAATCTTCATCCCAGATATGTAAAGCAGACTATTGTCCATCCTTACCTGAATTTTTGGTTCAAGCTGGGGGATAGAAGTCTTCATCTATTCCAGTAGTTGATGTAGCAATAAATCACAGGCATGATGAGTTAAAATCAAGTGTCCCTTTTCCAACATACGCAGGAGCATCAGCTGTTACAAATTTCTACCCTAGGTTATTGAAGTTTATGCTAGGCTCATCCACACAGCAAAACCCGTCCTTATTAGATCTATCAACAATGATGTGTGGAATTTGGTGCATCCGATTTGATTCACTGTCTAATCATTTTGCTGCAATCACTCCCCAAGTAGTGGCTTCAGTTACATTATATAGCACAGTGCCACAGAACAGCATTCAGTCAATCTCTTTCTTTCCAGGAATGCATAGCTCCAGCATACTTGTTGTCCCACATACCCAAGAACTGAAATTCTCAATTACCCATTTCTGTAGCTATGTTTGCACGGTATCAAAAAGAAAAGCACTCATTTCAATCAGGGAAAAAAAATATATTCGGCCTAAGCACAAACGTATTTTGCAAAGGAACCTATCGCTCCTGACTGCCAGCAAACCTTAACTGACCTACACTCCTTTTCATCACCAAGTCACACCCACACAGCATACTTTAGTCACAGCTGGCACATGCATTGACTGAACTTTTAACCAGTCCAAAGGCTCAAAGAGCCAGATTGTCTAGTACTGACTGTAAGCAAAATCCATTTTAACACTGGCCTGCATCCCACTGATGTGCTCTCGTTGTGTAAGCTGTGAAGTAAGCCTTTTCCATCTTAGACAGGTTAACAGCAGAACACCAAAAGTAAATCTACCCACAGCATGGTTTACCTTTCCTATTACACTTCTCCTCCTCCTTCTCCTTTTCCATTGTTTTGTGCACGGTTTATACAAAATCACAATCCAACACTAGGAGACTAAAATGAGGTACACATTTCAGAGTAAGGGTTTTGCTGGTCCACAACAATCATTAAGTCACGTGACTCGGCATTGTTTCAAATGAAAACAATCTTTCCATACAAAAAGATCAACCAGACATTATTACACAAGTCCTTCTTAATGGAGGCACTTTTACAAAATCTGAAGAGCATCATTTGTATTTGTGGCTTTCTGGGACTTTTTCCATTCTTGCAGAAATGCCACCGTTTCAAAACCAAACTCAACCTGCCACATGTAAAATACTGAAATTCAAATACCATTTGATGTTTAGAATCCTTAAGACACTCCTTTGAAAGTACCTCAGTGTAGTAAATACAACTACATTCATTATCCACAATGTCAGGCAGACATACACTTTATTAAAGTAACAGAAAAGAAAGATTTTTTTTTAGGAAAGTCACTTAGTGAAAGCACTCTGAAACATGTTGTCAGAATAATTATGGAAAACCCACAGATAATCTCATCAACTTAATATCTAAGAAACAGACACATCCTTATACATGTTTCTTCTGAGACAAAGTAACAATACAGTTCACTAACCAAATTTTATGTTCCACGTACCTGGTGTACCAAAAACATTTGTGGGGGTACCACAAATTCAGAAATCTCTCTTCACTGAACATGTAGTGCATGGAAGCACAATAACAAAGTAATATAAAATTCTTCATTTGTTGAAAGATCAGTGAAGATTCTTCCCCTATAAGTGCCAGGGTTTATTTTTCATACTTGATGTGGAATGGCTGAGCAAGTAATCTCTAAACATGACTAACTATATTAAATTAAATTCTTATTTCCTCAGCCTCTGCCTGTGGCCTTTCACTTTGTGAAAGTATTTCAGTAGCTGATACCTGATCTACAGGGGTTTTGTTCAAAGTCTCAGGTGAAGAATGTCAGATTATAAAAATGCATATACACAAAATGCAATTCCCAAAAGGAATGAGAGTAGATCAAGCACGGAAATATCGTTTGCAAGCATTAACAACCCCAGTGAACAGGAATGCCATCCAACAGCACTCAAGTTGTAAAGACTTTGGGTCACAAAGAGTGTTCGGTGGGCCAAAATAACAATCAGCTTTAAGTCACCTTAACTTTTCTGGGTTTAATTCAATGAAGAAGACAGACTATTCATTAAATATAAAAGCAATTTTATAAAAACACATCAGAATTTTATTGCTTGAAGAATACAGCATATGAAAAAGCACAAGAATGTCCAAAAAGAAAGGTCACAAGAATCTAAACATATTACACCATACATACCAGATGCAGTAAAATGTTAACCTGATTTCTGCATCAGAAAAGAAAGGTGTGAAAATATACCTAGTATTATTTAGAAGGAAAGGACTCATTTAAAATAGAAAGTGTGAAGGTGTTACAGTACAAATTAGAAAAGCCAACACTGCACATTAACATTGTATCACTAGACTAGATTTTCTACCTTTGGTACTTAAACCTTTACAGAAAACCACTTCCTCGCTCAAACCTTGCCTAACATCTTTCATATGGTATCCACAGAAGGTTTTTTTGTTTTGTTTTTCTTTTTTAAACTTAAACATTCAAACAAATACTTTTTTGAGTTTTCACTGCACTAATGCATTTATCCAATATGCAACTTAAGACATCCCAAATTTAAATCAAAAGTCACTAAGTGACTGAGATCTGAACACATGCCAATTATATCTTGTCCAGATCTTCATGTAAAAATGGGCCCAACATTTTCTGTTTGCATTTTTATGTAAACAGACTGCTGCAGCCCTCCTCAAGAATTCTAACTGGACCAGCTTGCTGAGGACATAAGTTAATAAAACAACCCACATTGTTAGAGAGCTAGAGATCATCTACAGCAGCATGCAAGTGGCTTTTCTAGTCTGCTCAGATTAGTGTACCAGAAGATATGCCAGTATTACTTCAAGTAACACATTAAAACTCAGCAATGGACACTACTGTGCTTTATTTCAACACAAAGGACAGCTGCTCATCCATTAAATCAACAGAGCTATCAAAAGGACAAGTACATCATTTCTGTTTCATGTATTGCTGATCACTCGTGGGGAATAGTTTATCAAAAACCTGGACTTACCTACAAACCAATCTGAGTGAAGAAATTGCTGTCTTTCAACAAGGTATCTTAGTAATCCAGTGGCAACCTAGTCTGGAGAATGTTAGCATTATGCTGACAACAAGGACTAATCAAAGTTAAATAAATTCCCTCTTTTATGATAAGCATGCTCTTAAGGTCAGCTTTTGCCTTCTTAGGCTTGTATACTTCATCACTCCCAGTCACATCAGTGGAACAGTTTTGTTTCATTAAGTTCCAGCTTTGTATTTCAACAACATGAATAAATCTGGACTATGAAATACCATCAACAACAGTTAACATTAAACTGGAGTGAAATAATAAAAGGGTTAGTTCTTCAAACCAGGCAGTCTCTTTGAAGAGAAATAATCAGTTAGGACTGTCAAAGGATGTCATAATAAAACCACGGGTTTATTTTTTTGACCCCTATACAAAAAAATTACTGAATTTGTACAACTCCTATTAAACATACATTTTCCTAGCTTTGTGAAAATGTATCATTTTCAAATTTTAACCAGTGTGGCATTTGAGCATATATAATGTTTATTGCCATTTTAAAAGAACTAAGAATTCAGACTCTTCTATGCTGAACTCTGCTTTTTCCCCATTAACAGATTATGTCTACTGTACCACTCCCTCAAAAACAATTAAAAATTCTAAGTAAGATTTTATAGTTTAGTTAAAAGGGAAGAAATGCAAATGTGGATTTAGAGCTTTTTGTATAAATCTCACTATATTTTATAAACTTGTTGTTTATTGTAACACTGTTTATTGATCAAATAAATGACGCACCGCTATCTAAAATTTCCATATACACCATTAAAAATCCAAAGTTGATATGATACTGAACCTTAATTCTTCAAGAGTTCAAAAAAAGACAGTTTATACATGTACAGCACACAACAGCAGACACCCCTAGAATACCAACTGCCAGTCCACGATGCATACAAACTTACAGGTAAGCATTCATTTCACTGTTTTCGTTGTGCAGGAAAAGTATTTCTTAGTAAGACAACTCAGCTGGTGATTTTCAGATATCATCTTCATCATCTTCATCCTGAGAGGATCCTGCCTGATTGGATGCACTGGCTGAGGCAGCAGCGAGCTGTGCCTGTTGAGCTGCTTGCTGCATCTGTAGCCATTCCTGCTGCGCCAGTTCTGCTTGCTGTTGCCTAGCCTAGAGACACGAATTTAATAGTTAAGGCCACACAGAGCTTGTGAAGAACCTTTAGAACACAATATCTTTAAAAGTATTTTTACCTGTACCTGCAGATTCCTTTCGTATAGCTTTTTATTAATTGGACATGCAAAACCTAGAAGTACCCTAATTATTTGTACCAAGATCTTGGCTATATTCTGTCTTCCTCTGAAGACACCACTGTTTGGAGGCCTTACAGTTACCAAAACAACAGCCAGAAGACAGTGTACTTAAGTTCAACTGTAGGGACTCTGCTGAACCACCTCCTAATGAAAATTTAAGTGAGGCAAAGCAATGGAAACTTTAGACTTCAGTTTCAAGGGAACACTTAATCACAGTTCAGAGATGAGAACAGCCTTACTTTCTTGGTTACAAACGCTAAAACTTCCGATTATGAAATCACCCAACTGTACCACAGAGGCACGCATTATCACAAAAACATAGAGAAAGCCATTATCTCACTTTGCTAAGCAATCTTCAGAAAACAGAGCTAGGTAAGGTCTTCTCAAATTCAGGTATGCAGACTGAGGATGGCTGTGCTTCAGAAACTTACAGTCCTTTTCAATAAAGTAAAATACAAGTCATTCTAACAAAACATTTCAAATAGTTCAACTGATAAACCCTTGTTTTTCAATCCAGGCTTTTCCCTTGTTTTTCAGGAACTCCTGTTGATTTCAACAGTATACTTACCAATTGTGTTCAAGTTAAAACTTTAATTTCTGTTTTGAGGGAACATTATTACAAAGTTCTTAAAATTAAAAATTTTCAGTCTTCTTTACTTTTCTACTTTTACAAGACTGCAAAAATTTCCTTTCTAATCCTATTGCACTCATTGAAAATTCTTATTATTTTCCAAAGCATCAGCATTTTTTACGGTTTTGCAAACTTTAGGATGCCAAAATGATGATGCTTTGGAAAATGACCAAACCCAGTTTATCTACTTAGCAATGTGAAGAAAAGGGGTCTCCCCTTATTATAATTGCCACAGTTCCTCAGTGTGTTCTATCTGTAAAAGAGAAATCTCTTCTCAGTGAAGACCTTTTAGTATTTCAAACTTCAAGTGGTAGGTAGCACAGTTACAAGGGCTGGAAAACAATTTAAGACATGATAAAGTTTTAAAGGAAGACAGCAACGTCTGTGCACGCAGGAGAGGCACAAACGTTTATCACGTTAACCACCCTCGCTGTCGGATTTATAATGGTAACACTTGGCCATTTCAAAAATGGAGCACAAGAGAAAGAAACCCAACAGAAATTCCAATGAGTTGTATTGACCAAAGAAGCTTTATAAGCATCTGGTAAACTTAACTCATTTACTACACAACCTCAGTGAGGAAGCCTTGAAAAAAAACCAAATCCATTAAGACCCTTGTCTTAATTCATAACATTAACAGGAAGGTAATTTAAAACTAGAGCAATAAGAACTCCTTCAATTTTAAAATAAGTTCAGCATTAGTGTCACGCTCTAGAACATTAACCAGATTAACACAAATAAATAAATATGCACTAGTGTAACTATTTTTAAAAATAATTACAGTACCTCCAACAGCATATCACCGCTACTATTTTCAAAAAATAAGACTCACATCTTTGAATCTAAGCAAACGTTTTCCATATTACCAAAGACTATTTTTAAAAATCATTCATACAATCCTGTCAAACTGGCATGCATTGCCTTAATTTAGACGTTAAGGCACAGTAACACAGAATTTTAAAAGAATACACGTCAAGTTGTCATTCCTTAGACAAAGTGGGGCTTGCATGAGGTGCCCATAATTTCAGCATTTTTAATTTATTATTTTTTTAATGATACTCAGGAACTAGTACTCCCTCAACACACCTTGGGTTTGCTGCTTTTCTTATTTTGTACACCATGCTGAGTTATTTGAACAAAATTGTAAGTAAAAAACAGGTTTCAAATTGACTATTATTTGTACATCTTACCCAAAATTCCAAAGCAGCCATATTGGTCTTTCTAATGTTAGTACAGTCAAACAAGAGTTAGGCACATGTGGCTTGGTCATAACTAGTTCACTGCCATGCTGGCAATAGTTACGTGCTATGCTGTAGCTTTTAATGTCTTAAAATTCACCATGTAATTAAGATTACAGTAGCTGGCATGTTGCAATAGGAAAAACAACAGTTTCAGCAAGATACAAGTACAGCAAAGGGGAGAGGTCACAGTAATCAGACATTAACTGAATAAGTATTTTCATCACAGGAAATAAACATATGAAAATTGAGAAAATTAGACTCATGCCTCAGTTAAGAGGAAAGAGAAATCCCACATAACTTTCCCATATCTTAGTTTAGAGAATGGTCCTGTCAAACCATGAGAATAGTAGAGAGAAAGATGGTGTAGGAAGATACATGAAAGAAATTGGTGTTTGCTCCTTTAAAATAAGAGATGTTCACAAACTATCTGGGAAAGCTGGAAGGGGATAATGCTGGGATGAAGGAGAATGTGTGTGTGTACTATTTCCAAGCAAATGCTTTTTCCATGCCTCAACTGCCTCTTTAAAAATTTATGCATGAATTCACCCAATTAAGTCTTGCCAAGAGTAAAGTTTCTTTCAAAGGATAAGAAATAACATTTGTGCACTGATGGTCAGGAACAGAAAAGCTATTTTCACTTTTTAATTCTTCAAAACTGGTAATTTCCTAGAACACTAGCTGTCATTCTTTTATTTCCTCAGGCAAGTAATTCTTACTGTATTCTCTACAGTAGAATGGAAATACCTAAGTAGCAGCTAAACCCCATGCTTTTTTAAACCTAGAGTATAAAATCTGTTCTTATACAACATCCTATATGTCAAATCATAGAAGTAAAAAGTAGCAGCATCTCATTTGTTGTTGGCCTCACATTCCCCAAATCCAACAGGCCAAGGCCAACAGCATCTTAAATGCCACAGCAATTCACAAGGAGACACTTCTTGAGGTGTGCACATGCTTTTGCGGCCCTAGACCTGCAGCATTAGTTATTCCAACCACATCAGTACAAGTATTGCTTTACTTACTTGTGCAAATAATTCCTGTTGCTGCCTTAGTAGCTCTTCTTCTGGAATGCCGAGGTTCTCCAAGCGTGAACTGGCCTTTCTTCTCTTTAGTGCTACTGTTTTGCATTCTTGTAAAACTTCTTTTACTTCACTGATATAGGAGCCAAATCCCAAACTTTCTAGTGCTGGAAAGAAAGAAGGAAAGAAAGAAAACACATTATTTTTTACAAATACATATCCATTTGTTTATTTAAAAGACAAAAAAAAAGTAAAACATTTGATCGCTTTTCTATCACCTGGTGACAAAAATATGTTCATAAAAAAAGATCTGACAGCTATTTTCCCTGTCTCTTCTCTATGCCATTTAAGAGTACAGGCTTTCAGGTTAAAAAAATTAAGGCTAGTCAAGTACGACCAAAGAAGTCTGCACTTGCAGAGGATTCAGGGCTTTCAGATACACTTTTCTGGAGACAGGCATTCTTCTTCGAGACATCTTTTTTCCCCATCTTCTGTATATCAGAATTAACAGAATTTATACAGCTAAGAAGTCCTTCCTATCTGAATTGTTAACCTTTAATCTCTCAGGGATCTTCCCAGTTTCATTGCAAGTCTTTAGTGGAAGGTAAATTAGCAATCTACAACAGAGCAGAAGTGATGCATGTAAAATGATCACAGATCCTTTATTAAGGCAGAAATAATTCATACTATCTTAGATCGCTGAATTTTACTTTTGTCTTTTAATATCTAAATTCCTATATATAAAATGCATATAAAGTTACATAAAATTATGTATAAGCTCTTTATTGTTTTATTTCTCAGCAGAAATCCTTTTATTTCCACACATTAAAATATATTCAGAAACTGAAATCTTGCACTTTAATCTGCCCAAAGAAATATGGAATGCAGCTGTATCCTGCAACAACAGGTTTTTTTAAAGAATGCACAGGTATTAGGAAGGATTATAAAAACCCAGGTAGAACACGTGACAAAAGGCACAGTTTCCCGATGCACCATTTACTATGACATGCCTCTGCACACACCCAAAGTGAACCTGTTACAGAATATCCTAGAGACATTACACAAACACCAATTACCCTAGAAACAAGTATCAGTGTAATAAAAAAATCTAGTTCATTTCCAGTATTTACACAATTCAGGAGTTTACAGTACAATAGTTGTTTTGACCTTTTATCTTACTTTATTTCAACCTTATGTGACAACCTATTCAAGAAACAGCACTAAAGTAGACTGCACAACAGCAATCAACAGAGATTGTTATAAGCAAGCTCTTAGTTACACCAGCTCAGACTATAATCTAACACTAATTTTGTAAGCAACATTTTCCTACCCCTAATTATGTCAGCATGTCACTGTATGATAACCTAAACAATAACCCAAAGGTGTTCTCTAAATTTTCAGCTTCCAACCTGTACTCAAGGAAAGAATTCCCACCCTGTTCAACAGGGCTGTCTGTGCAGCTGTCTAGTCATGCAGCCCTACCATCCCTTCAACAGATAACATTTGGCAAATGGATTTACATAATACTTCTTTCTTCAAAAAATCAAGACAAACTGATTTAGAGATAATCAAATTGCTTCAGAGACAGTATGCCAGTTCAGCCTCAGCCCACACACAGACACTGGAAACACTTTTTCCAATTAGCCCACAGTTTCTAGGAGAATTACCAAAAAACTTCCAGAAACTTGTTCAATCCGGCCTCAGCAAACAGGAGGCAAATCCATGTCTCATGGTCCAGAACTGGTTATCTAAACAAACTACAAATATTTAAGAACTCATTGAATTTTAAGCTGTAAACAGTACATACAGGAAACTATCTAAAGTCATATCTTTTTTATAACCAAAGTAAAAAGTTTTAAGAAATCTACAAGTCTAACATCACTAGGACAAACCATCATGGCAAAAACAGAGGTGTTTGCTGAAAGAACATTCACATGCATCAGGGTTGGCAATCTGCTGCATCAGAACATGAACAACTGTCCAGTCTGAAGTTAACAGCAAGATACGTTTTTACAAAACTTTTAAATGGCCCTTAAAAGAAAATAAATTAATGGCAAGAACTTACAGTTGTGTATTGAATGTAGCACACGCACACATACAAAAGTAAATAATCCCCCATGTGATACAACCAGGACAAATTTGTACAACTGCTCAATACAACAAAGCTATGAAGAACCATACACAGATCGCAGGTCTACTGCACCAAAATTCTGCTGGCTGTGAAACAACTTATCAAATTTACTGTCTTCTTGAAGCACATCAAGGCTTTATGGAACACATGCACAGAAGGATATGGATCCCTTTATATCAGCAAGGTGCTAAAATGTGGGACAAGTGAATACTATCTTATCAGAGCTGCTGTTACATCAAAACTCAGCATCTTTCTATCTTTTGAGTCTGAAATCTACCAGTCTGCCCAGATTGTTGAAAATTCAGTATCTTACTGAGGTCAGGATGATCACACCAAATGTAAACGGCTGAATCCCAAAACACAGCAAACAACAACTCATGTTTACAAACACCAAATCACAACTATCCTTTTCCCAGTTTCCTCCCACTCTTAGAGACTACATGAAGGTGCAGATCTGATTTATCAGCGATGCCCAGCTAGTACTACTTTATTTTATACACTTAGGTAATTTATATCTGAGATTTAACTGATCTGCTCCTTTCAAAGAAAAAATAACTTCCAAATTAAAATCCAAAACATGAACAAATCTGTGAGATTTTTTAAAATTAAATGCTAGCATAAACACTGTCAGTACCCTAACAGCCCATGAAAAGAAGCTGCAGGATTTGCCATCAATCCACAGCCTACCTTACTGCACAACTGTGGAGACCAAGTAATCAAAGAAACCAACTTCATAAAAATGGTCATTTAACAAGTCACCATTTTCAGAATTTAATGGAAGTTTAATTTTTCATAAAAAGCCTTCTTTGTCACAAGTCCTGTAACTATCAAATGAGTCTATTTTCTGTTCCAGGATGGAAGAACAGTCGCTGACTAAAGTCGCAGACTCACAGCTGGGTTCCTGATGGTGGGATTCAACATGAAACATGGAGACTATCTCCACTTACAACTATGACATAGCCTTGATGCCTTTGGATACTCTCCAAGGAAGCTGTTTTGTATTTTATTCCTAGTAGTGAGTGCCTGGCATGATCTGAGTACATGTATCAAATCACATCTCTCATGGGATGCAAGAAGCCTCTGCTTTCCCTTCCCTGTGCTATTGACAGCACCGTGCCAGTCAAGTGTTCGTGCTACCACACAATAAAACACAGCAGGGTCTCCATCGATCTGAAACACAACCCAAGGGTAGGAGTAGGGAGAAAGAATTCTTGCTCAGCACGGGGCCATACAATCATTTTAATAGTGCAGCAAAGGAAAGGGTGTCCTAAGCACCACTGCTGCAAACACGTGAGTACAGTTAGTACACACTAGTACCCAGTCGAGCAGTTCCACATCTCCTCCCATACAGTCCAAAGGCAGTGTCACCAACTGCAGAGTGGCTGTTTCCCTTTCCTGCTTCCCAACGAAATACCCTTCCCACTTCTTATTTTCAATCCAGTACCTTCTTGTTTACAGCCCCAGTCAGACCAGCAAACTCACCTGAAAGGAAACCGTCCTCCCCCCTAAACTCTCAAAAGCCACAGGGTCAGTCTGGAATTGCCAGGTCCAGCTCTAGGGAGGGTACAGAGATTCCTCTGGGCAGCTCCTGGTGCTTAGACTGGACCAGGTGTGACACAATTGCCATAAGCCTCATTTTACTTCTAAGCATACCAAAGGAATAAGATACATGGATGGCCACAACAAACAGATTTCAATTCCCTGATTTGTTAACATCATTGTCACGGAGCTACATTAAGAGGCACTCAAAATAGCAAGTATTTAGAATGGACGAAGATGGATGAAAATGCTAAAACATTCTACCTATATACACATAATCACTGTTTCCAAAAATGGCAATCTAAACCCTCCTACCTCACAGAAGGATCATCTGCCAAGCGACCAGCACCTGAAGGGAGCTAAGAGCACATACATCTCCCTAAAGACAGGAACAACTCCTGCCATCTCTAGAGCATTGCAAAAATGGATACATCTCTAAAGCCTCCCTTGGCAATATTTGACCGAAAAGTATAGATTTAATTTGAAAATAACTTTTCCCAACTGTAAAACAAAGATAACTTTTCCCAACACAAAAAGAGTGAAATATTTGGTATGGGACCACCTGCTGATGATATGCACACACAGTTTCAATTTGTTTTCCAAAAATCCCAGGCTAACCCATGGCCAACAACAGGTGAAATCTTTTCTAAGGACCACCAACCACTACTGGGCACAAAAACTTTCATACATGAATTCTTTATTGTCCTCAGCATTAAACAGCATGTCTATTCCTGCGTTAAGAACTGAGCTCAAATGTTTTCGTGGTGACTTGAAGAAACTATCCATGTATTAATGAGCATTACCCAAAGTGTGCTTCCATGTGCAAGCACAGGTTTTACATCCTAAGCTTCTGTGATGGAGCTTCTTTGCTAAGCTTTAAAGTTTACATGTATTCTATTTATTATTAAAGTTCATATGTGCTACATATTTTCTTATACTGTTCATAATCCAGTCAAGAACTTGAACCTCCTCTGGTGAGCAAGCTGACAGACTTTTTTTTTTTGTTTCAAACAGCAAATCACTACCAAAAAAACCAGCAAATTAAAAACCTTTTTTAAACTAACTTGATACCATCACAGTCCTGAAAACAGCTCTACTACAAATGCTACTGTTAATGTCCCTACTAGGCAGCAAAGCACTCCTTCACTATTGCTGCTAAAAATTTGTTTGCAGCAGACAGTGGTATCAACCTTAAGGCAAAGTGAGTAAGTCCTGACAAAAGATGCCCGATGCAGACTTCAGGACAAGGCAAGAAATTTGTGGCAGAATTTAAAGACTAGCAAATGAGACACAGAGAGAACTCGCCTTTTATTCAAGCAAGGGGAAATGAAAGTCAACAGCAGAAACAGATAAAAGGGCACAGGTCACGTTTAAACGCTTTCTGCAACAGATACAAAGATTCGGTATTAAACAACCAGACTGTAAGGACAGCCCTAGAGAAATATTATACTCTTCAGAGGTTCCAGACAGGACTACCACAGATTAAAGTCTGGGCCCCACATGCTCAATCAATCTCCAATTAGAAAGACATTTAATACATTCAGGATCTTAAAACATGCTGCATATCCATTCAAAAAAGCAGACCTCGTTTCACAGGTACGAAAAAGAGCAAGAGATTTGGTGACTTCACTCAGAGCATCACAGGCTTCTCTGAACCACAAAAACAGAGCTGGTGCCGAGCACACGCAGCAGCTGCTCTGACCGCACAAAGACAGCCTCCCGTGCAGCGCGACTGGCAAGCCGAGGAACACACGCGTTTCCTCCAGACCCTTACGAGATCCTGCCTTTTGTCTCCCACACAACTACGAGCAACCGGAGAGGGAAAAGCAGCACGGGGCAGGAGCGGCTCACAGGTGCCCGAGCTGGCGGCAGCACGGCGCCTGCGGGAACTCACCTTGTATGACATGCTCCGGGGAGATGGTTTTCTTCTCCGATTTGTTGCAGATCTCGTTGGCCTCGGAGGAGATGAGGTGGATGAATTCAGTGCAGCAGTTGACCACCAGCTCTCGGGCGTCGTTCGCCACGCGGACGTTGGGCAGCGTCTCTTTGATCATCTTGTTGATGGCAGCCCTGGGGATGGTGAGGTCGTCGTCGTTGCCGGACGACGAGGCCATCCTGGCTGCGCGGACTCCGGGGCTGCGCTCAGCGGGGCTCCAGGGCGCGGGAGCCCGGNGGCCGGGCCGAGAGTCGCTGCCGGGCCGGGGGCGGTGGGGCCGGGAGGCGCTGCTCGGGCTCAGGGCTCCCTCGGCCGCGGCGCCTGCCACTGCCGCTTCCGACACATCCTTCGGGCGCCGGCGCCGCCGCCTTATGACCGGGCTGAGGGGAGGCAAGCGGCCGAATGGCCCGCGGGGTGCTCGGCTGGGCTGGGCTGAGCTAAGCTGGGCTGAGCTAAGCTGAGCTCACTCGGCCTGGTGGAGCGGCGGCCGCGAGGCGGAAACTCTCCGGCTCGGCTCAACCTGCGGGGATGGCGCTTCCGCCGGAAGCCGGAACAGCTTCCGCCGCGCGCCGCGGGCGCCGGAAGCGCCGGGGGGCCACGTGCAGTGGGGGGTTGGCGAAGGGCCCTCGGTCGGTCCGTCCGTCCGTCAGCCCGAGGGCTGCCCCGCCCGGGCACCGCCCGCCCTTCGGCCCGGCTGCTGCCGCCGGGAGCTGCTCTGGCCGCCCTTCCCTTGTTTCCAGTGGTAGCCGGGAGTTTGACACCGCCGGCAGGCGCGTTCGCACAGCAGGGCGCGCAGTTGGCGCTCGGCTTTTCATTCGCGGTTTATCCACGACTCGCAGCCACGGAGGGATTTGCTCGACATCCATCTGTGAAGCTGAATTTTGTGCTTTCAGCCACCCCTTAACTAGTAGCGTGAGGGTTGTGTGAGACAGAGTTAACCAGACTGCGCCGGTGCTTGTGAAAGGCCTTTATAACGCACGGCCCTGGTCGCACCATGCTGGTCTGTGGTGCAGAGAAAACCGCCCGGGAATGCAGCCCAGCCGAACCTGCGGGCCAGGGACAACCACAGCTGAGCGACACTTAGTTGCTCTTGGTACACCCTGCCCTTCCCTGGCTGGCTTTGCCCAGGGCTGGCCCCTCACTGGTGGAGTAGGGCTGCAGAGGGCAAGTGGCCGTGCTCCCTCCCTTCAGCCCCAGCACCACTGCTGTCCTTTGGTTTCTGCCTGCTCCTTTTCAGCCTGGCTGCTGTTTGCACCTCTGTGCCGTGCGCATGCTGATGCTGGGCTGCCGGCACCAGCCCGGTGTTTCCCAGGAGGTTTGCTTTGGGAGTTGGACGTGCTTGAGGCCTCCAGCTGTGCACAGGGGCTGCCGTGGGTGCTGTTCTCCCCTCACTCCCCTGCCTGCTGTCCGGGGGAGGGCCCTGCACGCCCCCACACCTCGGGCGCCACCAGGAGGGTCATGACTGCAGAGCAAGTCATGTGTTGCCTGCAGTGCTTGGCTTCCAGGAGCTGCCCGCGCCTGGGCTGCTGCTTGGCTCTTTGGAGCTGCTTTGGGGAGAGGCAGGGCAGGGCTGGGCAAGTCCCAGCACGGAGTTAGATTTTGGCTTAGTGAGAAAGTATTGAAGGAAAGACAGTTCCCGTATCCCCAGTGAGCTCCAGCTGGGCTCTCTGGGTGAAACAAGGACAGCTGCTGGAATGTGCTGAGGAACACCAGCCTGGAGGCCCGAGGGGCAAGGCTGGGGTCAGGGAACAGGAATGCCATGCAAGAACAGCACTTAAACCCAGGCCCCCAGCTGGCCTCAGATGACTTGTCAGACTAGGGTGAGAGAAAGACAAGGAAAAGCCCTTCATCATAGAATTTTGGTTTAACACCTGCTTATTAGGATAGCTTAGAACAGGTGAGCCTGTGGCTCTGCTTCAGACACTGAAGGCACTGAAGGCATTTAAGGAATTTAAACCACTTATTACTGACAATGCTTTGTTTTTCAAAAGAATAGTACCAAGACAGTAAGAAGATATTTTAAGTTGCTTTTAAAAAACATTTTATTTTTCACTAAGTGTAATACACTGGTAACCATTGCCCATAAAGGAAGCATTCAGAATATTATAATAAATATATATAAATAATAAATATTCCACTTGTGACATTTTACGATTGATGAGACTTTCTCTTATGTTGCTGATAAATAGATCTGATTCTGAAAACAAAAATGCACCTGACTGAAGGATTATTGATTCTATCCTAATAAGTAAAAAGATACAATATTTTTATATTAAGAATCTAAATCGTTTACCTACTACACACATCTCACTATGTATTATATTCTACTAAGTGAAGGGGGATCGGGTTAATACTGAATACACAAGTGTCAGTCAATGTCCACATTCCCACGAAAACAAATTGTGTAAAAAGCAAACACTAAAATGAATGTAGTTAGAGGATTTTAATTGCGAGGTTCTGCAAACTGTAACATTGAGGATATACACATTCAGCTGAATATCTTGGCTAAGCTCAAATAAACATCTTGAATGCCTTTTCACAATTACAGAGCAAAGCCATTTGAATAACAACATACTGAGTCACCGGTAGCTACAAGTAATCACAATTTGCCCTATATAATCTCATACTTATTGTGAGGGTTTTCCCAGGTCAAAGCTCTTTCGACTTCTCCACCGTAGCAATTTGATGAAGTTCAGACTTGCACTGAAGATTTTGTCATGCTGAAAAACCATTTTGTAGAATATATCAATGGGTAGATCTCCATTTGGATCTGCATACTTCAGAGTTGTCATTGGAGTATACAAGGTGTTGGTCTGATGGCGAAAAGGTGGATTTTCTGAAAGAATTATCTTTACTGTATGCTGTAGAGAAGGAGAAGTAGAATTTTCAAAGGACCTTTACCAAAATAGTAAAGTAAAACCCCAGTTTTCAGTTAGCATAAGAAGTACTTCTTATTTATTCTTAGTCCTATTTCTGTTTCTCTATACCATGGTGAATAGCACCTTACACCTAAGTATCCTGAATAGTCATCCAAAATATGCCCACAATAATAGATCCTTTCTTTTACAGCTCACTGGGAAAGGATCAGGACAGTGCATTTTGCAGCAAGATCTGGAAACCTTCAGTTGACACTGAAGCTGTTCCTTACCAGCAAACGCCTGAAAACATTGTCACCTTCCCCAACTTGCCTTAACTTCTCTTCCTGCAGGAAGCCCCAAGAGCCAGAAACTACATCAATGTTTCTTCTCTTGTGCCTTGGCAGTCTGGGCTGGCTGAGTGAACCTCCCCATAGGGGAGGGATCACCAGGGAGATGGACAGGGCAGCAGCTTTGCCAATGGTGGGAGCCCTGTGTACGTGTATGGTAACACTGCAGAGTGTTCAGCCTTCAACAGATGATGCACAGGGCATCTGATACCTCAGTGGTATTTAAATTACTACTCATATTGTCTTCAATACTTCAAAATGAACGTTGTCTTAATATTCTAAAGGGTTTTATTTAAGACTCTTAATATTCTCGAGTTTTTAAAAACCCTTTTTTAATTGTGTCTATTACATTTAATAAAATCTATCTGCCAGACAAACCCACAACCAACCACTGCGTTCGTAAATTACAAAGGAAAAAAAAAATTCAAGAAAAAAAGACGATGGAGAATTGTTGATAAGTTACCTCTGCAACATCTTCAGCACTTTGTCCCAGGCTCTGGAAAATCTGCTTGTAATTTTTAAGGTAAATATTAGTAAACATCTCAGCTGTTTCTGCATCTGCAGCTGAAAGATCCATTTTCATTCCGTCTTCAAACACTTTTCTTTCAAACTCTGTAGCAACTGGGCCTGGTTCAATCAAACTTAACCTGTTCAAAAAGCAATGATATACTGGTTTTTGACTATCCCCCACGGAAAATACACCTCTCAATCCTTCCCAAAAAAGAAATATTGAAGAGATGCACTCTTAGCAAACAATATTAAACAGTACATTCTCTAAAGGCAACCCATTACTGTTCTCATGCTCCTCCTACCCATCCCCATGGAGTAGTAGAAATCTGCGTAGTTTAAATTTCAGAGAAGTGCTGTAACATAATTCATGGCATAAGTAGCAGAATTACGTGAGTGTGAATATACATGTAACAAATCAAACCCCAAAATCACAGATGATGAACAGGACCAGTCTCTTAAATACTGTCTAAAACATTAGAAATAGTACAGCACACTGTTCTCACTTTGCTCCCACCTCCGGTCATTACAGGTATCTCTCCCTGTGTTCCATTCTGATGGATTTGCACTTGCTCACTCTCTGTGGTGGGCCCTTGGAAGTTTCTCATCTGTGAATTGCCTAAGAAGGCTGTTCTCCTTTCTAAAGGAAAAGATCACAGGCTGATGTTGTAATATTATTCCTGTGACACTGCATGCAAGAATCTGTTTTCAGAAGTGTTACATAAACTGTATTTTATCCACAGCTAAACAGCCTTTAACTATTTAAGAGAACATGTTTATTTTAACATCTAGATCTTTTTATTTGCTTATGTAGTGTGAAGTGTGGACATTTCTATGCCTTTTGTGACATACGGTTTTCAAGGGGTTCTCAATCTCTTTGGCAGCAAACTTTAGAAATTTGTTTACTAGGTCTGAAATATTTAAAACTATCAAAAATACAATTTACACCAGTGGATCAATACTTACTGCAGTTTGAACTTGAGTGCTTGAATAGCTAAACTTTCACAGAATCCTTCCACAGCAAACTTAGATGCAGCATAAACATCATTAAATAAAATACCTGACGGTACAAACAAAAAATCCCTTAGAATGTGATTGTGTTCAACATACTAATAGTTTAATTTTACAAACTCATTTCTACAGCTTTGCTGGGAAAACATTAGAAAAATCCTCATGCATGCTGAATCTAAACACTGATTCTCAGAATTCTTAGTCTGGGAAAAGATGTTTGACTAATACTTTTTCTCCTCCTAGGCAATGCTGTGATCTCTTTGGATGATGATATTTTGTAGTCTAAGATGTGGAAGTGTCTGTACACATAATACCATCTGCGTTATTGATCAGAAGACTTTAACAGATGAACACAGGAGCTGAGTGTAATGCAGGAGATCCAACTGTGCAAGAGATCCAGCTGGCAGCTGAGTGAGTTAGAAAAAGCACTACATCAATCCATTTAGGTGGAGGGTAAGTATGGTATTAATATAACAACTTTTGCAGTTTGCTGTAGGGCCCTTAGTCACCAGAATAATCCAGGTAAGTTGTAGTAATTAAAACAAATACAGCTAGACAGGATGGGACACGAGAGTGGGAGTACCACTATCTGTCAGTGAAATTTTACTCTCTGAGTTTTATGAGGTGAGAAACTTTACAAAAAGGTGGTACAGTTGTTCAGGATTAGATTTTATGCTATTATTATTGTGCAGAGTGAAGTAGGCATGTTTGTCTGTTCCCATAATTCCTTCCAGTAGGAAAGATAAAGGTAATGGTAAGCCCTATTCTCCAGATAATAAAAACAAAACAGAAGAATTTTTAAAAAATTGGAGTTTAAGTTAAAAGTCTAAAAAAAGATTCACTCTGCAGGTTTTGTTGCTAAAATGTCTTGAGAGCAGCTGTGTAGTAACATCCCACCTAGATGCATAAAACCCATCACGTGCTTTTTATAGTTGGAACATCAGCATTACAAAACACGACAGTTAGATATGCCAGCTCCTACTTTTTTTTCTTTTAGATAAAAAGAGGAAAGCTTGAAATTCTGAGTACTGAACTCTTAGGTCAAACAAACAAACAAACTTTACCTTGTATTCCCATAACACTGCTTATTATAACTATATGCCCACTCTTTCTCCTCTTCATGTCAGGCAAAATCTCCTTTAGGAGTCGAACCAGTCCGAAGAAGTTGGTATCCATCACCGTCTTCATTTCATCTATGGTCTGACATTCAATAGGTCCAATGAGCCCCATTCCAGCATTGCTCACTGGGCAAAACGGGAAACAACAGTGAGCAACAACCTCCATAAACATAAACTTGTAATCTTTACTGGAAAGCATTTGAAAGTAAAATGAGGATTAAGGGTTAAATGATCCTTAAATAATCCTTTAAGAAAGGATTAAAAGATGTTATTGTCACTAAAGCTTTGCAAATTTCTTTATTTTTAACTATGCTTTTAATCCAATTTAAATTATCATTACTTTGCATTTTTACTAATTTATTTCTGATTAGTCCTTTTTTAAAAAAAATTACTAAAGGATGACAGGAAAATGAGACAAGAATTACCTGTATTTGTTTATAATTCAGTATTAAGAATTAAAAGTTACAGTCAATACCCATAAGAATGAATAGAAGTCTTCAAAACTTAATAGACTGGGCCATATAGTGGTCTGCTTTTTGTTTTCTTAACATCCATATCTTCAAGAGGAAATAACCCCCCAAAAAAACAAACAAAACACACACTTACATTGATTTTTATTTGCCTTCTGGATATTTATAAGTGGAGAATGATGATAGGACTGGCATTCTGCATTACTACTAGTATGTCAAATTAGAGTATAATACATTTTGCAGAAACAGCTTTTTAAGCACTGCTTTAATAATAATCAAAATAAATGCAGATCCATAATCTTCTATTAGAGAAGATTTAATAGCTGATGGTGTAAGCAATTTCCATTTTACTAAGATATCAATATTTATTTTTAGGTAATTCCCAAATGCTGTTGCTTTCTTACTACAAAGAGTTGTTGCTTCATCAATAGAATAGAAAGTCTTGCTCGTGAAGGTGCCAGTTTAGTAAAGGTTATCACACTCATCCAAGACACCTCCATGTGATCAAGTTTCTCCTTTGCAAACAAGGAAAACAAGCTTCCCTACTTCATGGAAGCAGGGTTAGATTCAATCCACTCATGTCTGCATGAAGATCTTGAACAGAATATACTACGCAATTATTAACTGATAATTTAAAAACTACACTAATGAAACATTTGCAGGTTATTTGAGATGATGATACACAGAAATCTGAGTTGTTCACAGCACACACATCCTGTACTTGCCTAGGACATCAATCCTTCTGTCAGGGATACTGTTCACACAAGCTTTAATAGACTGTTCATCACAGACGTCGAGTTGTTTAATCTCGAGGGTTTTGCCCAGCCTGTGACCCGCAGCTTCCTCCAGTGGCTCTTTCTTGGCCAGATTCCGCATTGTGGCATAAACTGCAGCACACCAGAAGCAAGAGTTATCAGAAATAGAACCTTTACTGTGTCAGTCTTACTGAGAAGTGTTAAAGAATATTGCTTTCATGTCCAGATCTTAAATATCAGTGATAGAAACCAGATAAAAACTAGAAGTAAAAAGACTATTTTCACCATATATTGTCACTGATTTCCCAGAGTCTGGTTCTGAAATCTTCAAGAAATTCAAAAGAAGAATTAAACCACAATGCACTGTATAGAGATAATATTATCACCAAAATTTAAAAAACAGATATCAAGGTATATGGTTAAATTGTTTTTAGGTACCCAAAACCTAATTTTCGATTCCAGATTTTTTTTTCTTTTTTGTTTTAAATCACCATCAGCCTGTTTAGTAGATCAACCATAACTTTATTAAAAAAGTGGAAGACAAATATTTCCTTAGGTGAAAAAAATGTCTATTTTTTGCAAGCTACTTCTGAAAACAGAAATTAGTTTTAACATTGTTGTGGCCTAATTACTCAGAAAGCTCTGAATCTGCGTCCAGTCAGCTGTAAAAAATTGTGAAAGTGTGAGAACCTGAATTACCACAGATTGCTGTGTTCACCTTGCCATCCATTTTCAATCATAGCAAATACCCTGTTTTGCAGCAGTGAGACAAATCCCAGCCCCTTTGTTCACCCAGTTATGCCTACACAGGGCTGGAACAACAAAATGTGCTGTAAGGAAAAAACTGCAAATTTCAGAACTGTTAACCTAAATTCCCTTCTTTGGTCCTCAGATGGGCACGGGCATGTACACTTCATTCAGCACATTTTAGGAGCCCCAAGCAAAGCTGACTCCAGCGGTGAATGTGTACCTGAGGCAGCACACTACAGATCTGCAGCTATTTGCCTTTACGCTCCTGTCTTTTCCTGTCTTTTCCCAGTGTGTGTGTGTAAACTTACTCGCTTCCTGTAGTTGCTCCGTTTCAATACAGCTACAGAAATATAAACTGCTTCCAGAAAACAGTATAGTTTTCACTGTATTGTGTTTTCTTGGCAGCAGAAGAGAAAACTAAGAAGAAACAAGTCACCAAGCTGAATACAACTGCGTGTAAAATCACAGAGATAAAAACAGCACTGTCTTGAATGGAATCTTTTTATAAAGATAAATAACAGATATGTGGTTACCTTTAAATCTTTTCTGTTCATCTTTTGCCATTTTTACAGCTAATGCCAGTCCAATTCCTGAGGAGCAACCTGTAATGAGGACATTTCTTCTTGCCATTCTTTTCACTGAGTGGTTCAAGCAAGAGTTCTTCTTCAGAGGAACGACAACCTAAATGTAACTACACTACAATGTGACTGGCCTTTAATGTTAACTCCAGCTTCCCTGAGTCAACAAATCTGAAAGTGCACACCTGGACCTTTGCATGATTAAGGGATAATCTCCAACTAGACAAAAACAGAAGCAGATGCTCCTGCATGTGCTTATAAACTGCATTATCAACACAGATTATATTAAATACAAATTTTGATTAAATTTAAAAATAAGACATTTGTAAACTACATGGATTTTTTAAAATAGTATAACCAGCTTGCACACTACTGGCACGAAAAGCCTTGCCACAATTACAGTCGGTCTGTAGTGTCAAGTCTTCCACTCATATTTATGGAAAGTAAACTGCACCCAAAGTGGGATCCCTCTGCTAAAGCTGTTCAGACTTTCTACACCTACTGCACCCTCCTTGTTCTTTTGCAACAGAACGAGGAATGGATTTCTTCCCTATCCCTTACTATTATGAGTCCTGATAGCCATTACAGAAAAAAAAAAAAAAAAATTGAAAAATGGGACGTGGATTTTGAAAGAGACAAGTTGTTGGACAGATTCCTCACACTTCCTTTTGGTAGTGTTCCCAACCAAGAACAGAGAAAGCAAGCAAGTATACTGGCAGCAGAGAACTGACAGGAAGATGTTGAACAGAGCAGCTTCACTACGTGCTTGCTAAGACTGGAATCTCCTTCAACACTTTCGATTCTGCAAATGAAAAGATGGAAATTTAAAAAAAAAATCAGAACTAGCAGGATGGCTGAGTTTTGGATTGTTCTAGTTTTGGAGGAAATATTCCAACAATTTTGCATATAAACTGTGGATTAAACATAGGGGCATTTGGACTGGCGCTTTGGTGCAACATGTGCTTAACATACAGTAACTGCAGGTATATTACAGAAAGAAACTCAGTGTGTTGTTTCTGCTCTCAGTGACAGAAAAAAGAAAGACCTTAATAAGCAATTAGTCTTATGAGCAGCATTCAGCTAATTGCAGGCCATTATACCCAGTAAAATGTTTTCCAAGACTCAACAATCCCATGTGATGCAATGCACTTCAGAAAAATGAACTTAGTGTTCCAGGATTTGCAGAAATGTAAATTCATTAGTAATTCAAGAAAAGTGGGACCTTACAGAAACATTTAACTGAAATTATGTTTAAAAAAACCCAACTCCATCCTTTCCAAAAGAAATAAATTGACTTGAACAGTATAAGTGGAATTATTAACTTCTCAGGCAAGCAACAAAATAGCACAACATCTAAAGTTAAAGGGAAAACGTAGTTATGATTCTGCTTATTTATCAGGTTTGACCCATAGTTTAACCAGATAAGTAAGTATACAGACAAAATTTTAGTGCAAATGCTATTTAGCTGATTCAGAGATTAGGCAAATTGCATTTGCTGCTCATGCACATTTATATTTAGTGCATGTAGGAGGAGCAAGCGAGGCTTTATGCAATGCTAGTTAGTGGAATTCCACTAGTGTTGTGATGCAGCTGTAATTACAGATTGGTTGTATTTTCCACTTGAAATCCTAGTTTGAAGGGCTGACATGTTCCACTGCTTTAAAAAAAAATCTGTCTGAAATTTGATGCATGGATTTCTAGCCTGAAGGCAAAGTGATGTGCCTAAAGAGAGGAAAAAAATAATAGTTTAATATGCAACTATTACACCGGTCAACCTAATTCTAATGTTTTTCCTTTACTGTTATGTAGACAAACATACAGCTTGATGTAAAACACGCAATAGATTTCTGTAAGGAACAGTATTTTTCACTACATCATATTTTTCATAATCAATAGCAGAATAAATAATCTGAAACGGCAGAAATACTTCAGATAAGTGTATCTTGACCTTGTCAATGGTAGCAGAATGTGTGGCTGGTTTTGTAGAACCACTTAGAGTCTGGCGTTTGTGGAACGTGTTTACACAAACAATGAAAGGCCTACGACTGCCCAAGGACTTTGGCACAGGACCACTTGCAGAGTTGCAGAAACACAGTGGAGAGATTTGTCGGCCAAATACGCTTTTAATATACAAAACACTCAACTGAGGCCTAGGATTTAAATTGCAACACATTCGATTCTGTTCCTCTTCTTTAAGTCAAGTAACTTTACTAACTTGATTTTCTGAAATATGAATCACATCTTAATGCACTTAAATCATGTATGCATTATTCAGACTCAGACTGAGGCCTCGTAACCATATTTGCAGTTTCTGATGCTTTCTGTAAATATAAAAGTAGGGCCACCAGCCATTCGTACATCTAAACTGTGTAGTGCTTTTGGAAAAATGGAAATAAATATGTTTTAGAATGCATATTTATGATGCCATTTTAATCTGTGGTAATTTTTGTATGGACTTTTGTTAAGAAAAGAAAAAGCTCAAAGTTCAGAAAGTTTTATGGCCTTGTCCCCTTTGCATCTTAAAGACACTGCTTGGAATAAAGCAGGCAGGTTTAGCCAGTGTCTGTGATCCAATCAGTGTCCTAAACCATCTTACAAACAGGTCAATTTTAATAAGATGTTGTGTCTGCAACACTGCATATGTACAAAAAAAGAAGATAAAATATTCCCAAACAAAAATTCTTAATAATACCACTGTGTTTTTAATTAGAAGTGAGATATGAAACAAGTACACCATTCAAAATCCTTGGGAAAAAGACAGCTGAAATTAATTCCTACAACTTAACATAAATAATTTTTTTAAGTATAAAAAATAAATTAATATGTTACTATTATCAAGGCAATAATCTCAAAGACAGTTGGAAAACTAAAAGGGGTATCATCTGCTTCAGTACAAATAACTACATTCCTTCTTTAGAAATACAACATTAAAATTTCCTCTTTGAATGCACAATTAGGATGCCAGCAGTAGCATTCCTGGGTTGTTGCTTGTCCAATGGGCAACATTCATTTCTTCACAGTTCTTGCCCCTGGAACAAAGTATCTGTGATCAGAACCTTCCTTTAAACTTCTGCATTCAAATTATCATATCTAAATCAATTTGTACCAAGGTATTATTTTTCATTATTAAGATTTATCTTACAAATCCAAAAAAACTAACAGCAGGTCTCAAGTCTGTTGAGCCCCAAAACAAGGGCTGTTTTCTCAAATTCTGACCCCTAGACTGACATTATTAATGCATTTTTTTCCACTGTTCTTGTAATTGAAGTGCATTTGCTTTCTCAATGAGCACATTTTACAAATTTTCCAACACATTCTAAGTTCTAGCAGATAAGCAGGAAAATGTTATGTGGAATATTTTAAGAAATCTTCATATGCAAATCTCTGTAAAAATTTTGTCCAGTTTAAAGGAGCACTGTCTTTTAAAATTGCTCCCCTGTGAAAGGCTTACGGTTTCATGCTGGATTGCATCATTGTGTTTAAGTTCCTAGCAACTCAAGATTCTAACAATTCAGGAAGTGTTTGTAAAAACCCCATCATCAAGGTATGAAGAGGAAGAAAGCTTATGATGTTTACCAATACAAAGCAAGATAAATAGCAACATGAATGTGAACTGAATTTTCTACAGCACATAGAAATAAATGCAGCCAAACACAGTATGTTTGAGGTTGGGTGGGGTTTTTTTGTTAGTTTCTAGAGCTTTAGCTTCCTCCCACACCTGTTTCAAAAAACAAGTTTACATGCTGGATCTAATTATTCAACAGTTCATTTCTAGAAAGAGCATTCGGTCTCTTTAGTATATGATACACAGCAGCTATGTTTACATTAATATTAGGTTTTTAAACAATTTTATTTCTTATTTCAGAATAAACTGAGGTCACAAAAAATAAGTTTGCTGTAAGTTCAATCTGCCTTTTTTTTTTTTAAAATAAAGGAAATTACTTCAATTTCCCAGAAAAATGAAAAACCCATTTTTAATGTACAATAAGATATTTTCAGTTCCTTTAACTGGAATACTTACAACTTCGAAGGGTAGCAGAGTGCTGAATTGCTACAAGATCCTCACTGCAGATTGAAGCAGAGTAAGAACAAAGAACGATTCAACTGAAAAATCTGTGACCTGGTTATTTCATGAGTCCCAAAGGGGCAGAGTGGACTAGGACAGAAATCAACCCTGTCTAGCAATTCCTGCCCTGAACTAGTATGTTTTCTGTAATAAGCAAGCAAGGTAGTGCATTAAGAGGAAAAATAATGAGACAGACAATCCCCCTGGGCAAGACACACACAGCCCCCACCCCTTTTCCCTAGATAGATTAGGCAATGGAGTTTTTAGAACTAGGACAGAAAGTTTCTGTGGAAGACTGGTCAGTCAGTCTGCAATGTGTTACTAATGGAGAAATTGTTTTCTTACATCTTATTAATATACAAAGTTTTTAAACAAAGAAGGAACGACATCATATTCTAAGTGAAGCCAGAAGCCCTCTGCAATGTATTTTGTATTTTATGGAGAATGCTTCCAAAATCCAGTGTTTTATCTACCTCACTGCAATGAAAATAAACTTAACATTTCTTTTCCTTCATCCCAAGTCTCTAAAGGAACACGACTGGAGTAGGTCTATTTTCAAAGCCTTTCCTATATCTTTCTAAGGCTTCTCCCTACCTAGTATTCCTTCGCAAAAACACTAACAAGGCAATTTGTCTGGAAAGAAAAGGTCTGGTCAGCAGTTGGACAGGGGCTAGCTAGGAAATTCTTTCCTTCAGAATCATCCCTCAGGAAAAGTTGGCAATATGTTAATGATATGTGTGAACAGTGGCAGCAGTCACTGTCCTGTTCTCGAGTGTCATAAACAAACTAACAGGAAGCAGACGGGAGAGCTGCCACTGCTTTAACTGGCAGTGAAACAACCTTCATATTCAGCTGTTACACAGCCAAGGCCCCATGATCTAGAACACAGATCAAATGCTTTTGGTGACGACACAGAAATAAGCCTTCTCTGATACCTCACCCCAGGGAAAAGAAACACACAAATGCAGCACAGCCGAAGTGGCAGGAGCCGTTGTGGCCTTGGAGTTTACCTCTAGCTGGCAATCAGCTGCACAAAGCCTACTTATCTCAGGCCACATTTATACTTGAAGTGACTGATTCATGCACCAAACCAAAGATTTGTATCATTCATAACGTTATCTGTAAAGTTTATTCTATCCATATGCTCCCATTCACTCTGCCAAAAAACTCTCACTTCTCATTCCTACAAACATGCTACATCTCAGGGGCTCTTTGGATGCAATAATTTTTACAAGATAGTACCTAAATCCTAAGAAGTTCTCATCATACAGCATTTTGTTTTGTTTCATTTCGAGGAAGACCATGTTGCCCACAGCCAGAAAATCAGGTTACTAAAGATAACCAGTAATCAGATTTCTCCACAGAAAGCAGACAATTAAGAGTGTGCCATTACATTTGTAATTTTTAAATAATTAAACTGGTTTAACTTCAGGGCATAAAGATTCAGCAAACACCAGGATATAAGATACTATGATTCTGGGAGAATTAATTACACCTATGCTAAAGAGACACTGTATACTTCCTTCTAGGCAGGTACAGTAATGGCATTAAAAGTTGATACTTCGTTGTGTACATTTTACCTTTCCATGAGCTTCTAGGCTATGTTGTTTACTTTGATTTTTTTTTTCTTCAACTGATGTATTTCTTGGTCTCTCTGGAGTAATGCAAACTCTTTTTCACGAAGCTGATCTTTAGAATGCTGGAGTTTCTTCTCTAAGCTCTCAATCTGAACAGAAAATGCAACTAAATCAGAACCGATATTTTACCAAAGTGAGAATGATTTAAAAAACCCCAAAAGCACAAAACAATGAAAACTCACAAATAACCACCAGCTTTACCACTGACTTTGGATTCTCTTGTCGATTTTTTATTTTGTCAACATGTTCCTTTACCAAAAGAGCAGTTTGGGAGCTATGTCATATCAAGTGAAACAATAACTTTTCGATTTTGCATTGTTATATCCCTGCAAAATTTATAGTTTCAATTGACAAGTGAAGTGTTTTTGCTGGTACATTATTAAGGTACTCCCTTTGCTCTCCCTACAATAAGAAATCAGTTTTCATCTTCTAGATTAAACCTGTCCAGCTATTGTGTCCCAGGACCAGACTTTCTCATAAAATTAGCTGCCCTTTGTTAGGGAGACTGTTTTTAATTAAGTGAGAATTACCTTTTTACTGCATTCCTTAATTTCCAACTCTGACTTTTCTAAATTGCACTGTAATTGAATTATTTGCTGTTCCATTTCTCCCTTGTGTTCACGAACTGTCATATCCAGCTGTGTAATCTACAGGTAAGAAAGGAAGAAAAGGAAATGTTTTATTTCGAATTAGTATGCAGATTTTAAGAAGTAATATTACGAACTATGACAGCAAAATGAATTAAATTAATCCTCTGTAGCCTCAAGAATATCCTCTGGAGTAGTCAATATAAAACTGCACCCTAGCTATCTTGTTTAAAAAATAGTGGCCAAACATAAAAAGAAAAGGGGAAAAATCAGGAAAAAGTCCGTAACTGACTACGTTAGGTCCTCATATACACAGAATACAAACCTATTTCTCATTTTAAAATAAATATAATGAGTAATTTATTATACAAATCCACCTTGTTAGAAAGTGACAGATTTTGCTAAACCAAAAAAATAAACATCAGTTCATCAAATGCTTTGATGAATTCCTGGAGCAGCTCACAGGGTACTGTGGCAAAAATATATTGCAAGATTTGGCCCCCTTACAGTGCCAGTTGCTTGAACAGATTTATTCAAATCCCCACTCCTCCTCTCTGAACCTCAAATATTCTTGAATACAAAGGCTGGTAACTGGTGCAGGAAGAGGCTAATTACAATTGGCAGAAAAAGAATTTTCCCATGGTGGGCATCAAATCCTGAAGCCAGACCAATAGACTGAAAATATTTCAAGTGAGCTACAGAAATTTATTCTCAACCAAGACATATTTAGAGGCTGCTTTAGAGCTAATCAAACCTGCTCCAGTGCAGACAAGGAAAGGAGTCTATCATCTCCAAGCACACTTCAGCACAGCTCTTTCTTCCTCTTAGCAAACATCCAGATGAGAACAGCTGTCTTATAACTTTATCACTAATGAAGAACTACAAGACAGGTTTGCATGAGGCTTCTGGTTCATCAAAATAGAACTCTGGGGTCCCTTAGGGGAGCACAACCTGACTTGCCTGGTACCATAAGGCTTCAGTAACACAGAGCTGGTGTTGAGGTTGACTCTGTGGCTATAGTAACAGTATAGTTTGAGACAACACTTCAAAGCAACCAAACCTAGCAGGCTTTTTATAAGTTATCTACTACATAGCAGGAACAATTGTCAGTAATGTACTTAAAATAACCTGACCTGAGCTGCTCTTTGTTTCAGTTCCCAATTCCTTTCTTTCATTGCTTGGTCCATTTCAAGGAGTTCTTGCTTTTTGTCTTCAATTTCACCCTTGCAATACCTGAAATTCTCATGTTTAATTGCTAAATACACATTCAGTTGCTTAACTTCATGTATCCAGCTTGGAAATCATGAGATCTGTTACTTACACCCCTATTACCCTAAACATGAATCAACTAACTGATTGCAAAGAAACAAACCCAAATGGAATAATTCTGTTTACTATATTCCAGGTAGAGATTTCCCAACAACTTCATTATTCAAGCTATTTAATTGGCTGTATCAAGACAACATGTTCTTAAAAAAAGAATAGTACAGAAGAAAGTAGCATTAATTTGTGGTCAGAACGGAAACTGGAAAATTTCACTATTCTTCTTACAATTAATTCACAGCTTTGGGATTCAGAAAATTATTTTAGCAGATTTTAAAACAGAATTCCCAAAAAAGAATTCAGCACCACTTTTAGAAATTAAAAGTGAGCTGAGAAGTTCAAGTATCAAGTTATCTTACAGCTGCAAACCACCTAAAAATTATAGAGAGCTGCTAAGAACACTAGAAAAAACCCCAGCCAAGCTACTTGCTATTCCTAAGTTAAAAAATAAAACAAGTAAGTTTTCATGATGGAAAAGATATCAGCATACCTGAGCTCAGTTGTTAGATCCATGATAGCAATGTGCTTCTCCTCCAGAGAGGACTGTGCACTCTGTAATGCATCTTGCAATTCCTGAAGTTGTGTTAAAGTGATTTTTAATTCTCCACGGGCATTCTGTAACGCAGATTCTAGTTCTGCTATTTTCTGTAAGGCTTCCCTGTGGCAAGTCTCACTTTGAAGCAGCTTATCTTCTAAAGCATTCACTATTTTACACACACACACCACAGAAGACAAAATGCTTTATCATCAGCACGTCAGGGTCTTCATGCAACACCACTACCTAGGAGCATTTGTGGTTTTTCAGTATCAATTTTCAGTATCAGTATTTTTTAGGACAATCTAGAAAAGCAATGATTTCTTATACAGAAACCTTTTTATGACACCCAAGTCTTTGCTTTGTTTTTATTCAATTCATGACTTGAAATATGAGGATATATCTAAAAAGGCCAAGGAGAAAGTGCAGGGACAATATAGTAATTGAATATGTAGTGCTGTGAAAAATGCAAGCAGAATTGCTGGTATTCCTCTGGTTCAAAACAATGGCACAATTAAATTAAATGGAAGAGAATGGATTGGAAAGTTTATTTCCATAGACTCCCTTATGGGGTTTTCTGTCTCTTTTAAAGTGCTGAATTTCTGTGAATAGCATACGCCTTTATTAAAAGTGTCTCATTTGATTATGACAGTAAGAATCTGCATTGTCAGTTTACAGGGAAACTACTTATTCATTTCACCTGGGGTAAAGGTATATACCACAGAAGTGAGAATTTGCAAAGGTATGTTAAAAAAAAGTTTGTGATCTTTTTGTGTTGTGGGGGTGTTGTTTGGTTAGTTTTGGTTTTGTTTGTTTGGGGTTAACCACGGAATTACTAATACATAAAAAAAATTATCCTTTTTAGACTCTCATGTACTTGATTATAAAACAGGGGACAATGGAAAAATGTCTAATACATAAAGAGAAATAGCATGATGAGAGGAAGCCTGAGAAACAAAATAGCCAAATTACCCTCATTTGCCTTTTTATTGAGCTCTGATCTTGCTTCTTCCAAAGTGATATCCAACTGATTTATCTGCACTGCTTTGTTTTCACCATCTTGTCGTAATCGCACTACTTCTTTTTGCACATCAGTAAGTTCGTTCTTGCACTGATCCATCTCCAATTTAATCTGCCTAATAGAAGCAACCAGAAAAAAAGAACCATGTAATAAAAGCAACATGTGTATCTCCTTATATGCCCTAAGACAAGTGTTTGTGAATAAAATAGAAATAAAGGTCATGTTAAGTAGGCTTTTCTTGCAATCAAAACCATATTCTGTAAGACTAGCAAGCTCCCCTAGAATATACTATCTACAGTTACAAGCAAGTCGATACATTTATGAATTGAACTGCATCATGAAAAGCCATCTTAAGGCCAAGGACATGCATTAATTCCACCGGAAAACTGTTCCAGAAACTCATGCCTCTGCTGGTTAGAAGCTTCCCTTCTGATTTCGACTCTGTGCTCATAAAGAGGCTGAAGTGTGTAACTACAGAGCTGAATACCATTTCAGACAGCAACCTTTCTGATCCATGTCTCTGTGCAGAATATCCCTCTGTAACACTGAACCTACCTGATTGTACCGTTCAGTTCATCCACCTGCTGTCTGTTTAAATCCGCTTCCCGAGCGGCCAAGCCAAGTTTCTCCTCTGCCTTTCTCAGCTCATCTGCCGCACACGCTTTCTGCTTCTGAAGCTCTTTTTCCAAAGTGGATACCTGGCAAACGGTATTCAGAGAGGACTTTTAAATTGCATTCCAAAGAAACATACATCCTTGTCTTGCAACTCACGTAACACAGGGAGGGTTTTAACGCAACAGATGTTAGTCTGTATATAAGTTAAGACTAGAACTTTGCACATTTGAAAGACAAATAGTTTCTAGTAAATATAACATGAGACAACTTTCTGAATTTAAATGCACCTCTCCTTAATTGCAGTCTAGGGTTTGATTTTCAAAGTACCTAGCCACTCTAATGCGAGCTAGAGTTTCTGATAGCATAGAACCTGGTTTAAGATAAACAAACCACTAAACTCTTTATTTTAGATATATCTAAAATAATATTTTTCAACTCAGTTATTAATGCAAAGAAACATTCAGATTTTAAAGGTATTACAAAAACATATCTAAAGGCATTTAATTTTCTCTCTTTATGTAGACACCTCTCACCATACTGTACCTGTTGTTCGAGTTTAATCTGATTATCTTCCAGCTCTCCGTTTCTAATAGTTTCTTGCTGTAACATTTGCTGATGATGAAGCAAAGTTTGCAGGAGAATAGTTTGTTCACTCATGTCCTGAATATTCTGATCTTTTATTTTTATTTCTTTCTGTAAACAGCAAAACTGAAAACACATTTATTTTCCATTACAATAAAACATTTTTATTTTCACTTGCATCAGCTATTCTCTCTTAATGAGCACAGAATCACATCTGTGACTCAATCAAACTTCTGGCTCTTAATTTAGTAGCATTGCAGTTGCAACACTACATAACAGGCCTCATAATTCATCACTGAGTTGTGCTTTATAAGGTAAAGTATAGTGGTAACTTAGCAGTCCCAGTTTTTGATTCTTGCTTTCTAAATATAACTTGTCAATGTTTCAAAAACATACATAAGAGATTTTTAATTTCTAAATTACTTTTCTTTCTGTCTTTCCTTATGTCTTTTTTTTTTTTCTTGTTTTTCTTTTGAGATTTTGTTCTCAGTCTTCCCCTTTCCATCTTCCTACCTCTATGATAACAGTCATTCCAATAAAAAATTCAGTAAAAAACAGGAATTTTGAGTGCCTAACTTGTCCTATGTTGAACAGCCTGATTTCTCAGTGATGAATGCCAGGGGGAACTATTTTGGGGAACAAAAAAAAAAAAAAAAAAAAGGAAAGTTTTTTTTTAAAAAAAAAAAAAAAAAAAAAAAGGCAAGTGTTCTTTTAAAAAAAAAAAAAATCAAAAAGAAATCACTAACTGCTCAGTCCAAAGAGGAAGAGCATGGAGCATGCAGTCTCTTCATATGTAGTATAAGAACAATGGACTTTAGGGCTTAGAAAGCAGCAGTAAATATCACAGCCTTATGCATAGCACAGACCACAGATTTCCATCAAGTTGCTCCTGTACAGGGTCTGGCAACCTCTGTCTGCTCGAAGCCTCTCTCTCAGCAGGTCAGTGCTGACATGAACAGCCTACGGTATAATTAGTTCATGTGGTTGGGCACACTCACAAAGAAAAATTCATACTAGTATTTAAACTCAATTCCTTCTTACTTTCTGCCACTACATGAAAGCATGATAAAACTCTGGGGCTTGAAGTAAACATTTTCTCACGCCCAGGACTTCTTCCCCATTAAGACAGTTGAAAAACAAATCACTTACGTGCACCTAAATTTATACTGCAGTAGAGCTCCGTCCATTTTTTTCCCCAAGATAATGCTTTGTTTCACATAATTCTGATTTCTTACTTCTTTCAGCAACTCATTTATCCGGGTGCTTCTTTTCCCTAAGCTTATCCAGTGTTTCTTAATTATGATTTCCCCCTTTACCCTCACAAAGTGCATCATCTTTTCCCAGCTTACTTCCTATTCACAGTTCCTGTTGCAAATGTTTTGGCTGTTATTTCACAAACTTTCAGATTAAATCAATCATAACAAGTGTTCTCTGCAACACAGAAGACTTGTAAAACAAGCTGTTACCTCTTCAGACCTGTCTTTGAGCTGATTTTCAAACACCTCCTTATTTTCTTGTGACTGACTCAAATACATTGCAACTTCTTCCTTACATACCTTTAATGCTGACTCAAGTTGTTGTACCTAGTTGGATGCAATAGATCACTTAAAACTGCATGGCACGGTTTGTATTAACTACTCTAAAAATTGTGTTGAAAGTCATCTTTGTATAAAATGTCTGAAAAGCTACATTTTTATTGAAAGAGTATTCAAAAGTCACGGAAGATTATGATAAACTTTAAAACTGAAATAGTATTCAGAAACTAAAATTATTTGTGAAATTCAATTACAATACTTTAGACTGTGTTTAAACCAGATGAGACTACCAGTTACGAGAAGATATTCCAGTGTTTGTCAGTAGCTGGAATTGAAAAGCAAACACATGCCCGACACCAACTCATTAATCCATCACAGGTTGTTATATATAGAACTGTAAAAATAAATTTGGAATTATCGTCATATGTGAGCTGACACGTTTTCCAAAAATAACACTCAGATACAAAAATAACACTCTTAATACCATGCTTTTGAGAAAGTTACTAACAGCATGTTTTCCCTTTCTGCACTAGGAGACAGTGCCACGGTTTCACCAAAAGGGAAAGGAAGAGCTTTGAGCAATGTCAACACTGTTCATCTGCTTTACCCTTTTAATATTAATTTGAATTTGAGTAATCTCTAACAAATATCTTATAACCTCAAACGGATACAAATTATAATGAACAGACCACCAAACATTTGAAAATAATGACGTTATTAACTTTGATTGTTTCTTCTGTTAAGTGACTTTCTGGCATCTTCAGTCCTTGATCTTTCCTGACATTTTAATTTTCCATTTCCTGCTTGTACACATATTTTCATTCAAGAGAACAAAATGTAAATATAATAACAGTAATTTAATAAAAACTCATATTAAGAATCAAGGAAAAAACCAAGATCAGTGTATTTAAAACACAATTGCTTCTATAATGTATTTGTGTACATGATACTCTGAAGTGAATTTGGTTCCTGACAGATGTCCCTTCATATTCTGCAGCAGCAGGCATTATCAGACTAGAACATTCTTGGTTTTCCACCTACTGCAGAATAGATGCAACTTTTCTTTATCCAGATCTGTTTTCTTTGATCAGAACAAGAAGCCCAAGGGGCAAAGCAGAGACATAAAGAGAATGCTGAGATAGAAAATAATGAAAGGCCACTGAAGTTTGTACAATATATAGCAGTAGTAGCAGTAACTGGTGACTCCACTAGATTCAGTCAATTAGTCAAACAAGAATTCAAAGCACACGCATAAGCATCTTTCATTTTCTCCAATTTTCCCATGTATTTATGGATGTGCTTTTCATTATTATTAGTCACTTGTTCAATTTGCATTTAAAGAAAGTCAAGAGCCAACCTTACCTCTCTGCTACCTGTCAGCAGCCCATCCAATGATTCAATGTGATGAAGCTGTTTATGTATAAGCTCTTGTTGTAGAAAAGATATTATTTTCTCTTGTTTAATGAACTGTTGATGTTTCGTCTCCAGCTGTGTCTGAAGCTGTCCATAAGTAAATCATAATTTATTACTTAAATAAGAATTTGTGCATCTAAATGTCATTCAGTTCTATTCACCCATCACTTTTCTAATGAAAAGTAAATACAGTCTTGCCATCAGCAGTATTGCACAGTCTTAAGTTATCAAGAAATCCCACACACTTAATGTCTTAAATCAAGAGGAGAATCAAGAGAATGAGGGCTGACAGAGTGTAATAATCTCTCAGCAGCCAAGACATGCATAGATTCTTTAGTAAAAGATGACAAGCTTCTTGAACAGCTAAAAATAGCCAGTTATATTTCTAATCACATGAAGCAACAGAATTCTTCTTCAAAGACTGAAAAACCTACCAACTATTCTCCCTGAACACAGATGATCACAAGCCTTAGGCTAGCAGAGGTTCAGCCAACAAGAAAACATTGTTAGAAGCTGTCATGGTTTAAACCCAGTAGGCAATAAAGCTATACTTTTTTTTTTTTTTTTTTGCTTTGTTTGGAGCAAAGAACAACAGCAGTCTTCCTAAGTCCTTACTTCTCTTTAGTTCAGCAGAAAGGAGGATATGAATATTTCAGAGGGAAAGTTGTGTAGAGTTAGATGGAAAATGTAGTAAAATCAGGAAACCTAGGGGGAAGAATGAACTTTTTAATATAACTTTTTAAATGGACACGTCTCACAATTACAAGAAAGACAAAGAAATTAACACAGGAAAAAGTTACCAAGTATAACACACATACATACTAGCACACAAGGTCTTACTAGTTCAATCTGTTTCTTCATCTCTTTGTGCTGCTCAAGGTGAACTAACTTTGCATTTTCAAAAGCAGAATTTATTTTCTCATATTCTTCACGGATAGTTGCTTCCAACTCATGAATGCGTCTGCTTTTTCCCTAGGAAATGGCAACCACAGAAAGACTTCATAAAAATATTTAGGGATATTGGTGGTTTATTTGATCATCCAGTTTCTAGATTTTTGTAAAAGAACAACACAGGAAATACTGAAGTTGCACACGGCATGTGTCACCTCAAAGGATGTAACACAGGCAGAGAGGATCAGTAGAAGCAGCTGCTACAGAGACAAGGTGTCTGCCATGGTGGACTATGGCACAGGTAACTTCTTGCAAAGATAAAAAGAAATTTTACCTCCCATGGAGAAATGGCATCTTTAAAATACTATTTTGAAGACTTTTTTAGTCACATGTCTACATATATTTCACTGAAACAAATGGCAATGCTACAATTGACTTCAATAGGACCAGATCTTCATTGCACATATCGTAAGCAAAAAGTAACGTCTCCATTAATAACTTACCACATTAAAAGGCAGGGAAAAAGGAATTAGTTTTCTTTGAAACAAGATTCAGTGTTTAAAGATTGCATACCCCAAAAACTGCACAGATTATTTAGCAGATCTGAAAGTCCGTGCATTTTGAACACGTGAAATACTACAGTTAAGTTAAACTTCAATCTCCACTTGTGTCTTTTTACATAAATGCAGTTTCTCACTGAGAACATTTTACCATGAGTTCCTGTTCCAACTCAGCATTTCTTGCTGCAGCAGTGGAATAAGCAATAGTCTTTTCTTCCAACTGTTCCTCAAGTGCAGAAAGTTGAGAAGATTTCTTTCTTATCTGAAATTAAATATGGCACTAAACAGCATGTAAACAACTGTTAGGGGTTTACTGAAGTATTTGTATATACTTTCTTATCATGGTTCAATTTTAGGTACTATTATAGCATCTTTAATTAATCATTTTTATTACTTAAAGAGAAAGATTCAGGACAATTTACCTAAAATTTATCCAATTAATGGTAACTGTGAGCAAAATAGCTATTACAGATTTATAACATTTATGTCCATTATTAGGAAATACTGCAAATCCCATTATGCCAAACTCTATAAACACATTAGCACCAGAATGTAAACATTAGCATTTTAACTAATTCAACCTGAGATGAGCTGAAGCATAATTTCTTTAATTTGTGGCTCTCTGGTAATGATGTTTATCTCTGGCAACTGTACTAACATTTAATGAGGAAAAATACGAGTGTATTTCAACATGTATTTCCTAAGATTACACATTATTTAAACCATACCAAAGCAATGAGACTGAGCATATTTTCCACATAACAAATCAAAGTAATAGTAGAAAAGCCCACTACTACATCAGCTTTAAAACCATATTTCCAACAGCTAATAAGCTAAGGCTGCTATCTTTAAATTCTTCTGCTTGCTGAAAAGCTTAGATCAGGTTTTTCTCAAATAAATCAGATTTTAAAATTAATATGGCACTTGCAGTTAACTGAAGACAATAACTATTGTCTTCACTATTTGATTAATGAAATAAAGAAGAAGTGACATTTTTTCAGTGCTGCTAAAAACTTACTTCTTTCTCTAAGCTACTAGTTTTTGAAGCCTTCTTCAGTAGGTCTTCCTGTATGATTTGAAACTGACTGGTCCTTTGAGCCATGCTGGTCTTCAAAGAAGAATTTTCATCATCTGCTTTTGTCAGTTCAGTGCGTAACTCTTCTATCTCTTTCTGGAATCTTTGCCTCATCTTTTCAAATTGCTTGCTTATAAGTTCCAACTGGTGGCATCTTCTCCTCTCTCAAAGTAGAAAAAATAAATGTAAGATTAATTTATAAAAGTACATACAAACCTATAATGTAACTGAAAGCTATGACTCATGAAAACAAATGAAAAAGCCCGCAACAAAAACCCAACAAACAAACAAGAAGAAATGAAGGCAGCATCATTACATATAAAGGTGCCCTGAACTAACTTCTTGGAGCTTGGCTGATAGTAATCACAGAAGCAATGGCAGAAATACTGCAAAAGCAGGTTACAGAGAAAAGTATCAACAGAAACATGGAGATCTTAACATAACCTGCATAAAGAGAGAAGTACATGGTTCCATTTCAGCCCAACTCCCAGCTTAGCTATTGCTGAACAAGTAACTTAACTAGCAAAAGAAAGAAAAATGTTCTCCATGACTGGAGAACATGACAGTTTCCAAGGTGGCAAGATGCTCACTGTTCAACCAAACCATACCTCATAGCTCACAGAGATACATTTAAAAAATAAAACTATAAAAACAAATTAAACCCCACCAGAATATTTATGTTCTGTGGATTAATTAAACAGAACTGCACAGCTATTTCAGAAAGCTTACCTTCTTGACTTCTGATCAATTTGACAGGCTCTGTTTCCAGGCCACATAACCTGCTATTTCCTTGTCCTTCGTTATCATTAGACAGATGCTCAGCTCCAGTACAGATGGTTAAGTCTGCACGAGGCTTTTGAATTTCAGCTTCTTTCATTGACAGTTTAATGCTATTATAAAGGAGGAGACAACTATTTAATATTCTTTCTACATGCTAGTTCTAATACCACCTTATTATTTGCCTATTCTTGCCATAATTCAGTATCCAGGAAGTTATACCTTAGGTCTGCAATCAAAGGTTTACTTGATTCACCACAAGACTCAGAGATAACTTCTTTCGTAGCGGAACTCAAAAGGTGCTGTTTGAAATGGTGCCATTTAAACTAAAAGTTAAGGGAAAACAAAGATCAATTTTATGTTGCTTTGCAGCATGATTAATTATTATACCAGCATATAAACACATATGCCAGAATGTTAAAAGTTTGGATAACTTGATTCTTAAAATTATTCAACACATAATAAGGCTGTATTTGTTACTCTACCTCTTCAGACGTATTTGAAGACAACTGAGAAATAATGGTTTCTAGTATGGCGAGCTCTTCCCTTGAATCCTCAATTTCTTGATGACATAATTTCAAGTGGTTCTGTTGCTGTGCAGTAAGTGCTCTCAGCTCTGCATTTTCATTTATTAGAGCATTTTGCTCTTTAAGCACTATTTCTTTTTCAGAAAGTTCACCCTCAAGCTTGATGATCTTCTGATCAGACCGACTCAGCATTGATGTCATTTCAGTGTTCTTTGCCTCTAGAGTCTTAATTTCTTCCTTTGTGCTATTATTCTCTTCCTTTAATTGCCTAAAAAGGCATTAAAAAGGTATAGCTTAACATAGAGGATTTTCATTGTTAGAAGTACCAGAACACACCATAACTGCACTCTTTTACTAGTTTCCTCCCTCTCAAAATCTAGGCTTAGCTCTATACAAAAGACAGAAAAGTTTTCGCTGCTTTACTAAGTCTTCACTGTTCCTAAGGACCAAGATGTAGCACCAAACAAAAAGAGAGAGTCAAAACCTTCTCTTTCTTATGCAACTTCATTAAGTTTGGAGCACTGCCAGGACAGTCACTGGTAAGAAACAGACCAAACTATATAACAACATGTAAAATCAAAATGGATGAAGATACTAAGACTGAGCTACTCTATCATTCTGTTACTATCAAGAGCGGGAAGGGCCCCATTTCTCCCTTCATATCTGCTTGTACACTGAGACAATTGTATTTTTAGCTCATCTCAAATTATTTACTTCTTTAGGTACTTGTTGGTTTACCAAATTGAATTAGCTAGAATTTTTGCCTGGTGAGTTCCAAACCTGGTGTAACTGAGCGGAAAAAAAGAGAACAGTCAAGGGAAAAAAAAAACAGCAGCAGCAGAGACCTATTAAGTAGGTTCAGACTCATGGAAGGGTGTTCACACACTGCCTACTCTTGCCAAAATGGCCTAAAGAACAATGGTTTAGACAGGAATGTGAGTGTGGACAAGGCATGTAAATAGAATACCCCAAAACGTCTGTGCAGGTATTTGTCCAAACCTAACAACTCTAAAGACAACCAACTGATGAGGGAATTACAAAGGACTGCTGAAACAAAACATACAAGGAGCATAAAAACTTTTAAGTGGGAAAGGACCTTTGAGTTGGGACAGAGAGCATCAAAACCAGGTCTGACCACTTCAGAAGCTGCAGTCAGCACCACAACCTCCACTGCAGCCTGAGTGCAACCTCCCCGTTGGATGTCAAGGGTATCCTTCACTCCAGCCTGGGAACTCACAGGGTAGGAGCATTGGCAGGGCACAGGCAGCAGCACATGAAACCAGAGTACCCACAGAGCACAGGCAGCAGTGAGCAACCAAGGGAACCAGTGTCCCCAGAAGGCTTGGGGGGAATGTGGCATCTTACTGGGAATCTGTGATAGCATGTGGGATTAAAACATTTAAGGATTAGTTATAGAAAATAATGTAGAAAAAAACTATTGGTTTGAACTATGTGAATGGAGCAGCACATTCAATGACAACTGTAGCATGCAATTCCTTCTCAAAAAACTGTACAGATTTTCAAAAGCCCTTGCGTTACCTTAGTTGCTCTTCTAGGATGTTTAGATCCTTTCTGTAGCTGATACACTTTTCATTCAACTTCTCTTTTTCTTTTTCACAATCAATTAAACGTTTTCCCAAGACTAATTCTTCAGCTTTAACCTTAAAAAGCAATTTTTTTCATCACTGTACAACAATAAACTAAGCTTCCACGACCAACTGGCTATTTTTAAAAGAATACTATAAACACTATGCTCTTTCTTTTTTTTTCTTTCTGGAAAGTCTGTAGATAATTCTATTGCTCACTGTTGTGAAGAAAAGGGGCAAAGAAGTTTTCTTCTTCTGTCATCTGGGAAAAAATTATTTTAATATTTTAAGGCATATTGGTGGTGGGCAATCTCCTTCCATGTGGAAAGAAGTCCAATTTAAAAAAATTCTCAGTCAGAGTTAACTGTCTCAGACCTGTATTTTCTCCCTCCACAAGGCAGGAAGCATTAACAATTTGATCACTGGAACTTTTCGAGATGATTTCATCTTCATCTTAGCCCTCCTCTAGCTCATGTTTCATTGAACAGGTTAAACATATGGAGTAAAAGAGTTCTTATGAAAGGATCTTATATGTCTAAAATGAAAAATTCCCAGTTGGTAAGCAGGGGACAGAAGAAACAACAGCAATATTAGGATACTCTAGAGATGCAGACTGTCCAGACTATGCAAAGACAGTGTAAAACTGTATAACTGAATTTATCACCACAAATAGTTGCTTACCCTATCCCATCTCTCTTAGGACTTTGCCACCCACAAGCAGAAGTGATTGACTCACTGCTGAACCTGTTGCTGTTAGCTGCCTAGTTCATTGGAAGAAGAAAAATCTTAATAGCATGGCAAAAACTAGTGAAGAAAAAACTCTCACCTTTTCTAATTTTTCAGTTATTTCTGCTTTATACTTTTTGAAAGCTCTTGTCAGCTCCTCCACATTCAACAAAGCTTCATTTCTTTGCTGTTCTGCTCTGCAAAGCCAAAGAAGCAAACCAATTTCGAAAACCACAAATTCCAGCCATTATGTAACTATCTCCTCCAGTTACTAAAAACAATTACTAAAGTAATTGCTCCACATACTTCCTTTCTTCTTCCAACTTTCCAAGGCACAGATATCATATGAGAAACTGCTCAAAGGAACAACCCAGGCTTCCTACTATTTCCCTCTATCACCATGCCCCTGCCTCTTCCCCTATGGTTACTCACTAGGGAAGAAGTTGGAGCAGTCTGTTCAGACATCCAGCACAGGCACACGAAGAGTTACTGCTGCTCAGTAACATTGCTCTCTTCCACTAAGGGAGCTGTGGGCATGGGGCAGTGCCTCCTCTGAGTACAGCCAACCTCCAGAGTGGTGTTTCTCAGTCTGAGGACCACCACCCATTTGGAGATGGCAAAAGTATTTTATTAAAATGACTTAGTACCTCTTTCCTTGCTTGCTCCGTTGAATTAACTCCATTTTCAGGTTTTTATAGCCCTTTTGATATCTTTGCAACATGTTTTCTCTTTCCATTGCTGTTTTCCGGTTTTGATCTAGTCTATCTTCTGCATCTCTAGCAAATAAACAAAGCATAATAAAAAAAAAGAATTTTTGTAAAGAAAATAGATTTCTGTTGTTCTTTTCTGTGTGTGATGTTTGAGAAGCACTAGTCAAACATGGCTGCAACTCTCTAGACTAGGCTTGGAACACCTGCAGTCTCCAGACTCCCCAGCAGTGAGTCTGCAATCTGGACTGGTGTCCAAACTTCATCAGTAGGCATCAGGTGTCTGCCAAGGACCCTGGTGGCAGATCCTTTCTATCACAAAGTGCACCGTCATGTTTGAAAATATGTATGCTTGTTACAACAGAATATGTGCAGTCACTTAGCACACAATCCCTCTATCCAGTTATCAGGGCATATTTGTGTTTAGCACATATTATAAACTGGTTTCTTCCGCCAGCCTTTATAATTTTTTCTGAATTTCTTGAAGTACATTCAGCACAAAACAGATCACCTCCCTCCCCCTATATTTGGCTCTGAAACGAAAGTTTCAGACCCCAGATTACATGACTCACACAGTACCAGTAATTATGTCATCCCAAAAAAGAGACTGGACTAGCAAGCAGACAACAATAAAACATTGTTTTAAAAGTGCGCTTATTACTTTAGAATTTTATCTTGAGCTGAAACTTCTGCTTCCAAGTTCAAAATCTGTTCTTTCAACTTCGGAACGCTGACTAAATGTGTACCTAAAGTGGATTCAAGATATGAAATCTGAAATACAAACACAATTGGGGTTGCATTAACACTTGCATATATATCTTCGAGTAAGACACATAAGAACAATCTGCCTACTGAATGACAGTGCTCTTAACCCTACTGTAAATTACCTTTGTTCATCTCCACCAACTGACCTCCAATTTTCTGCTCATTTAACATCCCTTCCAGTTCCAGTGTGATATACTGTCTAGCAGAGGGATTTCTTTATATGTCCTGTCTCTTGCTTTTCCCAAAAAGTTTACATTCAACTATTTCTTCTTTCAGTGACAGGCAGTCAAATGTTTCGTTTATCTATTTATTTCTACTGTATTGGAGATAACATTTCTCAACAAAAAGCACTAAGCATAGCTATGTTTTATTAACATTACATACAAAGCAAATATAAGAACATAGTTGTTACAAAACAAACCTGTACAGACAGGTGTATACTAAATCAGTAATGATTTATTAGATATATTTCCTTCTAAACCATCTTCACTTATTAACTTATTAATCTGAATTAATGAGGTCAACTGTTCATTTCCTAGGCAAATGACTACTGTAACATTATTATTCACATTAATCTCAATGTAGCTCAGACATTTGAATGTACAGTACTGAGTACCTATGCTGAACTATTTTCTTTCATAATGCATTTTTCATTCTATGGCTTACTGGCTTTAGACTAAACTTTAGCATATGAATAGTTAGAATTCATAATTAATATATATGTTTTGCCCATGGAGAAATAGATTCCAAAATGTTCTGTTCAAGATTATTACTGAATATTAAATACATATTAAATATTAAACTAAGACAAAATAAAATAGCATATTCTGTTTGGAATTACAAACTCAAAAATCATGGTCACTGGGATGTTTGGGGGGGTGGAGTTTGGTTTTCTTTTTGATGAATATGCTAAAGATACATACTTTTGTTTTTGACTGCATCAATTCAAAGTTCATTGTTTCCACTCTGTTCTTTAGGTATTGGTTCTGAGAAGTCAAAGACGCATTTTGCTCTTGAAGGGCATCCAGGTTTTCCTGAAGACGTTCATATTGTTCCACAGTTTTATGCAAAGTTGTGGATACTGAGTAAGACTAGACATAAAAATATGTTTTTATACACACACACACTTATATATGGATACATAAGCAATATATACATCACAAAATCATAAATAGTTTGGGTTGAAAGAGACCTTTAAAGGACATCTAGTCCAACCACCTTGCAATGATCAGGGCCAACTTCAGCTGGATCAACTCGCTTAGAGCCCTGTCCAACCTGACCTTAAATGCTTCCAGGGATGGGGGATCTACCACTGCCCTGGGCAACTTGTGCCAGTGTTTTAACACCCTCATGGTAAAAAACTTACTTGTTACACCTAAGCTAAACTGACCCCCTTTCAGTTTAAAACCATCACCCCTTGTCCCATTGGAACAGGCCCAGCTAAAACTTTGTCCCCATCTTTTTTATAAACCTCCTGCAAGCACTGAAAGGTCGTAATGGAAACTTTGCAGAAAAACCATACTGAAATGATATGATGTTTATTGAAACCATATTATGAAATTATATCAGTGCTCAATTGATATCACTGTCCAATGCTAGAGAGTATCTGCTCCACGCCCTACCAGCCAAAAAAATAACAGAGATTAGAAAACCAAAGTAATAAGTAATATAGAGCAATATTTACTTTGGGTTTTCTTTGAAAATCTTGGTGAGATGTTTTACCAGAATTCTTCTTGGAGTTGGAAAACCATTGACTGTTGTAGTTAGGCTGTACAAAATCCTCCAGAACGAAGTCTGTTGCCTCAGCAAAGCAGTGGCCGTAATGTTCATCTGTACTGGTGTTAGGAGGGAGAGTAAAAAGTTACTACTACAGTTTTTCTTTATTAAGTTGCTTATTAGGGTTGTTTATTCAAGTCTGTTCAAACGGAAAGCACAAAAGGAGCTAATTGCAGTAATCTATTACACTGAACAAGACAGATTCACACTATGAGAGACAGGCAGTTCTCATCCCCAAACACGCTCATACCTGGAAAGCTCTTTCTCTACTGTTTGTAGGTTTTTTTCGGTTCTCCTCAGCTGATTCTGTAATGACTGAACGTTTGCAAGCAGGTCTTCATCAGCACCACTTTTAGAGCAAGTCCACATAGTACATTCCATTGGTACCACACATCTAGCTAAAATCATATTTAATATTAAAACACTGTTAAATATACCTGAAAACTATTTGCAAAGATACTTTTAAAGATACCAAAAGAAGGTGGAGAGGAGACAAAAATACAAAAAAAAAAACCCCCAAAAAATAAAACCTTTTTTCTTTCTTCCAAAGAGAAAACACAGATTTCCAAATGTACATTTCACACACTACTTCTTCCCATGTTCACTAGATAAAAATAACTGTACACATTGCCTCTTTTGAGAAAGGAGTTGAGAAAAGGAGAAAAGGAGTTTTTTGAGAAAAGGAGTTCTGTATGCGTTCACGAAGCACAAAAAGGTTCGCGACTTGCCATATAGGGAAACTGNAGTGACCAGCAAAACGATAAACGAAAGCAAAATGTCCTCGGGCGGACAGACAGCCCCGGGTGGCGCGGGAGAAGCTGAGGCGGACGGAGAGCGCTGCGGAACCCCCGCCAGGGGCCCGGGCTGGCGGAGGGCTGAAGCACGAGGCGCTGGGAGGGGGGTGGCCGGGAAGGGCCGTCCCGCGGCCCCGAGCAGGTCGGTGTCGGTATCGGTGTCGGCGTCGGTGTCGGGCCCAGCCCCGGTGCCGGAGCGGCCCCGCCCCTCTCCCAGCACCGCCGCGCCGGGGCCGCCCCGACCGAGCTCGAACCGCGCGGGTCCGTCACGGCGCACGCGCGGCCCCGCCGCCNTTGGAATTACAAACTCAAAAATCATGGTCACTGGGATGTTTGGGGGGGTGGAGTTTGGTTTTCTTTTTGATGAATATGCTAAAGATACATACTTTTGTTTTTGACTGCATCAATTCAAAGTTCATTGTTTCCACTCTGTTCTTTAGGTATTGGTTCTGAGAAGTCAAAGACGCATTTTGCTCTTGAAGGGCATCCAGGTTTTCCTGAAGACGTTCATATTGTTCCACAGTTTTATGCAAAGTTGTGGATACTGAGTAAGACTAGACATAAAAATATGTTTTTATACACACACACACTTATATATGGATACATAAGCAATATATACATCACAAAATCATAAATAGTTTGGGTTGAAAGAGACCTTTAAAGGACATCTAGTCCAACCACCTTGCAATGATCAGGGCCAACTTCAGCTGGATCAACTCGCTTAGAGCCCTGTCCAACCTGACCTTAAATGCTTCCAGGGATGGGGGATCTACCACTGCCCTGGGCAACTTGTGCCAGTGTTTTAACACCCTCATGGTAAAAAACTTACTTGTTACACCTAAGCTAAACTGACCCCCTTTCAGTTTAAAACCATCACCCCTTGTCCCATTGGAACAGGCCCAGCTAAAACTTTGTCCCCATCTTTTTTATAAACCTCCTGCAAGCACTGAAAGGTCGTAATGGAAACTTTGCAGAAAAACCATACTGAAATGATATGATGTTTATTGAAACCATATTATGAAATTATATCAGTGCTCAATTGATATCACTGTCCAATGCTAGAGAGTATCTGCTCCACGCCCTACCAGCCAAAAAAATAACAGAGATTAGAAAACCAAAGTAATAAGTAATATAGAGCAATATTTACTTTGGGTTTTCTTTGAAAATCTTGGTGAGATGTTTTACCAGAATTCTTCTTGGAGTTGGAAAACCATTGACTGTTGTAGTTAGGCTGTACAAAATCCTCCAGAACGAAGTCTGTTGCCTCAGCAAAGCAGTGGCCGTAATGTTCATCTGTACTGGTGTTAGGAGGGAGAGTAAAAAGTTACTACTACAGTTTTTCTTTATTAAGTTGCTTATTAGGGTTGTTTATTCAAGTCTGTTCAAACGGAAAGCACAAAAGGAGCTAATTGCAGTAATCTATTACACTGAACAAGACAGATTCACACTATGAGAGACAGGCAGTTCTCATCCCCAAACACGCTCATACCTGGAAAGCTCTTTCTCTACTGTTTGTAGGTTTTTTTCAGTTCTCCTCAGCTGATTCTGTAATGACTGAACGTTTGCAAGCAGGTCTTCATCAGCACCACTTTTAGAGCAAGTCCACATAGTACATTCCATTGGTACCACACATCTAGCTAAAATCATATTTAATATTAAAACACTGTTAAATATACCTGAAAACTATTTGCAAAGATACTTTTAAAGATACCAAAAGAAGGTGGAGAGGAGACAAAAATACAAAAAAAAAAACCCCCAAAAAATAAAACCTTTTTTCTTTCTTCCAAAGAGAAAACACAGATTTCCAAATGTACATTTCACACACTACTTCTTCCCATGTTCACTAGATAAAAATAACTGTACACATTGCCTCTTTTGAGAAAGGAGTTGAGAAAAGGAGAAAAGGAGTTTTTTGAGAAAAGGAGTTCTGTATGCGTTCACGAAGCACAAAAAGGTTCGCGACTTGCCATATAGGGAAACTGGAAAAGCCCGCTATACACTCGTTGCCATAGCTGCCAAAACTCCCTCACACAGCGCATCGCGGTGACCTCGGAGCTCCCGGGGAGTCCGACACGGGAACAGCGCACCCAACAATGCGCAACACTTGCCTCGCTGCCAGTGACCAGCAAAACGATAAACGAAAGCAAAATGTCCTCGGGCGGACAGACAGCCCCGGGTGGCGCGGGAGAAGCTGAGGCGGACGGAGAGCGCTGTGGCCGGGAAGGGCCGTCCCGCGGCCCCGAGCAGGTCGGTGTCGGTATCGGTGTCGGCGTCGGTGTCGGGCCCAGCCCCGGTGCCGGAGCGGCCCCGCCCCTCTCCCAGCACCGCCGCGCCGGGGCCGCCCCGACCGAGCTCGAACCGCGCGGGTCCGTCACGGCGCACGCGCGGCCCCGCCGCC
>VXAY01004491.1:3012069-3027596 GCA_013399855.1 Oxyruncus cristatus
CTGCCGCCGCCCCGCGCCGCAGAGTTCAGCCCCTCCCTCGACAGCGACTTCACCTTCACGCTGCCCGCCGGCCGCAAGGAGTGCTTCTACCAGCCCATGCGCAGGGACGCCTCGCTGGAGCTCGAGTACCAGGTCCGGGGGGGGACGACGGGACGGGACGGAACGGGACGTGCGGCCGGGGCCGCCCCGGGAGGGCGGGGCTGTCCCGAAGGGTGTCCCGAGGGGAGCGGGGGTCCCGGATCCCGCCGCTGCCATGCCCCTGTCCTCGGCCCGGCCCCGCTCCAGGCTCTCCGTCCTGCCCTCCGGGGCCGCGGCGCTGCTGCGGGACCGGGGGCCGTGCCCTGCCCCGAGAAGCGGCGAGACCCGGGCGGGGGAGCCCCGCCGGCTGCCGCAGAGCCACGCTGGAATCGTACACTTAAAAACTCTGCCCTGGGAGGAGAAAATTACTTGAACGGCATTTTGTAGTTATGCTAGTAGATTTTTTTTTTTAATATTTTCCAAGATCTCAAGTCGCCGTCCTTTAAAACGGCAGAACGTAGAAAGTTCACGGATGTGACCTTTAAAGAGTAAGGAACGCTGTGCTGATGCACAGAGCCCCTGCTTGCCTGTCTTTGTGGTGATATTAAACACCCTTCATCTCACCGATGAAAGTTTTACAAAAACAGCCCTGTTTAACTAGACTGAAATTAAGGTCTTGATATCCTTCTTGGGAAGAGTTGAGTCTCCCAAATGTGTCTGGGAAAGATTTCAGTCTCAGACCTTTTTTCCTGTCCATAAAAAAAAGACTTTTTTACAGTAGAACGGGTACATTGCAGGAAGCTGCAGTGAATATTTTTTCACCATGCTACTGAGCCCGGATCTGTCTCTTCCTCCATCCCTGTTTTCCCCCCTCTGCTTCCCAACTGAAAGTACAGAGCTGAAATTCCTGATTATTTTCTGATTTCTAATATTGTTACATGCAGAACTGAGAAAGAATGAAAGACAGGTGGTTTCAAGCTTTATTCAGAGCCCTGTCTAAGCAAAAGAGAAGTTTATTTTGCACTGAGTTGGATTTTAGGGAGAACAAATGAGTATAACAGTGAATTTCTTTCTACTCGGGCATAAATGTCTTAGCACTACTGCTAACAGTAATGATTCATCTTTCTATTTCAGTGTTAGAAGAGGAGCTCTGTATGTTATTGGAAAGTGATTTATTTAGTACTTAATTATGTTAGTGGCTAAAGCAAAGGAATATTTAACATAGCATGCAGGTAATTCTCCTAAGACATAACGCAGTAAACACTATGCTGATACAAAGTTGTTTTTCTGGGTGTTTCCAGTGGATCAAAGCCCTAAAGGTATGTCCCTGTGTGTGGTTTTTCAGCTGTTAGCTACTAATTTCCCTTGTCCTTTGTCTTTTTTTTCCTAAGTCTCCAGTGTCCCTTTGAGTCAGTGTAAACTTCGCCCTACATTTCAGCAGGCGCAGACTGCTATACTCAGAAAGCTCGCTGGAAAACAAGCAAACATAAAATCCCCTGGCATGGACCTAAGTAATGTCATAAAAATGATCCCTGTCTGCCCCCTTATGCAGTTTAAGAGAATTTCGACAACACAACAGATGTGGTGATAAAACTGTAGCCATGTTATACACTTAAAGCAGCACAGCTCTGTAATAGTATATACACTTCTTATGAGTTTAGGAAGCTAAATGCATTCACTTCCTCCTACTTTGGGGAAAAAAAGAACACCCTGGCAGAGTTCAGACTTTAAATCTGCATCAGAAGGTGAGAAGGTCTGTGGTACACCTTTGATTGGCGTAAGAAATCTGGTCCCATCTTCTATACTCTTAATTCACCCAACAAAGAGGATCATCTTGGGGATGACAGTGCATAGTGTTCTTGTACAAATCTATATGTGTATATACATACAAGTGACTTTTGTTATCAAATTTCTGCCACTGAACTAGTGCTGGTACTTACCAGTCAATTATGTCTGCCGTAGAAAGGCCAAATTTAGGCATCTGTTATTGGTATTTTTACAGGTTGCCCATTGATAAAACTCTATGCATTCCTGAAATTATTTAGGGAAAGGTTCAATATAAGCCCAGCCTAGCAAATTAGATCATATTTAAGATTCTGAAACTGCTGAAACTCTTTTGGGCTGAACCAGTTTTTAATCTGTTTCCAGTTAACTTGGTGTGAACTCATACGGACAGATTAGTCTTTCAGATTCTTCATGTGTCCATTCCCTTACCTAAAAACATTTGCCCTCTCTGCAAATGTTGCCATCAGCAATGCAAACTGAATTCCACTGGTTGGAAATTCATTTTTTGTTTGTTTCACAGGTTCTGGATGGAGCAGGATTAGATGTTGATTTTCATCTGCTGTCCCCGAAAGGTGAAACTCTAGTTTTTGATGAAAGAAAATCAGATGGAGTTCATACGTAAGTTTAAAATACTCAAACTCAGAAGTGTTACATGAAGTACTTTTCTGGTTTCTTTAACAAATATAACTAAAATAAAGGTTGAGTACTTTTTATTCCTTAGTATTACAAAAGACTTTCTTATAGGACAGTTTGAGAATACCAACTTTCTTTTTATAAACACTGAGTGCTTTTTACATGGATTGTACCGTGAAGCAAAGGATATTTTTGTTTTAAAGGTAGCTGTTCAGGGTCAGTGAACAAAAATAATTATTGTGGGGTTGAAAAAGATCTCCACATCTAAAATCAAAAGATCTTGACAGTTATATAAATAAGAAGCTAATGTCCCCTATTTTTCCAATCCTTTTGTCAAAATATGTAATAATTGTTGTAATTTTACTATAGAGTATAAGAATTCCACTCATTGTAGGGTTTTTGTAGTGATTAACAATAATTCAAAATCCCCAGAAAGGAAAATGCTGTCTTCATCATTTTGAGCCTTTAGAGCCAGTGGGATTGTTTTGCTGTAAGTGTGCAATCTGTAAGGTGTCTTTAGAGTTCTTATTTTTATACAAAAAGCGTATTTTGAAGTGCACAGTTGTCAGTCTTAAAGGGGAAACTGTGCTTACAAAAACTCGCTTTTTGAGAACCGGAACAGACAGCGTAGTTAACTTAATCACATTTTGCTCATACACACAGGGTGGAAACAGAAGATGGGGATTACATGTTCTGCTTTGACAACACATTCAGTACCATTTCTGAAAAGGTAATTTTCTTTGAACTGATCCTGGACAATATGGGAGAAGATGGACAAGATCAGGAAGACTGGAAGAAGTACGTTACAGGCACAGATCTCCTAGATATGAAATTGGAGGATATTCTGGTTAGTACTGATCTTTAATTCTTTTCAATGTAAGAACATTTGGAAAAAACCTCAAGTGTCATGTAGCCATCCTGCCTTGGTCTGGTGTGTCCTCCTGGAAACTATTCCAGTTACTAATACAGAAAGCTTAGCACCATGGGTCCCGTGCTTACAAACAGAAATTTGAAAGTATTTTCAGAATAGGCCCTTCATCAGCAAGAAAAAACTGCCTGTATCTCAAAGTCACTCTATTTCCAATTCAGCTTCCTTTCTTCCTACTGCTAAAATGGGACATTTTTCCTCAGCAGCAATGAAATGAATATTTATAGCATTAAAGTATTACTTATTCCCAATGATGTAGTTGGAATCACTGCCTAGATTTTTATTAATGTTTGAAAATAAAGTAGCTTGGATTAATATTTCTTTCTTCAATAACTTAGATAATACTTTATTAGTTCTTTTGCCCCCAGATTTTATTACATCTTTTCGAACTAATAAACAGGAGTTAATTTGCGTCACACCGCAGGTTCATCTTTGCAGACATTCTTTGAATGATTGTGTTTCCTTAAACTGGATGCTGACCCTATTTGATGCAAGATTCAGAGCACTGCTGAGTCAAAGCTTTCATTCCCTTCATGGTCATTAAATGTTGAGGTTACTCTAGAAGCCAAGGATTGTTCAGCGTTCCACTGTTCTTAGTGCTTGGTAGGATGCAGTGACCTGTTGTTTGTTTGATCGTAGCTACAACTGGTATCTTAAAAAAAAACAATCCAAAAAACCAAACCAACATGCACACGTAATTACTGAGAACACTCTGTAGGAAATCACATTGTTTGTATTATTTATTGCCATAAACAAAATGCAGATTTTTAAATAACAAAACAATGTTTAAAATCTTTTATAGCTGTATGATACACTTTTAAATAGTAATAAAACTAAATATAGAGTCTGAAGAGCTGGCTAGATCATTAAAATCGGCAGTCAAGACAATTAGAAAACAAAGTTAAAAGGGGAAGTTGTAAGGAAAACCCCTCTCACACTAATCACAATACTTGAATGTATTTGACAGATACTTGTTTACAGACTGGTATCTCTTCCAAAAGAAAAGTAAGTACAGAGCTTATCTTTGAGAGCCTTGAAAATCTTACAGAAGTAGGTAGTTTTTGTAAAGTTAACATTAGTATTTGATGCCCCCGTTTACTTAGTCAAGATATTACTTTCCTTGCAAGATCTCTGAGGATTTACAAAAACACTTAGTAGTTTAACTTTTTAATAATGACATATTTTCAGGGGAAAACAGGGAATTGTGTCTTATTTTTAAAGCTTTTTTATGGTGTTGATGTTCCTTATTGTGTAACAGTGAACTTGATCATCATAAAACTATTTGGCTCCCCAAATTAGCTGTTTTGAAATATTTTTATTAGCAATGCAACACAGAAAATGTCCGAGGAGAAAATGTTACTGTTGGGTTTAACCTTGTGGGGTTTTCTTAGTTTATAGCCTCCTGTTACTGCACACGTTACTCTTCTTGCTAGAAGTTACTTCAGGGTCCCAAAATTATATGAAGAACACAAATCAGCAGTTTGTTCGTGTGCTTCCTCTAGTTCCCCGGGACACACTGTGTGTCCTTTGCAGGACCTCCAGTTGTCCTAATCACAATTTATTGTGAAAATTCCGGTTTTGTATCAAAGCTGAAGCAGCAGTTTATAGCCACTACAGTGGAAGCACCAGAAGCAGACAGGAATATAACACTATTTTACTTCCCTTTAGCAACATCTATAGCCCTGAGGGTAGTTTGCATTAAAAAGCGCTTTAATTTTATTATTCAGCAGAAAACACGTTTCTTGGCAATACATAACTTGTTTTGAAGAATTCACTGCTTTTTACTTGTCCAAATAGGTTTGATTTCTCTCTCACCTCCCTAGCCTATAAAAGGGAAAAAACCAAATCACTACAAAACCTTAACGCTTTGTTAATTAAGGCTTTTTAGGTGATACACTGGCCAAAAAGTGAAACTACATGTGCTAATACAGTATTAATAATTTTTGTATGTGCTGCAAGGTATTTAATTCAGGTGTTGGTTTTGATTCTAAAAATACTCTTTTATTACTTAACCAGGAATCCATCAACAGCGTCAAAGCCAGATTAAGCAAAAGTGTCCAGATTCAGACCCTGCTCCGAGCGTTTGAGGCCCGTGACCGCAACATACAAGAGAGCAACTTCGACAGAGTGAACTTCTGGTCCATGGTCAACCTGGGAGTCATGGTGGTGGTGTCGGCCGTTCAGGTTTACATGTTGAAAAGTCTTTTTGAAGATAAGAGGAAAAGTAGAACTTAATATTCAGTATTGATCATACCAATATGATATAGGTAGGGAGGAGAGGGGGAGCAATAAACTACAGTTTAAAAAAAAAAAAACCACAAAAAAACCCAAGACCCCTTTCAGATTCTTTTGAACAAACAGTAAAAATCAGGTTTTCTGTTCATCTTGGGCTTTTGGGTTGTGATGGTGGTTGTCTTGTTTGTGTTTGGGGGTTTTCAGTAGGTTTTTGTGGTGGTTGTTTTGGGATTTTTTAAAACACGAACGTAATGCCTCACCCCACGCTCTCCCATTTTCCAAATGCTACTAACAATATTTTTTGTACTTGTAAGATTTGTCAATGATTGTTAATGACTACCTTATGCATAGCACACCTGGTACATTTGCAAAGTAATGTTAATACTGTCATTGTTTTTGTTTTCACATAAAACTTTAAGTAGTGACTTAGACATTGGTTTATTTGCTGTTAAATACGGAGTGAATTTACCTATGTGCCTAAGTGTTTACAGGATTGGGGCCCACAGGGATAGTTTGTAATTACTTTCATTTATCTTCAAAATTATGTGTTTTAAAAATACTCATCTTTTTTCTATGGCATCATGGAGAAACACTGGGCTAACATTGTAAGAACATGAGAACTCTTTTTATATAAAAATTACTGATATCAGCACTTTAAAAAAGCACCATCAATGTGAAATTGAGTCAGTGTTGAAAAGAATTGGAGAAAATAGGTACAATTCCTGTTCATAAATCTTTGTCCTGTAGTTGCACAACCTTTTTTCTTTTTTGGCTGTTACATGAGACAAGTGACTACATGCTATACAAATACACGCACCCCTTGAAGTATGGTTTGCAAATTCTTCATTACTGTAAACTTGTGTTATAAAAAAAGTAATTTCTCATGGTTTTCCTTTATTAATAAAGGCAGAGATTGTGGTATGCCAAAACATTACATAAACATTGATTTTTATCATCTCAAAATGCCTTTTATTTGCCAATTTGTTTTTATTTGTTCTTGTCTATTACAGCTGTGACTAATGTAACAATTGATAGGGTGACTTACATAGGCATATAAAACCAAAGCTGTTCACTGAAACTTTCCCTTTTTGCTCACCCTCACAAATCTTTTAGGTGTGTAAGTACGCTCTGTTTCTGTATCTAGCTGTTCATATGAATAAGGCATTGAATTACAGGAGCAGCAAGTACAGGCTTCAACTTGTATGATCAAGTGAACATGCAGGATCACTTAACTAAGGCAAAGCTAGTATCAAATCAGAAATTTGTAATTTCTGGATGAAGTGGCTTTTAACACTGTAGTGAGGGTACAGAGCTTTTGCCAAACCCCCTGGTGCATGAGAATTAACTTTTTTTAATATGTCCAAGTTAGTAATTTTTACGATGTGCCAAGTCATTGAAATTTCTTGTATAAATGCATTAACTCCGTTTCACCACAGTTTTTTTAAAAACTTTCTTAAAAACACTTTTTTAAAAGGTGTTTTAAAAAAAGTATATGTAGTAGTGTTGTGCCTGTTGTGGGGCCATCTAGGTATGAATGGCAGAATTGCAACTTTGGGTCTTTCTGTGATTAAGAAATTATTTTAAGGAGATAAAACAGGGTCAATAGGTGCATGAAGAAACATTTTATTCAAATGAAGCAGATGCTAGCAAGGGCTACGGAACATAGAAACAGCACTTCAGTTTCAACTGCAGACAACAGGACCTAGCAATAATATTTCTAAATAGTTTTTATAAGCAAAAGTATTATTACAGAACTTATAGAGGGCTCCAAAGGCTACTTCATCTTTCTGCAAAGCTCTGTCCAAAATAAGACTGTACCCCTTTAGGGTTTTGTATATCTTATTTCCATATGATGCTTTGTATTTTTAACTGGAATTAGAAAGCTTACTTCTGTGATCAGGACAAAGGCTAGGAAAAAAATCATTCTTTCAGCTAGAATGGCAAATAATGTTTTCCTGCCCTTTCCCTGTCCCTCGCCCAGTACCAATATACCATGGAGTTACCTTGCTTGCATCACCATGACTGTGATGCTACAAACCATCTGCAAAATCCTGAACCAGCTCTGGGAAGCTGCAACTGAGACATCTACCTCTTCTATCAAAGCTACTAGATACAGATTTCAGCTTAAAACTCCAACAGATAAGCTCTGCCAAGTTTTCCAAGGGCACCTTATGAGATTAGGTCCCCCAGCTGCTCTGCTGTGCCTCTCTGGCAGTGGTGAAACAGTTTGGTGTGTTAGTTTAACCTGCTAATGAACGCAGACTGCTCTGATCAAAGACACAGGACTGCTGCAGTTCAGCTTCTCCCATTATGAATAATGATCTCTGGTAGGAGGAAAATAATGTGACAATTGCCAGCAGAGTTCATCTGGAAGAAATTCTTGTTTTGCAGCTGAGAGCTCTGACTGTGTTTTCTCCTCATTCAAATTCGACTATAGAAAATGAAAGAGGGAATAATTAGAAAGGTAACTGTGCATTGACTTTGGCAGCTGGAATAGGTTTATCATAGGTGAAGGATTTGGCATGTAAACTTGCAGTTAAGAAACATTTCATGTGGATTCTGAAGAGTACATTGCTTTTGATTGTATAAAATTTACAAAGGAGAATATAAGTCTACATTTTTTTCTTAATGGACTTTCTGTTCAGAAGTAAATGTTTTAAGAGTTGCAGATGTTGAATAATTATGCAAAACTGAGATTTTCAATAAATCAAGTTTCAACCTGTTTTTGTGGATTTTGATTTATCGTGAAAGGAAGAATGCTTTGCCTGTGAATGCTGCAGAAGATCAAGGATGCTAGGCTAACAAGAACTTAGTTTTTAGTAATGCAGCTTTCTCATTTCTTCCTTATGTGGTGTTCAAATTCTGTTCTTATTCACTGTATCCAAAAATCAGCCTTATCAATGCTAATAATTTAAGGTTTACACAGGTGTCAGATCAGAATGACACCAACATCTGGTCTTTGTAACATAAAATATTTCAAGTTACCAGATACAGATCAGATATGAGCCTTCATTTTTTTTTTTTTCCGATATTTGCACCCTAATGCATTCCTTATTGCACCAGCAGTTTATTACACACACACAGAACAGACTACCTTCCACTTAACGTGGGCAATAAGTTCAGGAGCAATTGCAGGAAGGATAGTCAGTGCTGTCGTGTGCAAAATGATAGCGGAGGTCCATTTCACAGCTGAGACTAGTAAAGTTCTCTGTTCAAAGCCAGAGACAGTAAGACCCACGTACCAGTCTAAGTCTAGACAGCTTGGTATTAAATAATAAGCACTTGTGACTTTTGGAAACTGTCTAGTTGAGTGGGTTTTGGCTAGTAACTCAACCAAGTCCAAAGTTTGTCTCCTCAAAAAGGGAGAGGAAATACACCCTCAGGAACAGATTATGGGAATTTGTGTGAGCTTGTGATACCCCAGAAAGCAGCAAGTGGACAGTTTAGCTCAAAACCCACTTTACTGCTCTAACCCAATAGCCATCTGACCTCATAAGCTCACAGAACGCATTGTACAGAAGGTACTTTGTGTCTTGATACATTTTCAAACTTGTGTGCATGTTTGTGTTTCCAGTTAACAGCAGTGTGTCAGTCACATGAAACTAAGAATTTATAAGTGTCTGTCTCAGCAGCAACTTTGATGTCCTTTTTCAGGACATCACCTGAGGCACTGCTGCGTGCTTCCATTAATTCCTGTATTTCCTTCCTCTAAATAAATACTTTATTCCACAATATAAGTGTTTTAATTTCTGAGTAGGTGTAGTCAACGTATTAAAAATAAACACCTTGGGAAAAACACAGGGAAAACAGGAAGGTAGTATCACAATATCAAACTCTGAAGTAAGAATCCCATTAAATAAATTACTACTAGTTATTTGTGTGTAGTATTTTTACATTATTCATAAGATGACACACAAGATTCTGAGAATAAAGCTCAGAATTTTGGAGCATTTTTTTCTGGCTAACCAAGTAATACATATGACAAATCCATGCTTGTTTACTGTTTCATAAGACTCCTGAGAAACCTGGGCCTGTCCGGAAGCCTGACCACATTGTTCACACAATGAAACAGGAACTTCCTTTTGGGGCTGTGTTTTGAATCAATGCAGCAGATACCATAAAACAGTCAAGGACAACATTAGGTTGTCAGATCGGGCAATTAATGATAGAAGGAACAGTGGTTTGACTTGAGGAGGTACATGCACAGTAAAAACTATCAAGAGCCATTTTGTGACACAGACATCAGAAATGCACACAGGAGTTCCCTTTCCTGCTCTCTAGAAGTGTGCACTATGAGAAATGACACCCTCTGCCTTCACTTTGCATGTACAACACAACAGCCTTCTCCCTCACATTGGCACAAGTCCATCGCTTCTTGTGTTCAGCAGTGCTTCCAAGAACAAGTCTCTTCAAGGCTCTTGCATTTTAAAACTTAGCAACTTGTGGTGTAGACAGGAAACACAAACTCTTAGTTGTTGCTGAGAAATGGCTTATGTTAAGCCCTTCCTTTTCCATGCTTTCCCCCTGCTCCAGCAGTACCCTGGCACAGAAATTCACTATTCATGCAGGAGGAATGCTGTATGAATGGTGAGGCACAGAGATGAGCAAGCACAATTTTCACAAGTTATTACAGAGCAGATCAAAAGTTATACATGCCTTATTGTATGATTTGCTTTTCAAAACAACTCATATAACTTGATTTTTATCAAAAGTAAAAGATAATAAAATGGTAATAAAATAATGATGAACAAATTAAAAAGAGTAGTAAACACACCTACAATGCTGAAGTTTCACTGAAGTTTCTGAATTACATCTTCTCTCACACTAGTGCTACAGTTACGAGAGTTCATGAGACTTGGAACCCACAGAACTCACAAATCCCTTTCTTCCCTTGGTGCATACCATGTTTCTGGAAACAAGATATTCTTTTTCACTCTCCATCTGCTGCTACCTGCCAAATTGGAATACAGGTGCATAAGGAAGGCATAGAGTGGCAAAAGGAAAGTTCTATGAGCATATATCTATAGATTTCAACCTTATGTTGAGGGACCTGACATTAACTGTTTAATTGAAGTCATATTTCTATTATGCTGAATGATTTCATGGAGCAGTAAAAATCAAAGATACCTGTGACTGTCCATACCAAAAGCTGCTGACAATTCACTCAATCCCAGTTTCAAACAGTGATAAGATGCTTAATTATATTCTCTGGAGAGACAGAAAAAGGCAGAACCAGACTCCACCACTCCCTCTCCAAAGCCCTGAGCATGCTTCAGCCATTATTCACCTCTGCTGCCTCTCCTGGAGCGGAAAGAAGCAGGCTCAGGTGCCAGATGGCCAAGGAACAGGAGTTCCCCTCCTAAAGCTTCAGCACTTACCTCTAATGACTGTGGGGCAGGTGAGCACCTACAGTACTGGGGGCTCGTTACCACAAGCAGAGAAGAAAAGCCATGGGAGTGAAAAAGGCAAGGACTGAATCAACAATTTTTATTGTGGGTTGATTTTGGTTTAGTTTTTTTACAGTCCACGAAGTATTTCGTAGCCTACTTAGAGACTTTTTTAAAAATAAGTTACCATTGTAATTGAATACATTCAAAGTTGTTTCTCACTGTGTTTCTCAGACTTGTGTATTCTACACATAAATGCATATATTACATGCATATACACACACACTCTTCTGCAAGAAGGCAGTCTGCCTAGTCAGTTCATCAGAAAGGACAATTCTGAATGTAGATTTTGTATGAAAAGCATCCCTGCTTCCCCTAATCAAGGAGCTCTACATTGTTATCTCAATCAATTCTTTGCTATACCTTGTATTCTTCCCCTTCTTAGCCTCTCTTTTCCTCCTGCTACGACTACAAATATATTTCTGCATCCTACAGCCTGAAAACCTTTCCAATTGTTCGTTAATTCCCTTTCCCAGAATTTCCAATTGTTGTTGATGATCTCTACAATTTTGTTATCTTAATGCTTTCTGATCTCTGCTATCATGCAAACAAATTTGTGAAGTTCTGAATATCAAATCAGAGCAAACAAAAAAACACAAAGTAGGCAACCTTGGTACAAAAATGAGAGAAACACACATAGCAAAGCAGTAACTATCCCATCAGAGAGTGACACAAGCGAATGCAACGATAGTAAGTTTTGTGAGTATTCATTAGGGAATGGCAAAGCACAAATGAAGGACTTGGAAATGGTGCTTACAGGAAAACAAACTTTATTTAGAGCAATACAGAATCATTAATTAGCCTCCTGCTTTAAAGCAGGTTTTGAAGCAAATGAGCTTGTTACAGTAAAAATGCAGATGTCGAGATTGGAAGTTAATGCTATACACTTAACATAAGTAAACAAGAAGACTAGGAAACCAAACTCACATGGAAGTCAATCACTGCCAAACACAAAATAGCTAACAATGGGAAACAAACAGAATATTGTCAAATTCAGAAGCTGGAAACAAACTAGAAAAAGTGGAAGAGACAAACACACTGATTAAATAATATCAGTGAATAGATTAGAAGAAAGATTATAAGAAAAGAACTGTATGAGCTACAGCTGTATTTGAAAAACTAGTATCTGCAGGCAAAACATTGCATTGGTACCCATGAAAACCAGAACAACTGTTGATGTTATGGTACATGGATCTCAATGCTGGAATATGTACCCAGCTCATTTTGAAAGTAGCAGAGACGAGCTAGCTGCGAGAAACATTAAGGGCTACAAAATGGAAAGTATTAAAACATCAAGACAATACAAAAATCTTGCTCCATTGTTGCTGAATGATAAAAGTGAAAGGCAGCAAAAGCATCAAATTCCAAGCTAATTCTGACTGTGCACAGCTTGTACTGGTACTTGTCTTTTGCTTTTCCTTGCTATTGCCCTGCACTCTTTCCTAGAAGACAGCCATTTCACCTTCAATTTTCTTCAACGACTCCAAAATGAGATTTTTTTCCCCCGTGTCTTTCTCTTCTTTGCACCTCACCTCCAGATGATCCAATTTACACAAAAAAAATAAACTAACTTTTCTACAAACGTTGACAACTCTGATTTTTTCCACATGCATCACTATGTTTTTCTGACCAAACTGGGATATCAGTAGATCTGACACATCCATATGGGTGTTTAGCCATCAGGTAAGTTCAGCATTGACCAAACAAAACTCAGCATCCTTTTTTCCATTTCTACAGAATATAATTTCCTGCCATGATACCCTTAACTACAATGTTACTTTTCATTCCGACAGATGTGAGGGAACTAAAGATGTGCCTGAAAATTTTACCTGCATAGCATTTGCAAGATTCATCCTCTTCCCTCTGTGCACAGAACTGATGCTCCTGTCCAGTTCATCCTTATCACTGGGTTCTGACTATTGCTCCTTCTTCAGCCTGGGCAAGTTCCATCTCAATTCAACCATTTCCTTTTAAAATATAACACTAAAGACCACTTTAGTAGGATGTTCCACAGACAAAACCATTTTTCTTTTTATTAAATTATCTTCCCCCCCCCCAGACAATAAAGTGCTTGTCTTCACCTTCAATGCCTTCTTTTGATTTATTTCTGTCTTCATGTTAAATTAAAATATTGACCTTCATTTCACATATCACGCTGAGAGGTTTTTCAAAATTCCTTCGTAATCTCACTTAAACTGCCTGTTATGCATCAAAAAGCACAGTTTTATTTAAATTTTCTGTTGAAGTTTTTGTTGAGAACAATGATTTGACAAATACTTTGCCATGACGCTTATTTTACAATTCTGACCAGGATTGTGCCATTATTTCCTTGCTGTCTTGTTCATGCAATACCTATCTTTTTAGAACAGTCACAAGAGACTTCTCCTACCTAAATGCTACTGTAATACAAATAATATATAATGGAAAAATATTAGATCTCATACACAGAGAAATGGTTCTAAATCAGTGACCACAACAAAGCTGAATTACATATATTTACACACATGCATACATACAGTGATCGAGTTATACCAAACTGAAATCATTACATACAGCAAGATTTGTCTTTTCCTTTAGACACACCACTACCACGTACAATGAAATCCACACAAAATGAGAAAGGCATTTGTAGGTGTGCTTCAACTACTCCTCTAGCTCTATCTTCAGCAGCACTATTGCAGCATTTTCCAGTACATGACACCTTGTAACAAAGCATCCCTCAACCAGAGCTGGAACACGAGTTAGTGTCTATGTGCAGGGCAAGTGTCTCCAGGACAGAACAGGAAAGCTAGAGATAGGGGTATAACAGATGGGAGGGTGCCACCAAGCATGTGCTTCACAAGAATACAGAATCAAAACTCAATCTTCTCTCTCAAAAAAATACACACATTTAATGTTGGTCTTTTAATTCTAAGAAAAAAAGCAATTCCAAAAATACAAACTGAACATCAGAGTTAACTCAACCACCATAAAAAAATGAAATGACATTCACAATAGTTAAGTCTACGGACAGCTTAAGTTTGACAAATATTTTCTCCTCCCCTCCATCCCCACTAAAGTCCCCAAGTACATTCCAATATTTATCTTTAAACGAAGCTTTATGAAAAATACTGCTGGTGTTCAGTTAGAATTAAAGGACTTGGATAAAGTGAAACAAAGACAAATACAGATGGTGTGAGTAAGGTTACAAAGGCTTAACATTTTGCATTATCTCAAGATATAAACATTCAAAAAGTAACATGAAGTTGCTGTGTTATCAAAATATTGCAGCTATAGGAAAGGCAACATTAAATTAATAGCTGAGGGTGTGAGAAAAACCCCCACACATTTTAGTGAAGGTAAACAGAAGTGGCAGTTTTTAATTAGCATTTTTATAAAGCTAATATAACCCAGCCAGCCATAATCCAAGCACAGGAAAAAAAAAGCTTTCTCTGCTTCCTTTGGCTATAAGGTGACAGAAATAAAAAATCCAGAAAAAGAATCACCTTTTTAAGATGTTCAAGATGAGCAGAAAAAGTCAAATAACCAAGTTATGGAATAAATAGGTACTAACCCAGGTAGTACACTTTAAACCACTCTGTCATTTGTTAATTTTATTTTGGTGGTTAACTGTAAGCATGTAAGAAATCTAACCTTATACAGGACAGTGAATAACCACCAAAGTAAAAATATTCTTCTGTTTACTCTTTGGCTAAAACCCCCTCAAAAGTAGCAGACAAAGAAAAAACATTTAATACTGGCAAGAGACTTTTCTGACTTTTTTTTTAAACAAGTAAAATAAACTCCTCGATTTAAAACTTGGTACATTTTATAAACACAAAAGAGGTAATGTTGTAATAAAATCAGTAATGTTACTTCAAATGGCAACATTTGTTGACCCTGTGCAATAATACACTTAGTTCATACTACATTTATCAAAATATGACTGTTTCTACAGATATGTAGAAATCCTGCATGTGGCTCCTCTCAACTTACTTTATAATTGGGACACAAAATTTACAATCAGATTGCCACAAGAACTTGCACATTGTTATGTCCTAGAGTTAGTTTCAAAACGTTCAGATCCTGCCTTATTTTTTGACAGTTAGTTCAAATGGAAAATAATGGAATATAGAGCACATGAACGTCAATGACTGCACCCATTGCCAGAACACACTGCACTGGTTGGACACTTTTCCTTAGTACATAAAAAGCAACAGCACCCAATAAGCCTGAGAAGAAATGCTGCTGTGTAAATACTGGCAACTATTCCTGAAACAAGAATTATGGGATGAATTCTCAGAAGCTGCCCAATCCCATAATTTGTATTGCATAGTCACAATCACACATATATATACACGCACAGGGAAGTGTGTGCATATATACATATGTATATACACACACAGGCACACACGCACGCACACACAGAATATATTAAGGAGACAATGAAGTCTGGTCACAGAGCAATTTACAGGCTCAATATATTTTTTCTTTTTTTTTTT
>VXAY01004491.1:3027654-3045578 GCA_013399855.1 Oxyruncus cristatus
AAAGAAAACTTCAGTATTTTACAGTCTTCAGTAGGCATTATATACACTGCACTTATGAAATCTAGAAAGTATTGAAATAGAAATACATTTCTGCAAACATTTGGGTAAGAAAACAAACCAAGATTTTTCAAATATTTGTGCTATCTACATAATATTTTCTCTAAATCACAATAACTGTATCCATGGAATGTTCTCTAGAAAATGTCATCTTTTTTTAAACATCATGCACATTTTTAAGCAATTGTAACCCAAAATATCCCAACCTAAAACAATCTAACAATGTTCAGATTAAAAAATTTAAGTCTCAGATCAGATTTTAAAAAGATAAGTCTTTATCACAAGAGCTGTAATGGTAACAATTACATGTTAAGGCTAAAAAGGTTTTGTGGTTTTTTTTGTTTTGTTTTTTTTTTTTTTTTTTTTAGAAACACATTTAAAGACCATTTCTCTCATGGCTCTGCATTATGAACTGTACTTACAGATGACAGTGCAGTGAACATAATGTTCAGTCCTACAGTCAGGATGCAGTTGCTCCTTCCCACTCCACAAGATACTGCACCTTTCCATCAAGTGTCACCCGACGAGCCAAGACACGGTATTTTTCCCCACAAGCTATTCTACCTGCTGCACCAAAGTAACTAGTAATGGAGTTCTTTAGATGATTGAGCTGTAACTCCTGATCTGCTAAGTTGTTAAGTATCTCTGTATTGAGTTCATCATACTGGTAATCTTCCTTGCTTTCATCATCTTTTACAATTTCTGAATTTTGAGTCTGGAGTGCTTTTCGTGGGAAGCGACCTCTCCTCCTCAAATGTGGTATTGCAGCAGGCCAAGTTCTTCCTGTACGAGTCCTTTTTCTCGAGTCAGATAAACTATCGAAAATAAAACCCCACAGAATTAACTCCAAGGAATCTATTCAAAGTGTATGCCTTATTATCAGCTATTTCCATGCCACTCATGAAATAACTGCTGTTCTATTTTTCACTGACAAAAATACTATAAATAGGTAACTGTACGTATGGCACTTAGGTAACAATTTCAGAACTCTAAACAGGAGTTTTTTGAAAGCAGACTATTTAGAGCAGTAATGCCCACAAAATTGACTCATGAAAGCACTTGATAGCATGAACCAGAAAGAGGAGACAAGGTAGTTAAATACATGCACCTCAATAAAAGAGAAATTTATGTTTGCTGAACTTGAGAGAGCGGAAAGTTCAAGTAACAATTTATTTGCAGGAAAGTCGACTGTAGTTAATAATTCATTTACGAAAACTGTGCCAGAATTTTTTCATGCTCTATTGACTGTAGAAAATCACAGCATACTTAGTATTCTTTAACATGAATACACAAACTTACAAAAACAAAAGCTGCTAAAATTAATCCAGGGTACACATCAGTTCTTTTGTGGCCTTTATTAGAAAGCTAAGCTCAGTAAGTGTTTATGGAGTTTAACTTTTAAGCAAATATAACTTAGCTACACATTTTACATCAAAGAGCAACTGATGGCAAGCACTAAAAAATCCTTACCCTGTGAGCTGTAAGCGGAGCTAATCAAGACTAGTTTTCATTTGCCCTATTTCTTCAGATTTTCCCACGCAATTTATAGCTCTACTCTGAGAAAATCATATTAAAATTCATATACTGCAAATCTTAATCTTCATAGCAGATGGAGTAACTGAATAGTTACCTATAATGTCTGGAAATGCTAGATGAGGTAGTTTCTTTCATACTGGCAGCACCTGTGGATTCCACATCTGAGGTATTGGATGAATGTGCAGTTCCATCAGACTTCCTGTTTTGCAAGGTAACAGGATTGCCATGCAATGAAAATAATCATATATTAAAAACAGAGCTGACATTTCAGAAGCAAACAGATAAGTTACGTGGTATTATAATGTTTCACAGGATTTTTTTTTATTATTTATTTACCCAACAGTGCAGGGTAATTCCAAGGCTGGGTTCTCTATCACCGGAACTGGTTCATTATCCTAAGGTAAAAAAAAAAAAAAAAAAAAGGTACCTCAACTTAGGTTTTGATTGTTGTATCAATTTTGTTTGAGAGCTAATGGGGAATATCACAATTGATATTAACTGGTTACGTTTTTCTTCAGCAATTATGATGCAGTTAGAAGGAAGAGGGAAAGGGGGAAGAAATATTCTTACCAGAGGAGACGACTCTGGAGTTTTGTGAATCATTTTTCTTGTATAGGGACCAGGTGGACGACCAACTGATTTTTTTTTCCCCTTTTTCTCTATACCGTTACTTAGTTCCCTAGAAGAAAATTGGTATTTTGTTCTGTATTACTGATGATAATTCTCATTGAATATTTTCTCTGGCAATGAACACACACTGAGATGTCTGTTACTGAAACATTGTACTAAATGAGGTTATTCTGGCAAATTAAAATTGTCAGGTACAAAGCTACATGGCTTTGTCTGACTAATAACATTAACAGATACAAGATATTTCTAGGGACATTACTGATTCCCACATGTTGAGAGGAATGAACAGGTGTTAAATGTTGCTTATTCATATGATCCCAAGCACATTTACCAATACAAGTTACAATTTCACAACATACTTCCTATTCAGAATTCTAGTTAGATTATTGCCTAAGAGATCTAGAAAGGCAAGAGAATTTGTTTCCCAAATGGTAGCAGAGTCAGGATATTTTCTATTGTCCTTACTGCTAAATTTCATGTTGGTTTTTTTAAAGAACCCTAATAGGAAGTTAACTACATTTTTCTAAGACCTTGTTCTCACAAATAATCCACCTTTACAGTTATTTAAAAAAAAAAAAAAGTTACATTCTACAGTGAAAAGTCAGTCTTTTTTGTAGGCACCAAAAAAATGCCCAAAGTAGCCCCATTGCTAGAATGACTGAGTTATTTTACCTCACATCAGGAATGGGTTTAGATGATTTTCTGCCTTTAATTTTGAACTCATGAGAAGTTCCTTCTGGTTCTTTCTCAGCCCTAAAAGCAGCATTCGGTGGCACAGGAGGAACACGAATTCTCAAACCAAACAAATGCTTCTTTTTCTTTATTTCTTTTCCAGACATAAACCTAGATGATTTTAAACAAGTTGTTAGAATTTTGATCACAGAAAAAGCAACTTTTAAAATAACAGTGTACATCCAAACAAAGCTATGCAAACAGAATATTCATTCAAATGCTACTTTATACAATCCTCACTCTCAAGTACAGAATGTGAAGTTGGGAGAGGACGAAGTTACAACAATTTTTCTCACGGTCTGGGTTCCACTCAGTTACATAATGTTACAGTTTGAAATAGAAACTGTATTACAATTTAAATGTTATCTGTGGCCAAAGCGATTAGCACGTAGACTGAAGACTAATCTAGGTCAGATTAAATAGGTGAACAACATTTAAAGCAGAAGTACCAATAACTTACATGGTCTTGTAATCATTTAATGCCTCCAGGACATGCTCATATCTTTCAGATTTTGGTGTATCTGCCAGCTGTAAAGTAGTAAGAAAATCATTTAGCCTGTGGAATTCTTCAGTAGTAGAAAGATTCCAGTTACTTTGAGTCATTGTAACTACAGATTTGAATTTTCCAACATTACTCATCATGATAAAAAAAAAAAAAAAAAAGAAAACACTCAGAAAAGTTATTAGAATTTAAAAAAAAAAACCTCAGTCAATCCATTTTCATACCCCTTTTGCTCAGACCCAGTCTAACCTCCCTCCTTTCACCAAAGCCTGAAGTTGCTAGTCCCTATCAAGCTTTTCAAGCATGGAATCTTCTCTCTGAAAAATTAAGAATTACAGAGACAAGCAGAGCAAGTATGCTAGACACAAAGAAAGAAGTGGACAACTGTTAAATGAACAAGCAAATTCCTCAATATTAAGAGAAGCAAAAAATTAAACACAGCTTACATATTTGTTAAACTATACAGATAGCTAGAACATTCACACTATTGAAAAGATGGTGTGAGAATTACATTTTATGCAGCCTTTATTTTTAATTAAAGCTCGATACTTGATATGACAGAATTATTGATTTGATATAACTTAGGTAAGAGATGCCATACATATCAAAGTAAACCAGATATCTATTCATAATGACACTGATTTTTAAGTAATGCTTTAGTGTTTGCTTGTCTAACAAACTATTTACACTGATAGTCTGAACATATGTATTTTAAACTATTTTCCATTATTTATTAAAAATAGTTACTCACTTAAACCAAGAATACATATTTGATTCTCAAATCATGTCTGCTAGTAAAAATGGATTACAGATGTATGAATTTACTGATAAGTAGGATGTACTCATAAGAAAATTTCAAACCCAGTTATATGCCACCTGTATTAACAAAACTTCAAAACCCTAAACAATTTTCATGCACAACAAAGTGCATTCTCTATGTACTCCGCTGGCAGTGTGCCAATTTGAACTCGGACATAAGTTTTTTGCATCTAACATTACATGCAGAAACAAAGGCCAACACTGACCCTCTTAGTTAAATATGAAGTCAATCTACTTGAGTAAATGTATTTCCTTTAATGCTAAAATAAATACCCAGTAATCAAATAGCTGGAAAAATAACTAGTCTAGTAATGAGCTAAAAACAAGATGCCTTGACAAGTAGTTGAATCAGACTGGAAAAGGATCAAAACAATGTTTAGACTGGGACACAAAGTGACCACCCCCATTGTTTGAAAGAGGAAGGAGAGAAGAAATGTTTGTGTGCAATACTTTGTTATTGTTAGATCTTAGAGACTTTGGATATACCTTCATGTGCAATACACTCTGCACTCAGTTTTACATTCAGATTTTCTGGCTGGGGCACACGAAAATATCAAAGTAGTAAGAGAACTATAACATGGAAGAAAAATAGAGATATGCAGTGGTATACACAGTTGAGTATAAATAATTAAAAGTCACCATGAAAAGTTAGATGGATAATTTGAAGAAATTTTACAGCTTAGAAAAACATACACCACTTAATTTCCTTGCAGAAACAGAATGCTTTTGAACTCATTATTTAGGATTACCAGATTTTAAGGTACTAAAGGATTTAACATGCAGAATAAAACAGTTCATAGGTTGTCAGCTGTCAGGACATATGTACGCACTGTGATGAAAAACAAGAAAGGGTATTGCAATTACTTACCTCACCAGGATGCAATCTATCCCAGTTTTCATTAATGTAGGCCATAAGTTCAAGCTCCGAATCAAAATATTTCTTCTTATGAATAACACTTAGGTTGTAAAGGCATAGATGTGCTATATCTACCCTAGAATATTTGAATTTAAAAAAAAAAAAAAAAAGAGAAAACACATATTTTTCTTCCAATTGCTTTGTTTTGAAATAATTTAGCAGAAAAGATATTAGCACAGTACAGTTGGAGGAACACAAAACACAGCTTAAAACACTCAATCCAGACAACAGCATGAGGGCTTTTGTAATTTCTCTTCAAGCGATCCCTTCTGTTTTGCATTTTACTTCTGCATTTTCATCGCATTGTCACGATCTTCTTTTAAACTCCAAAACTGGTCTGAACCGTGGGATATTTAGGCAAGTCTGAATTCACACTTGAATGTATCAGTTCTGAATTCATGCAAGTATTTTGATGAACTAACATTTAACCACGTAATTTCCTCCATATATTTAGCATTAGGAACATTTCCACTAAACTGGATAAAATTTTAATACATGTTAGTTCAAAGATTCCAAACTACAACTATTAAGACTCATCAAGGACAGTATTATAATATGTATCAAGATGTGTACTCCAGTACTCACTACATCTGGCTTACATAATGGCAGGATCCTAAGCCTGCAAGAAGTAATTAAATCAAGTATCTCAATCTTCACATATACAACAAGTGAGTAGCTGCTTGCTACTTCACTGAACAACCTCAGAAATAAACCCCAAGAGCATGCAATCACCATATGTCTCTACATTTAAGAATAAACTTTGAATGAAACTTATCCCTGGTCATACAAACAGCAAGAACGACTCAGGGAACAGCTCAAGCTAACAAGTAGATTTCCTTTTTAGCAAGGAGAACCAAAACACCAAAAAGAAAAGCAGCACACATATTCAACTCACCCTTTTTTTTATTTTTTTAAATTCATACTTACCATCTCAAGGGTAAACGTTTGAGGTATTCTGGTCCAGAACTGCAAACTGAGCAAATGAACGTATAAAACCTAAAAATATACACATATGTTTAAGTACATGTGTCTGGGTGGTGGGTGTCCCTACACACACACACTCCTAATGTTTTCATAACACCCTGGTTATGAAAAAATGGGAGTTAAGCAAACTAGAAACCCAGCCATCCAATACTTGTGAGTCCCTTTATTCTGCACCTGACTTCAGCAACTTCCACAATCTGTGCTGATACCAGCCAGGCCAGATACAAGGTACTTGAATACCCACTGTTTCACAGACCCTGAGAAACTCCCCCAGCCTGTGACTGTATCAGTGAAGATGCTCTCTAATGTCCCCACCCCATTCTCTCAAATGCAAAACCCTGTGCATCAGTGTAAGCATGCACTTTAGGGACCCATGCCTTCCTGGGTCCTAACTCAGTTCTTTCATACAAATATTCCAGTACAACCAACAGCTAAAACAAAATCTAATAGATAACAAATGAGGTAATCCTTGATTCCTTTCTCATTCCTTTCTCTCATCTGCTGCAAATGCTCCAAGTTCCTCTTAAAATGAAAGCATAGACCAGCACCCTTTTTCATTTCTGTGTGTTCATCACACATGAACAGAGGATGTAGAGCTCCCCTCAGTCTAAGTATCCTTCCAGCTCTCTCCAATCCCCCACAGTTACTATAGGGAACTGCTCACTGACAGCCCATCTCCAAGCATGGTGTCCATCACATATAAGTCATAAGTCACCCACGCAGTGTGACCTTGAAAGCCCTTATCCTAACTTAGGCCCACTAAAGCGGTCTGCTATAAAGCTTCCCATCTCCCAACTGCCAGCACCTAGAGTATAATGGACTTACACACAAAATGCAGTCAGCAACAGCTGGAATTCAACTAACCTTTGGTTACATCTCCATCACCCACCACCACACCCTCCTTCATTCAATTGAAATGAAGAACTGCATTTTCCCGGCTCCTAAACACGTGCTTTCTTTTGTATAACCTACTCAAAACACAGCCCTTTTTTGAAAAATACTGTTGTATTATGGCTGCCCTAAAAAAAGCTCACATGTGAGATTTCCATCACATTTTAAACAGAGAAAACCGTGAAGTACAGCTTAATTTTCTTACCTGTCACCAAAAAGCATTGGCTTTTGGAGGCACTGCACACAAGCCTCATGAAACCACTGCTTACATTTGCAGCACTGCAACATCTTTAGATACCAGCTTCACCAACAGAAAGAAAAACAAGATGTGTTAAAAAAGTTACTGAAAATTGTTCTTCATTACGTTTAATTTAAATATCAAGAGATCTTTTGACCCAACCAGATTTTCACAGTTTATAAAACAGCCTTCTCTAGGGATATTTCAGTAACATTTAGTTCCATAATGAATCACTACTAGAAAAGAGAAACTAGGAATAATAAAAGACAGTCCAGTAAAACACTGAACTAAGTTATTAAACGAAGAAAAAACCATTTCATTTACTGTCAACCAACTTCTAATTCTCAATAATAAGAATTTAGTAACTCCATAAAAGCTCCTTCTCACATACCAGATTAGCTTTCTTGTTATTTGTCAAAGCAAAACACAGCTGCATTAAGTCACAAACATTTGTTCTGGGGATTTAACTACTTGAATCCTCAAAAGAAACCTCATAGTTTACAGGGGTTTTTCTTTTCCTTTTCCAGCTTCTCCCTTGAGAAAAGGAACCATGTTTTGAAAGTAATGTTTGTCCAAGTCTCAAAAATTCTCAAACCAGAGCTCTGTCCCGTCAGTGTAAACTCAAAAATGTTGCTTCTTTGACTTTTTGACTCTTTACTTGCCTTGATCTCAAATCTTCAATGCTACCTTATTCATTCATTCATTCATGCAGACACCAGAGTACTTATCTCTACCTGCTTAAGAAGTCCTCTTCTTGCCTTGCTTGTAAAAAAGAGCCAGCAGAGGACTCTGTAATGCCATAAGAGGAAAAAGAATCTTTCCCCTGCCAGTGATTGAAAACCGGGGTATGATGTTATGGTAGAATCAGACAGCTGCATATTCCAACAGAACTTAGTAAGCTAATCTCTAGGTACATTTATTTTTGTGACTTATGACCGAGTTAACATCAGAAAAATACTGACTCTTGCTGATTGTAGAATGTACAGTGATTTTATGTGATGGCCACATGACAAAATTAAAACAAAACTAAGTATTTTATGGGAAAAGAAAAGAAATAATCTATTTGCCACAAGACACTTAAAAATGCATATAGAATTCAAAAGCCCCCTTTGCATCCAGTTTTTAATACCTACGCACAACAGAAACAGAAAGTAACAAATTCACAAGAAAGTCTACAAGAAAAGAACCAACGTTTGCAGCTGCATTATAGAGAGAAGTTCTTATATATTATCCATGTACTTACTCTCCAGGTCCCCCACAATAGCAGTAACACTGCTGCACATTGGTTTTATGACCTGCATCCCACTCAAGGTCTGTTGCATTATATGGTAACGTTTGTTTCATGACTTGCAGTGCTTTGGCATTTGGTCCTTTCTTAAGCGCACCACCCCTCTGGGCCAAAACAAACACATCAGTTCACAAAAATAATAATACGTTTCTGAAACTTTCTATAATCAAGTCAAATACTTTCCCGTGCATTTATGTTTTAATACTAGCGTGTTTGTTTAAAAGCAAAACATCATCTATTTCTAAAATAAGTATTTCTTCTCAACATACAAAACTCGCATTCGGACCAAAGATAAAAAAGAAATCACTTTAAAAAGTGTCCTATCTTTTTATTATTTCCATTTAAAAAAAAAAAAAGATGCATGCAATAAAAAATGTATTAAAAAATTCTTTTTTAGAAACACACCTTTGTTGTTGTTGCAAAAACACACTGTCGACAGAGCCATTTATCATCTGAATCAATCACGCTGGAATCAATATTTGGTGTGTGACACAGCTGATGATAACCTGTATTAAAAAACGATCAGCCGAACTGTTACTAAAAGGGCAAAAGAAGCTTACACAGAATTAACTACATATAACTTTAATGCAATGATAAGGCATTATTCATCATTAAGTGCTGAAAACCTGACCAAAACAGATCGGTCACAAATTCAAAATGTTATTTTAAGTTTTCTTAGTAGAAAAATAATGATCTTGACTTACAGAACAGGTGTTAGCCACTTTAACAAGGATTCTCATCATTCACTGAGCTGTTAATAGCCACTAAGGGCTACAAAATTTAAGATCAGTTGAGCAGTCAGTCATTGCCAGGCAAATATCCCCCTTTGTGAAACAAATCAAAACATCTTTTAAAATGCAGTAAGTGGAAAAAAAAAAATCTAGTTACCTTGCCCACATTTATCACATATAACCATTTCATTCGGTGCTTCTGAATACTCTTCCTGACATATTGTACAGACCATTTCCCCACTTTCAGTGGCTCCTAGATAAAGATGAGAATGTGATTTTTTTCAGATTACATCTGCAGTTGGAACAGTTACCACACATATAGCTTTTTTTTTAAATTTCAGTTCCAGATGCATGCATTGTAGGAACGCATTGTTGCAGAGCCAAACTTCTTTACAAGAATATATTCAGATATTTTGTACAGACTGTGCTACAAATATTTATAGTACTTATCATAATCTGTAAGATATTTACAGGCTTTAGACATTCTACTTAATATGCAGTCCAGGGTTCCTTAACATCAAAAATAAAAATTCAGCAACTGAATAAAGAATGTAAATTTAGGCTAAAAATACATATAAATAAATCCTATCTGACCAACTAATAAATATCTTTTATGTTTACATTACTTTGTGTTTCTTTTCATGTAAATACATACACAATTTGGTGCATATCTTTTTGACAGATCTGCCCAAGATGCTTTAATATTAAACTCCAACATTCTTAGGAGAGATGTTATTACTACTTACACGTACTTGCAAGCATACAAAAGCACACAGTTACAGCAGAGGTAAGGAAAAAAAGTAAGCCTGCAAACTGGAAACAAAACTACATCTTGCTCCATTTATCCATGTATCGATGTAAAAATCTGGATTAAAATACAAGCTTCTTAATCACAGAATATTCTGAGTTGAAATGCCCGTATACACAGTCATTAAATTTTGATAGTTATGATAAATGAATCAAAGATCATAAACTTGTACTATACAGAAGCAGAACTGCATTTTTTTTTTTTTACAAGCTTCTAAGAAATAACACAGTTGATTTTTTGCTATTACAAATAAAAAGCTTCTCCTTTTAGTGGACAGTGTTTAGTTTAAACATCAAGAATCAATGAGAGCCAGTTCAAGTTTCCATTGCTTTTACACGATGAGGAAATTGTAACTGATTTTCCGAAGAAATTGTCATCCATGCTTCTACTACTCTCCAAATATCTGAAAACCAAAAAGGTACTATACAATAGGTGTCTCGCTTGATAATTGCACATTTCTTTATGAATACTCAAAAACCTGTAACAGTTTCTTATGTGCAAGAGTTATGGTGCTACTTTTAAATGTCAAAACTCCATTAAAGATTTTCCAGATTTTAGTTTCTTTCCACAACATGTTGTTTCAACCGAAAACAGTAGGAGGACACAAACTTGGTGTAAATTAGGGCCCAAAGTATTCTGTTAAGACAGAGGATAGACTATTCCCATCCAAACAAACTCAAATGTGATTATTTTTGGAAGTGTTCTCTGCTCTCCTGCACATAGTTATGTGAAAACAAACAAAAAACCAAAACAAAATAAAATTAAGAAAAAAAACAAAACACAACAACAAAAAAACCCCCACCACCAAAAAACAGTAGCTTTGGTGATAGTTGTTTGAAAAGCTTATTTTTCCATTTGCCTAATCTGTGATCCTGGATCACATTAAACTATATCACTCTTCAGGATCCGAGAATAGAATGTAATAATTTATTTTAACAGATATAGTAATCTAAACAAATAAGATACTAAACAATGACTACTTCATTGAAGTTCTTGCCTGTTTGTATGTCCTTCCAGAGAACCCAGGATTTGGAACTGTCTTCAAATATAATGAAGCAGTTCTGTTTCAGTTTGTTTATCTGAAAAACAAAAATACCATGAGTAAAAGGACTAAACAGAAGAATGTACTTAACACTACATGGGCAACACAATAATACTGCAATTTTCAACTACATATGATGCTTTAAGACTCCGGTGAAATTAAAAATTTATTTACCTTTTTGATAGTTCCAAGATAAAACAAGCCATCTGACCATCTAGCTAGGACATCCTGACCTTCCTCAAATTTACAAAGTGGCTTTTTGGCTTTCTGTCCATCACGTAAGGACAGCTTGGTCAGAGATGCTGAGCTCTTATGGCTGCGACGTAAAGGAGAGCGCTTATGGACCAGTGAATTACCCACCGCTGTAGAGTCTCTAAAGACAGGGAAGCAAGAAAAAAAGGTAATCACAATTAGGATAAAGAAACCACGTCTTTTAAATATTAATATGACTAACTCAGGAGCTTCAGGTAACTAAAGACTGCTCATGTCTTCAGACTTTAGACACCTTTAGTAGCGGTGCCTCTGTTATGACACGAACATACAAAATTTGAAAGGGATAAGTTTATAAAGAATAGTGTTTTGTGAAATCGACTGATGTAAGTGGGGATGGGGAGACACAAGCTTTCCAGCTTAGACTCTTCATAAAATCACCAGAAGCATCAAAGAACACATCAAAAACATTCAATACAGGATTACTTATGCAAAACTTCAGTCACTCAAATAACTGACAGTTTTCTAAAAGTCCAGGGAAGCTAAAAAGGTCCTAAGCCAATTCTAACTGCATTATCTTGGTAGGGAGAATAGCAGATGACAACTAACGTCGTGCTCAGCAGTTACTCAGAATCAAAACAAAACAAAAATGAGGGGCTGAGGTGTGTAGAAACCACTCAAGATAAATATTAATGACAGTACTTGCAACACAGCATCATGCTTGACCCATAGGCAGAGCTCTAGAGGTTTCCAGCACAGAAAGAACTTCAACATGTTAAATTCATGTAAATAAATTTTCCTCTCTGTTAGAATAAGAGTGGAAAATAATAAGGAAGGAAAAACAAAAGATCTTGCAACCTTTCTGCACACATGAACCCCCCAAAATTATAAGTTACTTGAATCAATCATTTTTCCTCATACAATTCCACAAAATGTAGCCTATTTATATATGTGTGAAGTCTGTATAACTAGGATACAAACACAAGGACAGATTAAGGAATCAAATAGGATACAGTCAATTGAAAGAGCAGTTTCACCTCACTCAAGATAGCTTAGGTACATCATCAGCACCAGAAACATTTGAACTAATCTCAAAGCACCAACAAAAGCACTAAATTAATCAGTGTCCCATATAGTCTGAGAATTGCTATAGAGATGTTAGAATCCTATCAATTCTGCTACTTCTTATGCAAAAGCTGTTTCAAGTTACTGCTGCTTTTCCCGGGTTCAACTCTAACCTCTGATAAATGGGACAGGGTACATGCAGCATTCAAAATAAGTTTACAATCACGGAGTAAAGGCATGGCAGCCTAGGACACATATTTTTTGCTGCCTTCTCAGGAGTAACATCTGGTTTACAAGTGTTTTGACAGAACTACTCTCTTAGAGAGGTTCAAAGGATTTTTTTCCAGATTTTTATCTGGTTTAAGAGCCTAGAGACAGCAGCTACAAGGCAGGAATGTTTGCTCTTCTTTTTTAGTACTTGAAAAAAGGTGTGAAAGATCTCATACAGGATATGCAAAAGAACACAATAAGGTCCATTTAAAAAACAAGGATGAGCTCTATATTAAAACAATTATTCAAAAGCATTCTTTTAAATACTGAAGTTTGTCCCACATCCCCACTGAAATGATAACAAAAAAGTGTGCAGCATTTTCTGACACAACGCACTTAAATGAATCTATACATTGACTTACACAACAGCATAAATTAACAAGAGCAGCTTCAGACACTGAAGAATCTTGATACATAGTAAAGATGTGAGCCAATAAACCAGACACTTCTTTGTCCACACTGCTCTTTTTGTGAGTGATAGCAGTGCTGAAGTGACGACTAAACAGCTCACGAAGCAGCTCCTGCTGTGGCAGTTTATGGTTTATCTCACAGAGACTGAAAATAGGGTTAGTTATCACAATAGGCTGACAGTAGCTTAACAGTTGCTTTCCACATGGATAGGAAGTTTCTCTTCAGGGAAACATTCCCTCAGTGGTTTTGATGGAGATGGAGTAGGAAGAGCCACTGTTTTTAACAAGCTGACTTTAATGAACAGGACATAAGTTACTTAAAGTAGGTGTCTCTGAAGAATCTTCTGGAACCATTGCACAAGAAATGCAGTGCAGACCAATGCTACAGGCATAAAATGTTACTAATGTACTCATCTGTCTGGCCACAGCTCTCTTGGCTGTAATGGAATACTAAGAAGTTACACCATTAAAATAAAACTTTTGTTGGAAGTTAAAATGCAAAGAGGTAAATTCTTACTTGCCGATTTTGAAATTAATTTAAAGGTTCCACATTTTCCAGAAACTTGTTTTCAAGTTTTCTCTAAAGTTAGCTTCATAGCACCTTCCTACCATACTATTTAAAGATTGCTCATTTAGTTGGTAACTATAAGTAACAACTTCCCCATCTTAAAAAAACTTTTCTCCAAGAACTTATAATCACATAATATAGAACAGATGCCTTGTTTCTCAGAAAGATTTACCTAATATAAGAATCTGCTTTATCTAATTTAACTTGCACCACCAAGCTACACAGCACATCATACAGCATATATGGCTTTATTCATTACTCAATACTAAGTATGTTGTGCTGTATTCTTACTCAAGCACTTTGAATGCAAAAAAAAAAAGTACTTACACATCAATGCAATATTTCATAAGTTAGTGGTGAAAGTCAGTAAAATGTGTCTGCACACTAAAATATGTTTGAAAAGTTAGTGAAAAAAGATGTAAAGAGACTGGGGGATTAAAGAGACTGAGCACTCTTGCTTCCAAGTGTTTGTTCCTTAAGATATTCATACTCCTGTACTCCTTCAGTTGCAACAACTGCTGTGAAATAACTTCTGTTAAGAAAAACTCCCTTGACAGGTTTTTTTTTTCCCCAGCCATCTCAGTTCACCGGTTTGTTTCACAGAATGGTTTGTAAGCACAACTGAATAAACTCAAACAAGCAACTTGGGACACAAACTCCCTCAGCTGTCACTGCCAGACTGCATGACTGAACTATAGTCACAGGTTCACTGACAATCCATGCCATTTCACCAAACTTCTTCCCGAAGAGCTCCTGATTCACAAATGCTGCAACAATAACAGGTAATAGCTACCCTATGACTACAGCTAGTGCTCAGAAGTTAAAGATACTAAGTTTCAACAACGAAATGCTCAAAGAACATTAAGAGAAAATTTTAATCCACTGAGGAAACTCATTAAAGTGGGACAGAAAACTCATTTATTGCTGCTAAATCAAATCACACTGAAGGGAACATGAATTTAAAGATTTATCAGAAGGGAATTCAGATTAGAAATAACACACAGAGCATCCTACTAAGACAACTCATGGAGGTTTAAGATCTATCTCAAAATGCGGTATCGCACAGGAGAGGAAGCCCTCGTTAAAGAACTTATGGCAACTAGAGATAATTAGTTCAAATTCTGGAAGCATGACATTACTGCTGACTAATCACAATGTCTTTAAAACTTGTTAGATGGCATCTAGATGGAATACTGTGTTTTTGTCTGTGCAAGAGAGACATCGAAGCAGATGAGTTTGGTGGTGAGACAGTCAGGGATAGAGCGCTCGCCCTATGAAAAGGGGCTGAGGGAACCAGGTTCATTCAGCCTGGAGAATGAAAGGCTTCACGGAGACCTAACAGGAGCCTTCCAGCTCCTAGAAGAAGATCAGTGAGATGCAATTAGTCTCTTCACCGTAGTGCATGGCAGGAGGACAAGAAGTAACACATACACTGGAATAAGAGAGATTCTGATGCGGAAGGAACATCCCCCTCCCCATGGGCGCAGTTCAGCAGCAGAACAGGGGCACAGGGTGGTTGTGGCCTCTGTCACTGGGGGCTTTCAAGGGCTGACTGGATAAAGCTACCTGGTGTGACCTCATGGCTTATGCTAAGCTGAGCAGGACTACAGAACTCCCAAGATGCCTTCTAACCCAAGTCAGATTTTGACCCTGTGAGGTATGACTGTCCTTAATAAGATCGATTGATACTATTAGAAAGAGGTAGTCAGCAGAATAAGTGACTCATATCCATAATACTATACAATCATTTGTGATTTTGTTTTTACTTGCTCATGTTCTCCCTCAAGAAATCTTGAATAGAACACTTCTAGTTATTTGATATGCACAGTGAAAGTATTACACTGTAAAAGATCATTACATAATAACACATTTCCTTACATATTTAGTATGTCGTGAAATAGGATAGGGCAGCCCAGTACTGCAAGAGCCATTTGTTTGGGATTGATCACGTGTTTGTACACAAAGAGAAGAGGCAGAACATAGTACAGGGGAGAAAACAATGGTATCGGGTCATAATACACCTTTTCAGATCAGATCAGAATTTCCCTTAATTGTACACTTAGCACCTCCTTGAGCAACTGCCTTTTGGCTTTCTCCAGTACCTGCAGGAACATAGCTAAGGGAGGTACAACACTCACCCAAGCAGAGAAGATGACAACATGCTGACTTGCACTGAGGGGAAGTGGGGAAGAAAAAGTATCTCAGAGGTGACCAAAACCCCATGAAGACAAGTTTCCTTCTTTAAGGTTCATCTATAAGAGCAGCAACCTTCATAAGCACTCCACAGATTTAAAAAAATAAATAGATTTAAAACATAATTAAAGTAGTATTATCCTCTAAGATATTCAGTGAATTAAGTATGTCCAGACTCATCAGGAATGCTCTCATCGTTAACTCTCCTCAAAGAAAGTTAAGCTGCTTGATTTCACTCCTCCATGGAGATTATACCTCCAGCAATACCTGTGGGTTTAAAATTCTTCTCCTGTTGTGTTTTGCTCAAAGACACACTTCCCCTCCATTTCCTGCAAGGAAGGCCTGTAAATAAGGTGAAACCAACCCTGCAGCAAGCTCAGAGGCCAGTCACACAAGAAGTGCTGTTAATTCACAAACTAAGAGAAGATTCGTGTTGGCTTCTCGTCACATGCGCTTCTTCTCTCCACGCTTTCTCCTCCATAACTCACATGAGGAACACAAAATATGCTTTACTGCCTCTAGTACTATATTAATTCACATCTATCTACAGGGAATACAGAAGTCCACTCTCTACTAGGAAATGAACTGTAGTTTATTTGTTACAGCTGCTCTTCTCATAAATTTTACCTGATCTCCTAATGCAGGGAAGGAAAACACAACTTGATACTACCAATACGTGTGGTATTCACCTATTAAAAAAAACATATACACCTCAAAAACTGCTGGCTAGCCATATTAACTCAGCTTTTGAGAAGCACCTACATCTGATTTAAAATTCTTCCCAGAACAGAAAAGGCAAGTTGTTGAAAAGTCACATATCTATATTTGACGAGATAAGGGTTAACTGTGGAAAAGATTGCTACATTATACTCTCAGTACAGATTCACATTTCACAGCTTGTAGCTCCTTTCAAAGATCCTTCTCATTTTCACTATATTATGCACCTTCTTCCATCTTTTCAATCTGTGTTCCCTTATTCCCCTTTCACTGTAAAGCTATGAACTCATTAACTTGTACTCTAATAATACAGCAACTAAACTATTTTCCCTCTTTCAACCTCAAATGTTTTCATCAAATTTGAGATCTCAAAAAAGGGACAAATATTAATGTGTTAATTTTTCCAATCTCATTACAGATCAAAAGAAAAAACAGCAGGGAAACAGTTTGGTTATTATCCCATGTTTTTGCCAGGTTAATTGTATACCATTGATCACATTCCCTCACAGTATGTCAGGAGAAAATCATGCCATTATCCAGTACTATGTTTGACCTTTTAAAGTTATGAGCTGGGCCTACCTATCACAAATTCCAGAAACAGCCACAATGCTACTATGCTTTCCTGGCAGACCATTTCATTTGCAGGCCCTCTTCTTTTAATAGCACCCTGATACTTCATGGATGAACAACCCTTCGTATTTCAACACTAATATCAGTGTCCACAGCATCCAGCACAGAACCATATTGTTCTCTTTGACTACTACAAGTATCAGCCCATTCTTCCTACAGAATTCGACACCAAAGAAAAGAAAATGCGTTACTGCACATCCTTTCAGCCAGCAACAGTTACCACATTTTGGTGGACTAAAAACGTACGGTGTACATTCAAATCGTCAAGCCTGACAGAGACTGAGGGGTGAGGCGTTGCAAACAAATAAACAAACAAACAAAAACAACAAAAAGAAACCAAAAACAAAGTTACCAGCGGGCACCAGCACCTCTTTGTGCTGCTCTCTCCGCACTCGAGCAAACACAGCCTGCTCGGACAATATCCTTAAAGGGAAAGGCGAAAATACAGCTGGCGCGGGGCTGATGGCACCTCAGCGCCGCGGCCCCCCCGGCCGGCCCTGCCTCCCCGCCTTTGTTTTGGTCACCGAGAGCACCGCTGACCCCTCACTCGCTCCCCGCGGCCGCTCGCAGGGAGCTCCCTCCCCCTCCCGCCAAGGCCTCAGGGCCCCCCGCCCCGGAGCGGGGCCTCGCTCCCCGCCCGGCGGGGGGATGCGGGACGCGGCACCGCCGGCCCGGGATGCGGGATCG
>VXAY01004491.1:3045991-3062034 GCA_013399855.1 Oxyruncus cristatus
GCTGGTCATTGTTCCCGCCGCACCTGCGGGGCTGCGCCAGCGCCCGTGATCCGCCGCAGCCACCGCCCCCCGGGACTCCCGCCCGGCCCCGGGGGCAGCTCCCCGCCTTGGTGGGGTCGGTCGTGCCGTCTGGAGTGACTCAGGGCCCGCCTTCCTGTTCAGGGGGCCGGCGAGGCCCGGCCCACGTAGCAGAGGCAGCCGCGGCCGGCCTGTGGGTCTGAGAGCTGGACAGTGTGCACCTCTGCAGTGACAGCGGGGTGCAGCCATTTTAGGGGATGAGCTGAACCTCAGCTTGAGTTGTTAGCTCTACTAGCTGAGCTAATGGAACGAAGTACCCAGCGAAGTCGTGGAGTCTTCACTCTTTGGAGACACTCAAAACCCACCTGGGCACATTCCTGTGTCACCTGCTCCTGTGTTGGCAGGGGGTTGGACAAGATGATAGCCAGCAATTCTGTGATTCTGTGAAATAGGCTTCTTGTTTTCTGGCATTGGAGTTCTGCAGTTGTTTAGACATCAGCATTGGGCCAGTGTCCAGGGTCCCCATGGTTAAGCACAGCAATTGCCCAATACAGTGGTACCAAACGCTATAAAGCTTGTCCTAATGCTGCAAGGGCAATTGCTCAGGCCTGTGTGCAATGCTGGAATGCAATTGCTCCCTGATCAGCACTCACCAGCTGGTGTAACATACACTCAGGAATGGCTGAACTCGGTGGACTGGAGGGTGAACTTATTTATGTTTCTCTCCTGCTCAAAATGCCCAAGTTCTCAAAGCCACTTCCCTCTTGAGATAAGCCACCAAAAATAAGATATTGGATCAGTTTGCCATCCCTGAAAAGGGGCACAGAGAGAGAATCCTGGGCAAAACACTGGAGCATAGCTTAGTCTGGCCAATTCTTAGTTACGTCAGAATAGACCAGAACTTATGACCAAAATCTCTTGTTTACAGTTGTTTTAAATATAAGTTTTAGGGCATAGTTCTTCCCTGGATGCACTAACTAGACAGAGTTCAGATGTTGTGATGATATGCTAAAAAGAGACTTGGACAACACAAAGGGCCTTGGCTGCTCTGCACAGATTTCCATGTACTGCAAGCAGGAGTCAGATACTGCGAGTGCTAAAGGTAAAGGGCCACCCTCAGGAGAAAAAAAAATTGCACTCAATCTGAAGTATACCTGCATACAAATTCTTATTTTTAGATCACAACAGTGGTGTGAGAACCAGTTGTCAGCAAACTGTCTAGTCAGCAACAGAATACACATCAAAAATTGGCTACCTCATGACTTCCCTTTTCAGTGTCCTACTTGGAGGGTCTTACCAGCCTGTTGTCCTGCTGTATCTTTGAAATTAATTTGACCAAAATTTATCAAAGTAGAATCACTCACCTATAATGTGAATTGTCTCACCACCAGCACCAGAATCCCCTAGACATGTGGTAGCTCTATCCTCCTTGTCCTTAAAATATTGTTTGCAGAAGGAGTTTGCAGAACCTCACTGCAGAATTGCAGAGCTGCATGGCCCCATCCTTTCTGCAAAGCATCATTTGTCACAGAGCTGGGAGTTGCTGCCGAAATAGTATCATCTGAGGGCAGCACAAAAAAGAAACTAGGAATCCCTATGTTATATAAGAATAATGAGAATTTAATAAACTGATTAGTTTGCTATTGCAGGTATTGCATCAATTAGGTCAGAATGCACCCCCAAAGCTTTTTACCATTAGCTTTATTACTACAAACAGCAGACTGTATGAGTATTTTACCACAACCTAGATTCCTCCTGTAATATCCAAGAAGTACAATATGAGCTCGTAGCCAAACATCAAATAAAATAAATTTAAACTCTGCTTCCTTTAAGACCAGCTATTACTGATAGCTAGAAAAATTCCAAGCTGTATACCTCCCACAGAGACACCTCATCCCCCACCACCTTAATTTAGTAACTCATACTATAACATCCTTTTCCATCACTTTTGCAACTCACTGAATCTCCATTTGACAGGAAGCTCCTTTCTAGAGCAGAGACTGTGTGACTCTTACCCATCTGATCCATCTACTAGACCAAGTAAATCAAATGGCTGAGGGATACATAGACACAGGTGACTTAAATTCAATAACCTGTACTCAAGGACAAGAAATTTGCACTGAACGAGTAACATTTGTTATTCCTCTGCCCAGCCTGACCAGATTATTACAGGGTTGGGGATCTTACTGGAAATGTGCAAATGATCTTTTACAAATGGTTTTCAAGCTAAAATGCTCAAATAGACAAACCTGTATTGCCAGAAGGAGGACCTTTGTTAATCACTGGCATATGTGCGGCAAAGATATCAAAAGCAATAGTAAAAATTGCTATTTTTAGCAATTTAAAGTGTTTAAATTACTCTTTCTATCATTCCTATTACTATACTATGAGACATGTAGGATTAATCTGATTTGGAGCAAGCTAAAATCTTTGTTTTCTATTCAGTGATAGTAGTAAAACAACTAGTTATTTCTTCTGTTAGTATTTGGCAAGACTCTATGTCATGGCTTTAGAAGGAACTTTCTTGACTTACTTTCTTTTTTGTCTTCTGCTAATACCTCAAAGTTATTCAAAAATACAGTTTAAGCAATCTCTTCGCACAAAAAAATTGTGTTTTCAATTCCAATATATAAATTTCCTGGTACCCAGCAGAAATGGATAAATTTGAAGAGTCGGAACAGTGGCATTTCCCTTGGCCTGTGGCCCTTCTCTCAAGCGCTCACATTTAAAAATGTGTTTTGTAAAATATGTTGTTATGGTTTTTATACTTTTATTGCCACAATGTCCACATAAATATTAAACAAGCACCAAAACACACAAAAAACAAAAGTACGTCAGCAGTGTATATAGATGAGAGCACCAACTGCTGCACAGTATTATTTTCCATTACCTTATTGTATCACACAACATAAAGTCAAAATAATTCCCTTGAACAAGACAATACTGTAAAGCTTATCCTTGTACAGATGGTTGTCATGACCACAATTCAGCAAGGAGGGAAAATTAGATCCCAGGACATTTTGTCTGCATTGTTTAAGCATGGGAACAGCGAGGAAGCTCACCTGGGATCTTTCTATCTTAAATCAAGACAAATATGGTACATCCATTTTTACATAAACATAATAATTAGTGAGACAATGCACATATGCTGCATTTATTAGGACTCAACTCAGAAAAGAATCTTCAGTTTCAAAATTTAAAAAATAGGCAAGTGATGTTATAAGATATAAAGAATTTTGTATTAATTGTCTTACCACTAGCTAACAATTGTTCTCATAAAATTGCAGTATTCTCTCTTTATACTAAAGATATAAAAATACCACTGAAAACATTTAAAAATAGACATCTTTAAGTATTTTTAATATTAATTTTTTCATCCTCACATAACAGCAATACAGAGGAAACTACATTAATATTAGTGGTGGTACGGTACCCTGATATTGGTCTTCACATAAAACCACAGTTTTTCTAATACAAGCACTTTGCCATTTCCAGCTCTGCTTCAAGAGAGGTTGTGTGATGACATCAGCAGCTCTTTGACGATTCTGGGATGAATCTCATCAGGCCCCACAGATTTGTAGCGATCCAGCTGGAACAGCAGATCCCGCACAATTTCAGGTTCGACTGGGAGTTGATCATTCTCGCAGTCATGGTCCTCCAGCTCAGGGCACTGAGACCCTCTTGGTCTGTCATCCATGCTGAAGACAGAGGCAAAGAAAGCATTAAACACCTCTGCCTTGTCTCTGTCCCTGTTTGAGAGGTGAACATGGAATGCCCATCCTGGAATGGGCAGGAAAGGCTTTTATTGTAAGAGATTATGTCTCCCATCTATCTTAGTTCTACTAACACTTCTTTTGTACCTAAAGACTGTGAGTGGGTGTGAAGGATTAAAAATAAGTGCTTGACTAGGTTTGGCCTTTCTGACAGTGCCTATGTATGAGTTACTATGTTCTTACTGCTAATACTGTCTTTTCTATATGGAAGACTTAGGAACATATGTAGCAGTACTTCAGCTCCAGAAAATAGCTATGAGAGAACTGCAACTTACTACTACTCCAGCTAGTGGGAATTTGTGAGGGTATGCAAGCAAAGTCCTGAGTAACCTTTTTCCTTTTTCTTATGAGATCAGTTCATAAAAATGTGAGCTCATTACTCAGAGATGGAATGCAAGAGTTTACTACTCTCCCTGCACTGTCATTTTGCTGCTGTGGTCATATATAACTGACTCCTTTCAGAAAACAAACAGCTGCCAAGACTTGAAATTTGGTTAATTGCTTGGATCGGGAAGAGATTCCAGTTCTCAAACACTCTGGGAATTTGGTCATGCACCAGTGCAATGCATTCCTTCCCCTACTCTCTAAGCACAAATCTGAAAGCAGTTACTGAAGCTCTAGTAAGTGACTAAAGTTAAAATGCAGAGTCAGCATTTCAGAGTTAAAGCCTAAGCAAGCATTCTATTCTTTCACTTTAGCTCTGCTCTGCTGATTTGCAAAAGTAATTGCAGTCTCAAATATTTTACATTGTGATTGGTTGCATCATAACTTCTTGAAGACTGTAGCATTATACAGTTTTATGGTAAGGTTTTGTCTGTCAGCATCTATGCTCCTTTGTGGACTGTAAAAATGTCTGCTAGAACAGAATTTCCAGCTCTTTTGTGGTTAAATTTTGTAGCGGTACAGACCAGACTTACATCTAAACTCTAAACTGAAGTTAAAATATGTTTAACAGCCCCTCAGGACACAGTTATATGGCAGAATATTGCCATTTCATCTGCGGTGAAAAATCTGTTCTGGACATCAGGCTGGCTGGAGGGAGAATTAGTACAGCATTCCTTCTGCTCTCCCACCACCTGGAATGCAGTATGGGCCTTCTCACAAGCTTTCAGCAGGTCTGCCAAGTCCCACTCAGTTGGAAAATTCCTCACTTTTCTTATTATTTTCTTCTTTTTTTTTTTTTTGTCTTCCTAAAAACATCCCTTTATGAAGATGGAGACAAAATACTTCTGAACAGTGCAGCATGACAGGACCCTGCTAACACTTAGAGCTGTTTCACTTAGCACTGAAGAGCTGTTTGCAGCCCAGAAATTCAGCTGCAGGGGCTGAAGATAAGGCAGTAGGCCTTTCTGTAGCTGCTGCCAGTCCAAGGGACTGTGCACAAATAACCATAACTGGTCCCAGGCCAGCACACCAGCCAACTCATCAATTCCATACTTCATTCGTGCACTGCTTAGGAAATAATCATACTGTTACATTTGTTAACTTTGATATGCTTACTTAAAAGGTGCAATCTAAGTGTCATTGTTTTACCTAATGCAAATGTAATAGCTATTGTCAGACATGCATTTTGATCACTCCACACTGGTGTTCTGTTATCTCAGCCTGAAAGCTCAGATTCTGTTCTAACACAGCATTGCTTATCTGCATTCAGCTAAAAAAAAAAGTATACAGAAACAGGATCAAAATCAGTTCTTACAGGATCAAAATCAGTTCTTATTATATCAGTCATTCATTTTCTGTGTTGCCATGTTTCACACCAGCACTGACATCCCCCTCTATACAGTCGTGACTCTATCTCTAAAATTTGGGGCTGCTGGCACAGACAATTTTTCTCTATTTTGATTTCCTCATGCTATCTGTTTTTGTGATGAGTCTATAAACAATAGTTAAATATCAACCTAAAGCCAAAGTAACAGTACTTTCACTTGCAACATCATCAGGCTGCAGAAGTATACCATAAGCCAGACTGTGCCTCAGTAAACCAGTGAAATTCTTCTAATGTGTCGTTAAAATAGCAGGATGGTCTTATAAACACAGAAGAGCTATATTTCTATTAGATTAGGTAGTTAAAATGGTACAATCTGAAGTTGCCATAGCATGGATGTAGCTGCCAAACAGCTAAAATTACAGATGCATTTGGGAGAACTGGGGGAATGTGGCACATGCACACAACTGGACGAGTTGTCCACTGCCCCAGCTTTTGCAGCCAGGTGTAAGTGTGAATTTTGCGAAGTAGCTACTGTGAGCTAAGGGCTGGCAGTCCTACTGCTTCCCTCCCAGTATGTTACCATGGCTCCCACTGTATACTGATCTCCTCCATAGCTTCAGTAGTATAAACTAAGCCCACATCAGTGGTAAAATGTTTTCTGCTGCTTCAGTCCCCTGAGCCTACTCCTCACAGAGACAGGGGAGGCCTAGGCTGAAGAAGGGGGTTGGGAGGAGAGCCCCAGCAAGGGGCTGCGAGTCTGTCTCTTCTTGCAGTTGAGGGTACAGTTACCTAACCGAGCCACACTTGTCCAACAGCTGCTGCCATCTAAGGCTGCACTCACTTCTGCTCAGGGGGCTACTGGTGTCATCTGACGTGTTGGCTGGGCCAAGAGCCATGGAGATGTGGCAGGTCAGTGAGCTACTCTAGCTGAAAAACATCGATGCATATATGTATATATAACACATCTATATATGTGTAAAAACGGATTTGTTTGCAGACAGGACAGCTTTTAGTAACTTGATGGGTGTAGGAGCTGAGAGTATGTATACATTGAAGAGGGAGTACAGCACCAAGGTAGCAGAAGTGGTGATAAAAATATTCATATATAAAAATGGAAATGCAGAGACAAGAGGCTTATTTCTTCCTCTGTTCCAGTTATAGAATGGAAAATCTACGACAAGCCAAAAGGGAAACAAACTGACCTTCAGTTTGATCCCATGGGCTGCCATCTCTTTCAGATGACCAAATGCATGTTCCATGGTTGTGGCCAGCTTACGAAGTGAACAGTGAACAGAAATACTTCTGACTATGGGACAAATGAGCTGCTTCTTGAGTCAGAAAAGCAGAAGTTTGCCAAGTATGACTTCCAAGTAAACACCCTGGCCCTGGGAATTTGCTGCTACTGAAAAGCATCATGTGATAGCCTCAGCCTGACTGGAATCAAATCATGCTTCCTCACCTGGGCAACCCTGATGGCCATACAGGGGTCCTGATGGCTCTGCTCTGCTGTGTTCTGTTACAGCAAATCAAAGTGCGTGCACCTGCCCGTGGGGAATGCAAAAGGGAATACCCAGACCTGCCATAAGCGGATGTGAAGATAACTTTAGGATGTGAAAGACCACATTCAAAGGGCTTGTCGATATGAAAACACACTAAAAAGCTGAGACAAATTAAAGAAGACAATGCACAAAAGGGAAAGCCTAATAAGCATGTGTGAGGATTATGTAATTCAGAAGTCAGTTTGCTGTAGTTTAATTCTCCTTCAAATTATGACAGACTGTTGTCAGCTTGCCTCTCCCAGGAACTTTACCAGCTGTCTCAAAGTTCTCAGGTAGGATTGATTCTAGAGCTGTACTTGCTAAGGATAGGAGGAAATGCAGGCAAGCATTGATAAGACACTGCACTAATGTGCAGGAGTGCTAAAAGTAGAACTGATTTTCTTTTACCCTGCCTGGAATTCAGCAGAACAAGAGGTCAAGTAGTGATGGCCTCTAAGGACTTTTTAATTTACTGCAGGTTCTAGGACGTAAAAGGCCTGTGACAATGCTATCATACTAGTAGAGATATAATGCTGTATCATATTACTGGTGTGATTTAATTACCAATGCATAGCCTGTGGTGAAAAGGGCATCCTTACTTCCTAGACCTGTAACACAGGTCTTATTTAGAAACATTTTTTATCAGAAACAGCAAATCTATTGAATATGTAATTTTCTTTTGTTTAGAGGGCACTTTGAATCATACATGATGGCTGGGAAAAGGGATGGGAAAAAAAAAAAGACAGAAAAGTTATGTAGTTTCCGCTCTGTTCTGGTTTTAAATTAAAACAAATTGTAACCATCAACTTCTGATGGGGAACAGTAATTGTGATTTGAGTTTGACTTGAAGTAAAACTGGACATAAATCTGTATCTTCAGTGGTGTAAATGAGTCCAGGTTCAAACAGTACTGCACAGAAGGGGTTTTTACGTGGACAGTGCAGGATGTGAACAAGAAGCTAGGATAAAACATAGGTAAGAGGAAGTTAGCTGGGATGTCAACACACAGGAAGCCTTTGTCTGTGTATAAAGAGGCAGTCACAAAATAAGCTGATTGAAAACTGCAAATTTCACATCAAAGTAGACCTAAACTATAACAAGTTATTTTATTTAGTACATATCTAGACAAAACAGAAAAATCTGTAGTAATTTGAAATATTTTCAAAGAAATCACACTGTCTGTGTCAAATACAATGACTGCATTGACCAGCTACCAGTTAACCCATATTAGAGGTGTAAAAGTCTAACAAAGACTCCCTGTGTCTTCAGAGAACTGTTTAGTTTACTTCACCCACTACCTTTTTTTTTTGGTTTTTTGCAGGTATACCCCCAAATCCCAAACCAAAATTGGTGTTGTGGGTTGGAAACATGGATTTGTGAGATAAGTTTCCTTTTGTGCAGCTACATCGCAATATAAAAGATCTAGAAAGGGTCTGTTTGCCTGCTTGATCAAAGAAAATGCTTTATCTCTTATAGCTTCTGTCTGAGAGTGACGGTGGTATCATTTGAATGCTGTGTCTGGAAAGAGGGCTCTGAACCTCCATACAAAGAGAACTCAGGGCATGCACAACACTTGCACTGTTGACCGTAATGACACAGAATATATTCAGTTTACCACAAAGGATTTATGTTCTGTGCGTTTCCTCTGAGATAATGAAAGACTTTATTAACTGCAATAGTTTATTATTTATATATTTAGACAAATTATATGAAATTTTAATAGACTTAATTGTATGTGAAAGGCAACCTTGCTTTCTTTTAAACAGAAGACAGGGAATCAAATAGCATGATTCCTGATGTACATCCATACAGAGCAATCTTAGAATGCATCTTTAAGGCCTATGTTCTTACAGATACCATATCATCAAACAACAAAATTACTTAGTTGCAGTTCCATTATGCATTTTCTTTAGCAGTTGGGCTGGTTTAAGAAGTTATGACCACAACCTGCTTTTTGGATGCTCTCCGCACACCCCTAGTGCATGCAAAACCTTTGTTCAGCTGTGCTGCAAATTTTTTAAAAGAAATAATCTGGATTAAAAATAACATCTAATTAAAAATAATTGAATAATATTGATGGGTGGGGGCGGAGAGGGGTGGGGAAGGAGGGAGGGGAATGGGATATCCATGATGCAGAAATAAAATTATCTGAGAGAGGGCAGGGGAAAAATAACTTCTGTTGTGAACTCCAGTATTGCTGAAAAAGCATGTGGCAGAACTGGTCAGTGAGAGGTGCAGCGCCAGGCTTGCAGAGCCTTTTAGGAACTGGGCATAAGCCTAATTTGACAAGATACTTTTACATCATATTGGTATGGTGTAGTCAATCTATGACTGTAGTGATACTTGCCTCGCCAAAATTAAATGAAGCATATAGATAAAAATAATAGTACATACTGTATTAGCATAAGTTTGATTATGTACCTATAGAGTTTTAAACTGTTACTCCTCCAAATTGCCTTTTGTCATTCAATCAGGGGGAAAAAAACACCTTTAGGAGTGCTGTAACCTGGTAGCTATTGTGTTGTCATTCTTTTATTATTTTGTATAGATGGATCAAAAACATCTGGTGTTCAAAATTGTGTTCTATGGAACAGAAAATAACTCCAATAATGTATTTTCGACTGCTGAATTTATTGTGCCTGGGTATTTTTAATGATGTAAGAAAATTTGTGTGTTAATGTGGTTCCCTGTTTTCCTTAAAACGGCATTTTTTCTTCAAAAAATACCAATCTAAGTTTAAAATAGTCTAACTTTATTTTAGTAATTATATGTACAGTGGAAATTCCTGCTAAGTACTGTAGAAATATAGGTGTTGACAAATTTAAAATAATTCAATTAATATCTTATACCTACTGGCATTTTCAGTCAACAATCCCACAGCACTTTCTATAAAGTAGGCTACAGGAATTAATTAATATACAATCAATACACTGCCTACTCTAGGGATCAAAAAAGGCATGTGCTCTCTGCCAGGAATGTGCTTGACTCTCTGTTGTTTTGTTTATTTAAAGGGAAGTGAAAACTGTTTTATCTAGAAAAAACCCAGTGATAAATATTTAAGTAGATCAACTGTACATATAGTTAATTAACAGCTTGGAATTCTTGTAATATAGCTACTTCCTTTGTAACAAAGTTCATGTATCACAAATTACCTCAAAATAACCATCCTCAATAAGATTATACCAAAAATACATTTTAAAAAAGGATTTGGACCTAACAAATTGATAACCCTCACAATTAGAGGTTTCCCAAAAGGAAATATTTATTTCCTAAAGATTTCTGCTGGTCATTACTGCTTTCCAGGGTGCTGTGAGAATCCTTTAACAGTTCGGTACAAAATTTCTGCATTTCACTTATAGAGGTTTTGAATGTAGCAAAACAAATTAGACAAAGTGTTATGTTTTGAGTAATTTTTGCCAATGTCATGAAGACTGATAAGGCAGGCCACTACTTTGTATGAATTCTTGCATATGGGGCCAGATTTTCAGCTTCATTAAAGCCTGTGAACTGAAGCAGATTTACTTATGTAAGATTTAAGGCCTGACACAATGATTAGTTCAGTTAAAATTCCTGCCTAATACAATGATTCATTCACTCTGCCCAACAAATCACTGGGTTGGATTATGTATTTTAAGGAGACATCGATTTTAGGGCAGACTTGAAGTGCTTTTCTTCTTATCCCATTTTAAGCAGTTCCTCTCTCTGCCACTTTTTCCAAATGTCAAGCTATTCCTGCATTTCCAAATATGACAGACTGAAGTTGCATGCAGAATCAAAACAGGGAACTGATGTGGCTTTTTTCTCTTTCGGTGTTACTTTGAGTTCAGTAAAGAGCTCACCATTCAGCTACACAGACTTGCATGGCGGAAATGAGAGAACAGCACAGCAGTAGGTGTAAGCAGTAGAGGACAATCAAGGAAAGGGCTTCACACAGCAGCTCTGTTGTCTGTAGATGCTCTTCTGCCCATTTTTCCCCTCCATGCCATAGCTGGCAGAAGGCAAGGCAGAGCTGTACCTCACTAGCTGAGGTTCACAGTCCAGCATTTTAGTGTGAACTGACTTCTCAGGCAATTAAAGCAAATATGCTCGACTGTGAACTGCAACAGTTCTGTTGAGGGAATATCCTCCGGCAGAGGGGATGGCAGGACAGCTGGGGGTTGCAATGCATTAAACCATTGCAGCTGTTTTCCTCTTTGCATCTCAGTCAGAGCTCTTAATTAAGTACTCCACGTGCTGAAAAGGTACTACCCTGCCAGATAATTTGTTCCAATGCTAAACTTCTTGGGAGTTAAAAATTAACGTCTTCTTTCTGAATTGATTTCTGCTGACATATCCTTCTCATCATTGACCTTCTTACATCAGCATGTACTCGCTTCCATACTGGAATCCAGTATTTAGGATCCAGGAGGATTTTTGAAAGAGTGTGGGCTAGAACCTGCATGTTTCCTAGCTCTCTGAGCTACCTTAGAGAGTAAGCAGGAAGAAGGAAGCGATAATTCAGGGGAAGAACTTTTAGGAAACGGGAGTAGGGCATTAAGAAAATGCCAACTAGACTGTTTATCTTTATGGGAAAGTCCATAAATAGGAATTAAGACTGTAACATTTCTAATATAAAAATGTTTGTGTTTTTTAACAGATGACTACCACGAGCATAAAATAAAACAAAGAAGTCTTTTACTTCAAATAGTGTGAATAGAAGTTCATAGTGGATTATGACTTTATTTTGCCCCTAATTCAAAGAAGGAAACAGCCTGGATAATTAAATAACCATGTTGAAAGCTGGGTACATTTTAAAATCATTAACAAAAACAAGTTGTTGGAAAATGATAGAAGACTTTCCAAGCCAGGAATAGATTATTAATCTTAGCACATTTAGTCACCATGCATTTTAACATATAACTTCAATTCTTCTTGAGTAAAATTCTTGAACCTCATAACTCCTGCAGTTATAGAGGAAATAGCCTTGAAATGATAAATATGTATAAATGAACCTTAATTTTATTGGTCGATTGAATCTGAACTGTGTTGTCTTTGTAGGCTTTGAAACAATACAAACACAAATGTGAACTGTTGTTTAGCCTTTGCTTACAATTGATTATTAAGAAATAATGACTACCTTCAAATCTTTTCTTCTGAGCACAATATTTCTGGAGTTTTTTCAGTCCTCTAATGTATACAGGACTGTAACATGTAAAGCTTTCTATTCTGGATTTATGAAGAACTATTTACTCTAAACATGTTATGTTATTAAGACGCATTTACTGTAATGTTTTTGTGTACATTTTGCATTTTAAAAAGTGTGCCAAAATAAAACAGACATTGTGTCTCTCAAAGCAAATACTTGTATCTCAAATTAATCGGTCTCTGAATGTTTAATAATCTCAATCAGGTTATATCTAATCTCAGTCAAGAGCTACAAATGAGTCACACACATTTATATAATTTATCTAACTGTATTAAAACACGATTTTTTATACAGATATGTTTAAATAAGATAAAGTTTTCAGCGGTTACAAACAGCCAGTTTACTGTAGCATTAAGTCCAAGCCACTGATGAAGGAATTGGACTGCCTCTAACCTAACTCAGAGGAAAAAAGAATTGAGATTAATTTTTAGTTCAGATCTTTGATCTAGTTCTTTATACAACAGAAATGGTTGTGCCAACCCAAGGGAGAAGGCAGATACCAACAGCAAGAGAAGGTGACACCATTTGCTTCTGTAGCAGGGTGGATTTATGTGAGATTTAACTGCCCATGTAAATACAGCCTTAGAAATGAAACTTGCTGGCTGGAAGAGTCTGTTTCCTCAAATAGATTAATGATTTGTTTGTATCAAGTTAAGCCACAAGGGAATCCTTAACAGGCTGTGTCTGCTTTCTGGGTAAAAGGTGGCTCCATCTATTCATGTAATAGAAGCATCAGCATTTATAAAAATCTGAATGTGATAGGAAACAATCTATTAGGACAAAATTAAAGTTAGCACACTGATTAAGTCAGAATTCACAGAAATTTGCAGAGGGGAAGGAAACAGAATCTCACTACAAAGGGACCATGAGGGAAAGTTTTAGGTCTAAAGGTTGGATGGGTCGCCAGATCTTCATTCTCATCCACAAAGACAGGCCTAAGGAAGTAGGGTGTGTGTAAAAACACACTCCTAGATAGATCTCTTAGCAAATAGATAGGTGAGTAATAGGAAAAGAGAGAAATCTCTAAATTTTTCTAGACTTCATTTAGGAAATGCAAGTAATTATAGCTCATTGTAATGTTATATATTGTGTAAATACACTTATTAACTGTAGCTACAAACCAAGGCAACTGGCAAATGTTAAGGCATTTCATTCCTACTAGTGATGTAATATTTTAAAGCTGTGGCAACTGCTCAGGATCATAGAATATTTCTTAGGTCTGTTCAAAGAAAAAGAACACTAATCTAGGATGCCATGCTAGGTGGACTGGAAGTTGGTAAAGCTGCTGTGAGAAAGAGAAGTCTTGTGATTATCAACATTAGAAGTCTTGTGATTATTAACATTAAAAGTCTTGTGATTATTAACATTAGCCAGAGGCTCCCTGCATATAATATGATGGTGGGGACAATGTGTGAACCCTGAGGATTCCCCATGGAGTCTGTTATGATAGCATTCCAGTTAAATCGGTTTGTGGGTGCAGCTGCTTCAAATAACTGAAAGAAGCAAGTCCAGCACCACTGCTATAAGTTAATGTTAATTCATTTAATATTAATTTCATTTAATGTTAGGACCTGTATTACTTGCTCAAGCAAAAGAAACTTTTCTTCAAAAGAATTGGGATAAAATTCTTTATTATATTTTTAAAGGTGCACGTTGTACTATCTTGGAGAAATCAGAATTTTCTCTGTAGTTTTTCAATATTCTCATTTGTCTCATATTTCATTTCTTATATGTCCAGAGTTCCTGGAGACTTCAGCATTTGCAACCATTCTTTGATTTTTCTGAGTTGTTCTTAATGTGTAATAGGCTCCAAGTTGTCATAGAACTGCAGATGAAGGTAAGAAGGTATTATAAAACCACATTTACCTTTTGACACTGTGAGTAACAAATGCTGCACTTGTGTAATTAGCAGTTGATTTCTACCTTATACACAAACCGTACATCACTACAATAACAACATTCAGTGTTGTTATAACAACTGGGTAGGAAACTTAAATATTAATACATAGCAATAAATCAGCATAATGTCCATTGCTTGGACATTAAGATATATCAAAGTTTTGGCATTGGCATACAAGAATGGATAATGTGTGAACTGCAGAATTGAAAGGCTGTACAGTTCTGCATCTGCTCCCCAGTTTTAGAATATTTCTTTGACTTTGCACAACCAGTGAATGCCATGTCAGTGCATATTAGATCTTTTCTGTTACTGTTCTGCCTTATGTGGCCTTAGCTTTTTATGGGAGTTGCCTCTATGGAGGCTTAACTGGGAATTTAACAGGTAACTCAAAAAGGCTGAAATAGCCTCTTTTTTTAGCATTTGGCAAAGCCCGGGCACAAAGAGTACTTCAGTGCTGGAATAAAGCATCTCACAAATGATGAAGATCTCATGTACTAAGTGAAAAATATATCCCCTAATGAACATATGCCAGGAACTGCTTGGATCTAGATGTAACAGGAATGAGACATTCAGATCCTTGCCAGCCACATGGGAGACCCACATTTCACAATTACTCCCAGTCTGTCATTCCAAGGATTGGCATAGAGCACTGGAAGAAGTAAGGGCTTGCAATTATTCAGCAAAATGTTAAAATGTTTGCTCTGCGGCATCCTCTTGTGTAGCTGTTCCGTTTCATGTCCATAATCCAGCTAAACTCGTGCAAACCACTGAAGTGTAGCAGGAGGTGATGCAGAAAGTGCAGCCATCTGGGTCTGCTGAAGAGAAAGAGAAGAAAACCCCTGCACCATGAGAGTCGCTGTCTGTTATTAAAATCAGGATTGCTTTTATGGGAGTGCCAAATCTTACTAATTAATTTTCAGATTTATACTTCAGGGTGACTCTGGCAGTGATTATATTATTCAAAAACCAGCCACAGACACATCTTTCTTTAATAGTAATCCCTGCCAAAAAATGGCAGCTTATCCTTACAGCAGTATTTTTGTGACCTATCTTTTCATCAAAGCTGCTTTCTTCACTGAACACCTAAAGCCATAATGTGCTACGTTCACCTCATTTTTATGCCCACACTGTGGCATAATATTTGTGCCCAAAGTCTCATAGACAAAAAGCATCAGAACTGGAGACTCCCAGCTTCTGACTTTGACTCCCAATAGGCCTTCCAGGTCTCGTAGGCCTCAAGGACTCCATAGGCCCTATAGGCCCTATAGACCCTGTGCTAAAAGGAGTCACAAACACATCATAAGCAGAAGAAGGCTGGACAAAAATCAAACTTCACATAAGAAAGGGCTATTTTATTTGAAGTTCACAGTGTTCCCACAAATTTCAATTGGACTGAGACTTGAACCTGGCCTTGAACACTTCCAGGGGTGAGGCAATCACAACTTCCCTGAGCAACCTGTTCTCCAGCTCACCACCCTCACAGTACAGAAACCCTCCTAGGTGTTAACATGGGCCCATGCAAACGCTCATTCCTTATTTCGAAGGAAATACTCCTCCTTTTTTTTTTTTTTTTTTTAAAGACTGTCACAAGCCTGCAGCTGTTTTTAATACCCTGCCCAGTAAATGACAGGAGCCTGTTCATAATCAACGACACACGTTATTTATTAACTGACTTCTCCATAATTGTCCCCAGACAGCGCCCGAGCGCCTTCTGGCAGACAGGAGCGGAACCCGGGGGTGGCTGTCGGCCCACGAGCCCCGCACGGCCCTGGAGCGGTAAGACGGGCCGGGACAGCCCCGGAGGCTCGAGGCGGGCACGGGGAAGGCGCCGACCGGCGGGGCGGGGCGGGGGCTCCCCGCGCCTCGCCCCCTCCGCTCCGCCTCGCCCCCGCACAGCTGCTGCGTTCGGCTCCTTCGAG
>VXAY01004491.1:3062492-3083585 GCA_013399855.1 Oxyruncus cristatus
CGCGGTGCGTCTCGCCGCCCCGGCCGGGCGGGTCGGGCCTTGGCGGAGCGCGGAGCGCCCTCCCCGAGCGCCGCGGGACCTGTTACGCGGTGGCCGGTCCGCGGTGGCCCCGCGCTCTCGGGGGGATTGTCAGCGGGGCAGCCACACCTGCGGCACCGCCGGGCCCCGGGAGCCCTCTCCACATCCCGCCTTTACACCTATCGCCGGTGCCGGGGGCACCCGTCCTGTCAGCGGAGGGAATAGAACTTGCATGAGCAGACTCATTTTTTTCACGTGTTCTGAAAAAATTATTGTCGGGCACTTTTCTTCTGCTGCCCAGTAGGTAATTGCCCCATGCATTTGTGTATGTGTTCGTATACAGGTACACGTTTGCATTACTTAAGTTACCTGAGTAGTGATGTTTTGGTTGGAAGTGCTGTGTCTGTCGTGTAGTGGGAAGTTCTGCTGTGTTATGTTAGTCAGATATTACGCTGTGGTTTCTTTATAGTTATCCTCTGGGTTTCTTTTTTATCGGTTGGGTTGTATTTTAATTAAATTGTGACTAAAATGAGTATTTGTTAAGTTGGAGCAGAGAAATATTTACTTTTTTTATATATGCTACTTACATGTCCATCATCTGTTGATATGCTTCGTGACCATTGGATTAAACTTCGTTTTGATGCATTTTAAAATCATTCAAGATTTTAGTTTTAGTTTCTTCTCATCTGGAACTTTTCCAAACTTACTCTGTTTTTGGAAGTACCCAGAAGAGGGTATGTTTAAGGAAAAGCATGCAGATATAGTATAATCTTACCCTCTTTGGTATTTGTTTTATGGTACGTATCTGCAAATCTGAGTCAGTATCACTTGGGCTTTAGACCAGAAAAGATCACTGTAGATCTATTTACTGAGTCAGACACTTGTACAGCATTTGCATTCCTATAGGAGAAAGCCTTTAATGTAAATAAAAATGAATTCATAATCTATACACTACCTTTCAAATTAGGTTCTCCAAATTGTTCGCCTCCTTTGCCTTGATAACCTCTCTCTGATCATTATATGGGGATGTCTGATAACATTGTTCTCCTTTCTTCTCAAAATTTAATTTAAGGCCTTCCAAGCAAAATATGTTATTTTAAAGTCCACTGAGAAACAGGAAGACAGCAAAAGTATTTACTAGAAAAGCCAAAGAAGTTAAATTTTTGTTTCTATTGCAGATTTAAAAAATATTTCTGACTGTACTTTCTTATACTGGAAGCTGCTTTTGAATATTCTACAGATTTGTTTTAGGAGATCTAATGGTTTTGTGAACATGAACGTATTTTTCTGTGTTAGACAGTGAATGTATGTTGATGTTTGATGCATCTGTGGAATGGCAGCAAGCTATCAATATATTGGCTTTTCTTGTCACTGCATGTTACTGTTGGTACTTGACAAATGTAGTCATGGTGTAACTGCACTAATTGCTGAGTGCTTTATGGAGATTTGTCTCCAAAGAAGCCAGTGCTCTCTAAGCAAATGTTAGACTTAACTCACTGAGGGCTCTGAGCAAGATGAAAAGATTTGTGTTGTATTTCTATGCAGCATTTCAAGTAGCACACTGGGTAAGGTGTTTGTACAGTGGAAGGTTATCACTGACTGAATTCCAACTTCTGATGGCTGGCGTTTCAGACTCTTTGAAAATTGTGTTGTGAAATGTGTTGACAGAACATCAGGTTCTGTGAGACAAAATTTAATACCTGTTTTAGTTTTCCTGCTGTAATAGGAGCAGGATCTTATGAGTTGATTTGCAGCAGATAGTCTGTGGCAAATTTACTTGCTCTTCAGCTTTTATGCAGAATGCTAGATCCATAGGTAATGTAGTAATACTAAAAAAATACCCCAAAATACTGTAAAACCTGATGAACTTTTGAATGCTACTAAAGATCACAAAAAAGTAATCTAATTGTATTTATAGGATTTTACGGTTGGGTGATTAACACTGGAATTTTGTGTTTTATAAAGAGAGGTTAGTGTCTCAAATTTAGGAGACATTGACCTGAAGTTCCTTCTGATAGCTGTATTACCAATTGTATCATGAGGCAGAGGACAAGCCAGCAGGGTTGCTCACGACAATAATCATGTAGAGAGCACTTGCATGCTTGGAAACTTTCTGGCCTCCAGAGATTCTGGACCAAGTTTTCAGGCTCTGTAGAAGTGCCCCATGGATGTCAGTAATGTACAAGAGACTGTCTTTGAAGGGCCAAAGAATAAGCAAGTTGAAAGCCCCACATAACAGAACTTTTCCTGTAACATCTCTTTGCTTTAGGATTTTAATCCCTTTTGTTTTGTTTAACCTTTTAAGGAGAAAGATCCCATTTTCCATCTTGGTCACTATTTTATTTCAAAAGATACCTCAGCTCTGTTTACTCAGTTTAGTTACTCAGGATACAAAATAGTTCAAGACACTGGCATAATCTTAAATAAACTTCTGCTCTTAGAGATGTGAATGTGTCCATTACATGGCATCCAAGACAGTGTGGGCTAATGCTCTCAGACATCATGTCAGCATACCTGAAGTGCATTTCATGATCCACAAGCCAACCTGAACAGAGAATAAAAGAGGATTTCTAACATGATTGGCCTACATTTTTTTTTTTTTAATCTGTCCTTTCCTATTGCTAGCCTGTAAAACAAATAGAGGAAACAGCTCTGATTTGGAGGAGATAAGTGCACTACGGTTATCTGAAATACTTTGCAGAATTAAGCTGTCTGTACGACTAAACAAAGAAATGCTTTCGTACTCCTAAACCGTAAAAGTGTTTTAAATAAAAAGTACTCTTACCAAAAAACTGTCAAGTTATGTTGCATGTTGATTCACTACTCTCCATATGCTTTGGAGTGCATCCAGGCTTGAGTTTTGCCAGAAGTGGTTTTCCAGTTCTATTTCAGGGGATGAATGTCTAATTATTATTCAATGCACATGACTTAGCAGAATATACAAGTGATGGAAGAAGTTGACTCTGAAGCATCAAGCATTACAAGTGCTTTCCCTCATTCTCGTGTTCCCTGGATCATATTTAAGCGTCTTGATGGAAGAGTGGAGTCGAAAAGAGAAATTGTTTCCCGCGTTTGACCACTTTCTTCCTTTTTTGATACTTTTGGAACTCCCAATCCTCCCTGAATATGTTCTTATTACAAGTTTCCTAGCAGTTTGCCACAAGTTCAAATGAAGTCTCTCTGTATGTGTTGCTCCCTAAATGCAACACTGGGACTTCTTGCTCAGAAATGTGTGCCAGTGACGTGCATGGCATCTGTGCAGTGAGTCCTCTGTGCTGTGGGTGCATTAGTGCACATGTGACCAAACCAGGCTCGGTAAATCCTGTCCCTGCTGCATTAGTGCAGCACGTGCACACATGCTGGGTGAAGCGGACTAAGTGTGTCTACACTCATAGACTGATTGTGGGGAGGATAGGAGGAATGTATGGGAAGAAACCAAATAACCTACAGGCCTTTTGCTGAATGTGATGAGGAAGTCCTTAGAAAACTAATTCCCTTTGAATCAGAGAGTGGAAGCTTGTGGTTGTCTGTAAGCAGATGGATTCTGTTGTCCATGCTCTGAACTGGCAGGATGGCTTTTGCAAGTCAAAAGCTACGCGACTGCATTGGCACAGTGCGGAGCTCAAAATAAACCTCGCTTCTCTGGAACTTCCTGCCAAATATGTGATGTAGTCAGATGGCATTTGGGAAGGATTTTCTGTCTCAAACACATTTGCTTTCTGCCTGAGATGGGGGACACGTTTGAATAAACCCAGATATACATTATTCTGTACATGAACATGGTCAGTATTCTGCAGTGGTGCTGAAGCCTGCAGGCCACTGCTGGTCTCTGAGGTTGTACTAAATGGTATGCAGTTAATACAAATTTGCATTAAATATCACGTTGGTTTAAAGTTTAGTGTTACAAAGGTTCATGGAAGGTTTCAGCAAGAAACGCTGAGGAACATAGAGGGTTTGTTGTCCCTGAAGCTTGGGTTCCCAAGCCGTTTTTACAAATGAAACAGCTTTACCTAAAATTGTCAGATGTATTTCTTTTGATCTTTCCTGGATTTTATCAGTAGTTTTCTGTGCTTTATGTTCTACAATATAATGGGATTATTAAAAATAGTTTTAAAAAATGCAAAATAACGAAACCCCATCTCTAAAGGAAATCGCTGTATCTTATCTTTCAAATAATCCAAGATAATCATTATTCTGTGAATCAGGAATTATAGAAAATATTCCTCTTATATATGTGCAGGGGAAATACTGAAGAAAGTTAACTTATTAGGATTTTCAGTAATCCAATTAAGAGAAGACTTTTGCAGAGAAAAGTCCTGTGAGAAGCTTCAGGAAGACCATTCTTTCTTGACATCAGCAGCTCTAGGCTTAGGAAAGACCAAGAGAGGTTGGGTGGGAAGGAAGAGGACTTACCTGAAACTCTAAACACCATCCCTGTTGTGTGAGTTTTGTTGAAGTTTGGTTTGTGGTTTTTTGGTGTTTTTTTCCTTGGGTGAGGAGAGAAGGGATGTTGTTCATGGGGGTTTTTTTGTTTGATCTTTTTTTCTCGCTGGCCCCCTTCCCAACCCGCTGCCTGAAATTTAGATAGAATACCATAAACTGTTAAAAGAATACCTTCTTTTCAGTTTAGATGCTCAAGAGTTTTGCTGCTGGAATTCTGTGTGTGTGGTGGTTGTGTTTGTGGTTTATTTTACGAAATACAGGACGAACCTTTGTCTGATATTAGGTTCACAACAATACACTGGTGGCATATATTTAGACAGAAAATAGAATGTGTTAGGTTAGTTCTGTGACAATTTAAGGGCAAGAAGTTAAGGATGGTTTGAGTGAGGCCATTCTCGTTTCAGCCTGGCACATCTTAATTATACTTAATTGTGAGGGGGTAACAGCTGAGTGCTGTGGAGTTGGCTGGGTAGTCCAAGATGCCCTTCTTAGTTTACTGTACCTACAGCTAAGTGGCAGAGTGAACATGTGCCTATACCTTAGCTGCTCCAGCTCGTTATTTGTTTGACTGCTGGAAATTTCCAGAGGAAACAAATTTTTTTTCCTGCAAATGATGATGCAGAGTTTGACACTGTGCGTGCTTCTGCATAGTTTACCATGTGGTGGTAACCACAGAGGATTTGGGCAAGGGAATGGAAGTGGAAATAATAAGTAATTGCTTGCCTAGTCAACTAGATGTCAATCCTGATAAAAAGATGTGCACAAAACCCCCCTAATGATTAAACATGCCTTCTTTGCATAGCTATCAATAATTGAATATGATCCGATTTTATCAAAATACTGTGCTTTAATTACAAATACCATTTGTACTTTTCTTTAGATGTTGCTGCATCTCATGGTGCTTTTTGCAAAGGCAAAGTAATTCTTTCTTTTTCATGTTGTATCTAGTTACAGAAACATTAGGCCAAAGTAAAAATAGATGAATGACTCACCTAGTTAGATAATTTCAGGCACTAACTACAGAGCACTACCTGGTATTATTACTAGGTTGAAACCTAGTAATTCAAAGAAATGTTCATGGAACCATGAATTTTTTGGTGATATAAGAACAAAAAAAAGAGAAATTATTACAGAAGACATTGAAACTGCATGACTATGCTGCAGCAGTTCTTGTTTGTAAGTGCTTTAAAATTATTCATTTGTAATTCAACCAGCAGAAAGTATGAAGGGAGCAAAGAAAAAGCCCATTGCATTCTGTAGATGGACTGAGAAAAATCTGGTTGTATACTCTCAACTGATCCAGGTCTACTGCTTTGGTTCACCTCTCAGCTTAAAACTGTTTCAAGCCCCCTCTGCTGGAGGGCTGCCTCTGAGCTGGTATCCTGGGCTTCCTAGAGATCTGGGAAGCAATAGATCTCTAGGTTTGTTTTGGTTTATTTTGTGTAGTGTGCGTGTAAGAACTAAACTAGGGAAAGAATCCATCTGCCCTGCTTACAGTTTTCCTTTGGTTCTGGAAGTGAGAACAGGGAGAGAGACACTCTCCTAATGCTTTGCCATACCACCTCTGCTGGCTTCCCAGAGCTGAGAAAGAAGGGTGCTTGTGGATAGTAAGTGCATTTGGTACAGGGGCAGGACAAGGATTCTGAAGGAGGAAAGTTGTGCTGGAGAAACTGAAGAAGTAGATGAAGTGCTGAGTAGTGCTGGTAACTTACTTGAGATGATAGACAGTAAGTGGAGGAAGATGGGAGCTGAGGCCAGTGTTGCAGAGTTGGATGAAAATAGAGTGGAAATAATGGGAAGAAAAAGAATAGCAGAGGATGTCTGGTTCAGGAGGGGGACGCTCAGATTGACTAAACAAATGGTTTGAGATGAGTACTGGAAAGGAAAAATTAGTAAGTGAAAATTATAAATTACTAAATACAGAAAATGATCTGGAAGAAAGAATCGATGAGACTGAGTCCACCTGTGCTGGAACTAAGATTTCAGTTCTCCTCTTCAGGGGGTGAAAGAAGTATTTCTGAACCCATAAGTTTTCTCTTACCGCTGGTTCACATGTAGGATGACTTCTACTGCTTTTCATTGGTCAGTTCAAGTAGTGTGGTTTACAAGGAAGTTTGTGATGCTTCGTGTTGTAAGCATGTAGGTGTGGTATTTTGTCTTTTTTTTAAGCTAGGAAATTGCATAAAAGGCTTGCAGTTCTGTCATTTTAGTAGTGTTCTTTATATGTTTTTTTTTCTTTTTTTTTGATGCTGCCCAGCCCCTTGCCATCAGATTTGTTTTCTTTCGTGTTCTATGCCCAGCTTTCTCATACATTTTCTTAGCTGTTTCTAAATGGGCTGTAAACCACACAGCATTACTTTTGGTCTCCTTTTGTACTCCATCCAGTGTATATCCTTATTATGGATACCACACTTTAGAGGAAATTACATGTTACTCCAGCTAAGGTCTCTGTGGCTCTGAGGAAAAGAGCAGAAATTATTTGTCTTTACAACACTCACAATGAAATATCATAAAAGAACTGGTTGAAGGATCTCCCTGCTCAAGATTTATCACTGAAATAAAAGCAGTTAGTTATGTCTCTCTCTTCTTTTAACTAGGTAATTTCAAGGTTGTCAGGTGTATGAAGGAGTAGGAATGCACCGCTGAGGGACATGATAGGACCACAGATGTATGGACTGCAATCTCCTCTGGGTGTTTTGAAACTGCCTTTTGTTAGATCGTTTCTTCCCAAGAGGAAAGGGTGTAGTGCATGCTGGTTGTCTGTCATGTTTTAATAAACACTAGTAAGTTATTGCAGTCCTCCTAGTTAAAAATAACTGACTTACTTATGTCTGCTGCAGTTCTGTGGGTGTGATAGCAAAACTGCTCATCATTACTGCTTTTCTTGGAACCCTTTCTGAACATGGACTAATTTCTCTATGAGGAACAGCTAAGTTAGAACCTGTCGATCTGGAAACAAGATGACATGACAGGGAGGTGTGTGATGGAGGCTTACAAAACTCTGTCAGATGGGGAGAGAGTGGACAGAAATTGGTAACTCCCCTCTTCCAATAAAAGAACTAGGGGATCTCAAACAAAGCTAATATGAATTAGACTTAAGCAAAATAAAGTCTGGTCCCTGACCTTGGTACAGTGGATAGTAGACTTGTGGAATTAATTGCTAAAGGGTGTTGTGGATGCTAAAAGCTTATGTGGATTTTTAAGGGAGTCTGGGTAAGTTCATGAAAAAGAAATGATTTAGGATTTACTAAATATAGAATATCACATCTGGCTTAGCAAGTTCTTCTAGAGGAAACTGCAAGCACATTTGGGATAAATAATATGCTCTCAGTCTATGAGAGCATCTTCTTATAGCTAATGCTGAAGATCAGGATACTCATAGAAATGCATCTCATACTGATCCAATATAGCTGCTCTCATGCACTTTCCTTATATCCTGTTGCTAAAGCTGACTTTCTAATTATTTTCTAATCCTGATGTGAGTAAGCAAATCAAACCGTTATCACACCAGACTCTGAGGGGGGAAAAAAAAAGAAAAATACCAAACCATCCCTCCTACTTTGCAAGACACTTAGCTCTCCCTCAGTTCCTAATTTTTAAATACTTTTTTCCTCTGTCTGTAGTGCAAATTGTAAATGTGAGGCCACAGAAGCAACAGGAAAGTCTTGTATATACAGTTACAGGAAAGATGACTGAAGGTGAGGCTAGTACAGAGGAATTTATTTGCATAATTAAATGGTGCAATTTCGAGGAAGAAGAGGGAGACTTCAGCACATGGAACCTGACCCTGACATCCACCATGCTCTTCGTATATCTACCTTGCATATTTACACATTAACACAGATTATTTTTTGAAAAAAAGTCCTCATCTGTTGGATTTGATTTACCATGAGTGGAACAAAAGTAACTGGTCTTAGAGAAAAACGCATGTAATTGAGCTCTGGCAGTCTATGATTTTGATCAAATTGGTTCCTGCAGCCTGGCTTGCCCTGTAAGGGTCTGACACCTTTTCTTCTGTTTATTTATATCTCAATTTTCCTTCCACTTACGTAAGTCAAACTGACCTCCTCTGTCAGTTTTGCTCCCTGAAGGAAGTGAATGTTCCATGTAATGTAGTCTGCTTATTTTATCACTGTGGAAGTCAAATTCCTTAAAGGTGAAATAGTAAATCATGTTTACTGCTGCTCAGTGAATTGCAAATCATATTTTCTCTTTGTGTCCTCTAGGTCCGTTTGTCGTACATGCGTGTGAAGTATCTCTTCATCTCTTGGTTAGTGGTGTTTATTGGCAGCTGGGTTATGTATGTTCAGTACTCCACCTACACAGAGCTATGCAGAGGACATGACTGTAGGAAAATAATAGTGAGTATATTTAGCATAGCTTTCTAAAGTGTTTGACTAATTCCACAGCCAATTCAGTCAGTGCCATGTATAATTTAATCAAATTCTCGTAGAAGTAAGATTACAACTTCAGTTACAGATAAAACCATTTGTGTCTCTTAACATTATTTTGGTATAGGCTTATTAAAGTTGTTTTCTCAGATTTTTCTTTCAAGAGTCTGGTGTTGGAAGAGATGCAGTTGTTGCCTCATTTCTCAGGCAATTTATTAAATATATTTCTCCCTGTTTGTTTCAGTGTGATAAGTACAAGACTGGAGTTATTGATGGGTCAGCATGTAGTAGTCTTTGTGCTAAAGAAACATTGTATTTTGGAAAATGTTTGTCAACAAAGCCCAACAACCAGGTAAGGCTTTACTCATCCTACCTAGTTTTATTATTTCCCACTGAAATGTCATTGTCTGGAACACCGAGAAGACCTTAGCGTCAGCAGGTTTTATCTGTTTAATACAGACTATTTCAAACTTCATTTGCGGTGACGTGCAGAGCGTGTGTGTGTATATACAGATATAGAAGATATAATACATGCTATTAATATATACAATGTGCACCTATATACAATAGTATAGATTATTCCTATATGTAGAGGGGTATATCATTATTTTATAATACATGTATTTTGGAAACATATATACTGGATCCTTCCACAGTTTGACAGAATAAGCATACTTTTGTGCAGCATACCTCTGCAATCCTGCCTCATAACAACCTATGCACAGTGGTAGTAATGCCAGTATGCTGTTTGTGAAGCTGTTTTGACAGTGTAGTGTCTCCTAAGTACCTGCAGCAGTGCGTTGTATTTGAGGCTGCTGTTGTTTAAATTGCTCTGTGCATTGTCTGTGCACAGGACTCCATTTGCTGAGCTGTGTTGCCATTTGACTCTCGAAGCAGTGGTTGGAAGACAGGTAGTCTTCAGATGGACTTGTACAGTGGTTTTTAGCTTTTTCCCTTCTTTTTCTGCACAGGTGTATTTAGGAATCTGGGGAAATTTGCCAAGTGTTATAAAATGCCAGATGGAGGAAGCTGCTCAACTTGATTTTGGTACTGACCCAGAGCCAAGGAAGGAACTAGTCCTATTTGATAAACCAACAAGAGGAACCACTGTTGAGAAATTCAAAGAGATGGTATATGGTCTTTTTAAAGTAAGTATATGCTTATTTATTCTATTTTGACTGAAAGGCTTGTTTTCCTGAAGCTGGAGAGAATACACTATTGTATGAGCCTTGTTCAAGTGCATATTAGAAAAATAATCAGCACAAAACCAGTTTTTCCCAGAGGTGGTTACCTTGAAGTTTGAAGTAACTAATTATTAGGTTCTTTCCTTACTTTTTAAATGATGGAAGTTGGCATTCATCTTGCCTGTTTACAGCTTTGACTTGTATTTGTATAGAAAATACAGTAAAAGAAATATTTTTTTGGTGCTTTTAAGGTTATTGTTCATGCTTGGGAAGAGGTCCTGTGTTAACTGAGCAGCAGGAATCTCTCTATCCAGACTGACCAGTCATACTCGTCCTTTTTGTGTTACAGTACCGTGACACTTATTTTTATTGCCTTAATGCTGCCCCAGAGTTTTCATAATATAATCACCTTGATGCTCTATTAATTCTGATTTTGGTTTTTTTTTCTTAAAATTCTTTTGCTAGTGTCATAGCTCCTGTGTCTCCCATATCTCCTATTTGCCCTTGTGTGTGCATTCCTGGTAGTTGAAAATGGAACAGTTCTGATTCCAGCAGTGGCTTCTGTGTATTGACACAATTGTGTATTGAGGTGGTTATATCAAATAACAAAATTAAGCATTTCAGTACACTTAGCTTAAGGGATTTGTACCCAGTGTGTCTTGATAGTTGGCCAAAATGTAGTTGATAATGTAAGGTTTAACCAGCTGAAAACTAAACCTGATCTAAACATCTGAATTCTGCATACTCCTTCTAAGAGAATATTGAGCACAGTAGTTGATACAATATTTCTGAAGACTGATCCGACTGAGAATAATATTTGAATTTTAATGTTTGTATTTTGAAATGCAAAGAACACTAGTACTTTCAGAAGATCATATGCTTAGTGCCTATGAAAACAGAACAAAAAGGAAGCTTTTCAGGCATCTGATAGCAGGTCCTGTAATATCCATAACCCGTGGAAACTAGAACATACACTACCATATTCATACGAGGTAACAGCAGTAGAATGACAGATGGATTGGTTGTAGTTAATGAAGTCACACTTAATCTTTTTTGCTTATTGCTTTTAGGCAAAATTGGGTGAACAAGGAAATCTTTCAGAACTGGTTAATCTCATCCTGTCTTTTGCTGATGGAAACAAAGATGGCAGAGTCTCTTTGCCAGAGGCGAAATCTGCATGGGCACTTCTGCAGCTAGAGGAGTTTCTGTTGATGGTGATCCTGCAGGATAAAGAACATACTCCCAAGCTGATGGGTTTTTGTGGGGATCTCTACGTGATGGAAAGAGTTGAATATACCTCTCTCTATGGAATCAGCCTTCCATGGATTATAGAACTTTTCATTCCCTCAGGCTTCAGAAGAAGCATGGACCAATGGTTCACTCCATCATGGCCAAGAAAGGCAAAAATAGCTATAGGGCTTTTAGAATTTGTGGAAGATATTTTCCATGGACCTTACGGAAACTTTCTTATGTGTGATACAAGTGCCAAAAACTTGGGATATAACGATAAATATGATTTGAAAATGATGGACATGAGAAAAATTGTGCCAGAAATGAATTTGAAGGAAATAATTAAAGATCGTCAGTGTGACTCAGATTTGGACTGCATTTATGGTACAGACTGTAGAACACTATGTGACCAAAGCAAAATGAGATGTACCACAGAAGTAATTCAGCCAAACTTGGCAAAAGCCTGTCAGCTACTTAAAGACTATCTGCTTCGTGGTGCTCCTTCTGATATCCATGAAGAACTAGAAAAACAACTGTATTTGTGTATTGCCCTTAAAGTCACAGCAAATCAGATGGAAATGGAGCATTCTTTAATACTCAATAACTTAAAAACTTTACTGTGGAAGAAAATTTCTCATACAAATGATTCTTAGCTTCTTCACCAGCAGAAGGGAGTATTGATGCCTGCCATTAGAGGTGGTCTGCCACATTTGATAAAAACAATCTGCACCTTTTTAAAAAGATTTTTCTTTACTCAGATTTTATTAATGGTTCTCTCACTCTTGCCCTTCAGTAAGTACCATATGACAGGGCTTCTCAAAGAATGAACATGCCACTGAATGATCGGGCAGAGGCCAGAAGTACTTCTGGTGTTCAGTGCTGTGGTATGGAAACAAAAACTCTGCATGCTTGACCGTTCTGTGCACTTTGTCAGATCTTGAACAGGATAAAAGTAGTCACTGTGCCACCACATCAATTGATGGAACATCTTACAATTCTGTGAAAATCATTGCTCACTTGTGAAATACCTGCGAAGGATTTTTATCCTGAGTTTTCTGAAGAATCACCACTACTGCAAATAAGGTGTCCAAGTCCAAGCTGCTGTTAGGAATAAACTGAACTGTGAGATTAAAGTTTACTAATACCTTGGCATGGCAGAATTTGCACATTAATAATTTTTTAACTGTGGAAAATTACAATTTTATTCTAGAATGGACAGGTTGTAATATGAGACTTAGATTCTGTTTACACATTTGTTACCTCATGCTTACATCTTGAATGTTTAAGTAGTTCAACACTTTTTAATTAAGTCATTGTATGGTGAACCAGGGTGAGGGCCGAGAATTTTAGAATGTTATTTCTTAAAATCATCTATGTGGTCTAGCAGCAATACCAGCATCTGTTTCAAAAGCTGTAAATTACTGTATTTCAGTTGAAATCTTTAACCCAAACTAAGGTGTAGCAAATATTGAAAAGTAAGGAGTTTGTGGACTAAGCTATTGCATGAAAACTGAAGTTAAATAATTTTCTAAAATACTGCTAGCAGAAGTGTCCTACCAGTTAAAAAAAAGGAAGCCTGCATAGGGTGGGAATCTGCTGTGTAACATGAGAAACAAGTTAATAGTTGTGCATAGTCCTGACTCTTTACTGTCGCTCCAAATTTACCTAGACTTTTACTTCTTTTACTTACTTCTTGCAATAGATGAAGAAGATTTATGTGAGAGCAAGACCTGAGCTGTAGGACAGAAACTGGATTGTTCAGGACCATGGAATATTGCTCAAATTGGAGCCTATGAGATAGTAACAGCTAGGAAAGAGCTGCGAAGTAAGTGAGCTGCAGTGTATTACTGTTATCCTTTTTTTCCAATAGCATCTATGAGTCATTGTTAAGTCTCAAGTGAATAAACATCATCTGATCCTGGCACTCCACCTTTAATATCCCCTTGTTGCTCTTCAGGTTTATGCCTGTGTTTGTAATCTTGCAGAACTGGATGCCCATAAAACACCTTCATACTGTGCTCAGTTCTTTTCTGTTAATGTTTAATTTATAGATGCTTTAGGTATAAAGCTGTTCAATCCTTAATGATTTTAAAGCCAGTCATCCATATTGCTTCTGAATCCTGGCCCCTTAATTCATTCTCAGCTTTATTTAAATATTTGAAAGGTTAATTGCTTTAGGTATCCTGTCTTAAATACAATCCTTGAATGATTAAACTGAAGTACAGGGCCACAGTAAAGTCACTTCTTCATACCCTATGTGATATGCAGCTTGGGTTAAGAGGGTACTGTTTTGTGAACAGCAGCTTTTTAAGAAACAGTGTGCTCATGCTAATTCTTGTCTCAAACTTGCTACTGTGCTCCAACTACAAACTAGTAAGTTTTTGTAACCAGCAATGCACTCTATTGTAAAGTGGTCACGTTCATGGTGAAAAAAATGAGTGATGGCTAAGAAGTTTTGGGCAGATTCCTGCTGTTAACAACTAGAAAACATGTTTAATAGTGATTTGTTGTACAGAACCTTCATATTTATTGCTGTTGCATCAAGTTAAAGCTTTTGTTGGAACAAAACACTTGTTTACAATAAATCACAAGCCTTCTTTTCTCTTTCAAGAGCAGTATTTACACCAACAATCAGTATCTTAAAGCAAAACAGTCCTCATGTAGCCTATTTGACCCATGTTTTAACTGTGCAAACAACTTCAGCACATCTAGTGGGAAACAAAGCAGCACCTATGAAAGAGATAGTAGGACCTGGGGGTTCTTGGGGTGGGGGTGCTCCTTGGAGGGGCCATCTCAAGTTGTGTCACTGTGCCAGGATAAATTACCTTGTGGCGTGTGATGTCTTGGACTCTGCTCAGGGAAACCTGGGGTGGAATGGGTAAGGAAACCTGGTGTGGCTGTGTGTTGCAGGGGGGTGTGTGGGGAGGCAAGTGGAGCACCCATGGGCTCAGTGGAGCTGGTCCTAGGGAAGGGCCTTCGGTCCCAGCAGTGACACTCTCTGGTGTCGTGGCTGCCAGGGAGTCTGGGAAGGGTCAGACTGGGAAGTTTCCTTATCAAGGCCTCTGTAACGAAGCGCCTATGTGCAATTCAGAAGTGAATTCTCTTATCAATCACTTAATAATCTTAAGTATTCAGCTTAAGACAGTACCTGTTTCAGTAGCAGCCAGAACCTGGAGGTGAGTGTGTGAAGTGCCTGAAAGCCTAAGGTTACCTGGGGGCAGAGGCTTTAGAACCTACTTTGACCACTTGTTCTTTTCCTAAGCTACATCCAGACTGCCCCCAACATTACGCTGAAAGAAAACTGTGAAGGACATGTAAAGCCCTTTTTAAAATGTTAAAATCTTTTTCTTGTTAGAAGCAGCAAACTCTTATACCTAGTCTTTGATACTCACCATACCAAAGATTAATGAAATTGGTTTTCCCTTCTTATAGGAGTAATTCTAATGCAGCAACCTTGGTCTTTGAAGTCTTATCACCTCTCTTCTCAGTGAAAGTTCGATTCACACAGTACTTTGAAAGGGGAAAAAAACCCTTTCAGGTACAGAATATCTAGATAATGAAAAATATTGTCTCTTTTTATAAACTATATAAATAAGCCAGTCTTACACCGTTGCTTCCTCAATAAATTTATTGCCGCTTTTTCCAAAGCTTCACAGAGAACTGTGGAAGTTGTCTTAACTATCGGTTCTGCGCTCCTGGGCCCGGAGAAAGCTGGCCTTCTTCTGAGCAACACGGTCTTTCTTCTGGGCGAGGGACATCTTGGGACAGTTCCATCTGCAATGTAAGCACAGGGTACGATATAGTTAAGGCAGAAATAAGCAAAAAGGTGGCCAAGAAGCCTGCAGTGCACCACAACTGTGATTAAGAGTGTGATGGAAGAACGGATGTATTCCCACTTCTTAACCTGTTTTATTTTCTTGCAATGACTTAAGGCTGTAGTTAGGGCACCACAAAAAGTTGGACAGTTTCATTTCTCAAGAGGCAAACCCTGTACTCTTTGAGACTGAAGTACAGGCATTATCAGCCCAATGCAATAGTTATGCCTTGATTTCTCCCACACCCCTGAAAAATCAAAATAGTTTAGTACTGACAAAGTAGTGCTCTCAGCTGAAGAGAAGCAGCTTTCCCACTGAAAACACTAAGACCTGCAAATACACACCTCAGAGTTACAGCTATTCAGGCCACAGGCATGCTTCACTTGAAATTTTTTTTAAATATAGTTGAGAGGTCTTGAATTTCAGATTCCTACTGCTAAAGTTAACTCCTAAGTTATACAGAACTGGTTTTATCTTAATCTGATCTACAATGTGAATTTTGACACAACTGCTGTGTGAATTGTTTTACTTGTTTTACTGAACTAAAATACCCTCAACTGAGAAGTCACATGGATGTTAAAGAGAATGAGAGTTTTACCTCTTTTTCTTGACTTCTCTCTTGGGTTTCTTTTCATGGACTGGATTATCCCGTATAGCAGCATGGGCTTTTTTATACATTTCTTCCATCTAAAAAAAAAAATAAATTTAAAGTCACCAAAATGGTCCAGCTGTAGGATATCAAAAATCCAAGATACCCCTAGCTGAGCATGCACTACAAACCAGTTTCATCACAATACAATAACTTGGCATCATTACCTTTAAAACATCTCCTTCATACAGGAAAGAACTGCCACGGCATTAAGAAACTCCTGCTGTCACAATGTTAAATTTTAATCTCCAAACCCAAACTCAAGGCCTTTAATGGAGAAAGTAATTTTATCCTTATTTTACAGTTAGTTACTCTAGGGCCTTAGTTCCCTACAGAACTTAGAAGTCTCATAACTACAGGCTGGCATCTTGGAGTTGGTGAAGCCTACTTTCACTGCTGCAGCTTCCCAGAAGCACTGCAAGCCAGAAAGTTATTTTACCTAGAATTAAATACTTCATGTTTACTTAATAAAAAAATACTTCACACAAACTCTGGCACCAGACATGTAATCTTATCACTTCTCAGACCCTACTGCAGTGCCCACTACAAAGCTGCTTAATAAAAGGCAGAGATTGTGAAGCTGTAGCTGCTTTTACAGGTCTTGTCCCCAGGGATGCAACAATGCTGCTCTGTCCCAAAGACAAGTCTGGCTCCATAATGGCATGAATTTTAAGAATACCTTTGCTGGTGGTTAAGACAACTCGATCTCAACTGTGAAAAACTTTCTAGGAATGTATGTTTTAAAGCTCCAGGACCACTTACTAGGAAAACCAAGCAAGAATATTACAGGCAGCAGGACAAGCATCTTAAAGGAGCTTAGTATGTGGAAAAAGTGGAAGAAGCACCTCTGTGTTCTTACATATCTTCCAGTGTTTTGCACAACACACTAAAATTTAAAGCAGTACTAAAATAAAATGTATTAGACACTGTAGGTTCATGAAATGCTAGCTCGGGCTATTCTGTGTTCACCTGGAACACATAACTACCTACAGGGTCACACAAATCCTAACACAGATTTGACACAAAACCACATCTCACAGGTGCAACTGCTACAGCTGCAGAACGACAGGCTGTGGTGCAGGATAAGGATTGAGTGGACAACATGTACAGAAATGTCCAAGGTAATTTCTGTATTGGGGAAGAGGGGAAGTGGTCCAGCACAGAATGCAATCCTGTAAGCTTGCATTTAGAGGCAGAATGTTAAGCTTCACAGCAGGAAAAAAGGTCCCACTCTTGAAAGTTCTATGATACACTACAGAGCCCTTAGTGAAGGAAAAAAATATTTTCTTTCCACAGGTAACACACGGCACGAATCACATAATTTTACAGATCAAACTTGCATTACTACAGAAGTCCCTACACAAGACTTACCAGCACCTCTATTAATGCACAACATCAGCTAAGTAAATCTTACCCCGTCAGGTGTTACATTGTTCTTTATGTACTGGGAGAACTGTTTCTTGTAAGCGTCTTCATCCTCCTCCATCAGGTAACGCATATAATCTGCAACATTTTGGCCCATGATGTGCTTGCGGTGAACCTCCGCATTGAATTCTTTGCTCTCCGAGTCATAGCCAGGGAAACGTTTGGTACTGTGGAACAGCAGTTACAGTCAAATTAAGACACTGCCAAATGCTCTAATTCAGAGGCTAAAATCCACACAGGAATTATTGATACATCAGATTCTCCTACAGATAACTGAGGGATAAGACCTTCTAATGAAAAATAAGAAGCAGAAGTTTTAAGTTCATCTCAGCTGCCATCAGTCCCGTCTTGAAACACTGCAGTACATCATACACACACCGTGGACCAACTACAGAGTGTTCAGTCATTGGGAGTGTCATCATGTAGCAGCCAAGTCAGAAAAACTGGACAGTTAGTCAAGAATAGGACAGCACGGGAGAGGGGAGGAAAATACACAAGGGATCTCAGGATTTTCTTTCCTCTGCTGCTGCCAGCAGAAGGCAGCAGTCAGCTGTAGTATGTGATAATTTTAAATGCAGGTGGACTGCTCAGGCTATTGTACTGACAACTGGAGCAACATACCTGGCATGCACAGGTTTTCATGGTGAAATTAATACCTACACACAATTTGGTAAAGACTTAACAGGATATTTACTGAAGTGCATTCAGTCACTTGACTTTTAGTAGAAGCAACAGTGTCTAAAAGTTTCTCAACATCTCAGCAGTTTTATGATTCCCAGCAGCAATATCAGAATTGCACTTCTAGATTAAAAAACAACCGACAAAAAACCCACCAACCCAGAACCTGGGCTACATGATCATTACCAGGTCAGAACAAAGTTATTAACACTTTAGTTTAAGTAGGCTGTCACATACAGAAGCATTTCAGGTTAACCATAAAAAATTCTTCCAAACATAGATTACCTATGAGGGATGGACAGACCACCATCCACTGCACCCTTCAGAGCACCAAAGACTTTGTTTCCAGTGGTAGTTCTGGCAAGACCTGCATCCAGGTAACATGTGAAAGCACCAGGCTTGCCATCCACACTTTCCACGTTGTATTCATCACCAGTGACTTCAACTTGGCCTTCGTAGATCTTATCGAGGCCAAATTTATTCAGAAGCTGTGGGGAAAGAAAATGCACTTTGAAATTCTTTTCATTACTTGACAAAAGGTAGAGTCACCACCACCACCTTAAAATGTGAATTTGCAGCAGAATCATGTTTTTAACAAACTTCTTTACAGAAAGCTTTTAAACAATCACCACTGTAAGAATGTCTGTTATGCTTCAACCTCCAGTTCCAACAGGCACACCAGTGAACTTAAAATTTATTCATGGGCCCATGTAGAAAATGGATGGATGCAGGTTACATGTTTTTGAACTCCTCAAGGTACATTTCTTACATTTTCATCTAGACTTCCCCCCTCCACCAAACTTAGGGGCTGAGGCTTAAAAGTGGGCTGCTGGAGCTGAAACTGTGTGCTGTCGTACTTCTGCGATTTGACAGTCACAAGAGGCCATCAAATCTATATAGTGAAGAGCAAAAGTTAATATTTTGAGAAACCCACAGACTGAGGTGGGCTGACACATCTTTCAAGGAAGCGGGCTTTCCCTTTCATAAGAGAACCAGAAAAGCAAGAGCAGCCGCTTGCAGGCGCCGTGACAATACGTACCCTGCGTGCCAGGAGCAGGCCTGTGCAGTAGGCGGCTGCGTAGTTGGTCAGGCCAACCTTGACGCCGTACTTGGGCAGCTCATGGGCATAAGCAGCACAGACAATCATGTCGCCTTCGATCCTGGCATAGGCAATCTGACAACGAAACAAACGTTAGTGTTCTTACAATTCCAGGCTCCATTTATTGTTCCTCTGGCATCTACTTAAGCCAACAGGAATACTGTATGGAGGTGTGCAGCTAACTGCCAACCTCTGCATGCGAGCTCAAGGGAGTGTGCTGCTTGGTTCGCTGGGGGTTTGTTTGGATTTTTTTCCTTATGATATTTTTTTGGATTGGCTGGTTGGTTTTTTGTTAAAAGAATAATCAACTCCTCAAGTAAATACACAAAGAATTCAATTCTGTATTAGGACAGCAGAAGTGTATGTCAGCCACAACGTGTAATTACCTCTCCACATAGATCAAGAGGCCAGGAAACTGCCTACAAAATCAACTTTTCAAAGAATCATTACAGATGTGGGTGAATTCTGTCTCGGTTTCTGGCACACCACAGAAAAATGCAAAAAGCATGTGATACAAAGTTTGTGACAACACTGTTACTAACCTTATGGAATGATTTTTAAGGGGTCTGAGACTATCATCATCTCAGGGGTCTCCCATGAGACACCAGTACTATCAGGTATGTTTCTGCTGACTCCCACACTTCCTTTCTACATCCAAAAGTTGTCCCCTTTTTCAGGATTCCTACATACTGGAAAGGCACTATCAGTCAGATGCAAGCACTTGCCACTGATTTTTGAGTTTCAAACATCAAATAACCTCGTCAATGACTGAACTGACTGTTCTCAACAGATAATCATTCTATGAAGGAACGACACTTAAGACTTTTCCAGCTGCCTCTTTTTTGAGCTTAACAACATATATTCATATGACAAACATGCCTAAGTTCTTAACTTCAAAATTAATCAAAACATTCTGAAAATGAAACAAGTGAGCCCAGCGAGAAACTGCACATGATGCAAGACACAACTGCATACTTCATAAACATGAAAAAATGCTTACTGTTCTTATTTACCAGAAGCCTTTAATGTTACAGGAGAGCCATCATAAGGCATTGCTGCTTCATATGGCCCACATATCATTCATTAAAGCAATACAATCTTATATTGCAAATAACCTCACAGAAGAACGTTAACAGTAGTAAAACTTCTTTTCTATGACAAACGTAATTTATTACTGAAGTTGTGACAACATTAAAGGTTGTTTTCCTCTAAGGAACTATTTTACAATACAAAAACCGCTCAGATGCAGCTTAAAAATCCCCACGTGCTCCAACCATCCCCCTTCCTGTTCACTTCACCCTGGGAAGGCTGGTGAGCAGGCAGGAAGCACCACGGGCCTTACCTGGCAAATGATGTCTCTGTTGGTAACACGCACAATCATCCTGTACTTAGGAGTGTTGTACTTGTTTTTATCCTGAATTACCAAACGTTTGCGAGCATAGTAGTCAGTTTTGCCCTCTGAAAAAAACAAGAAGTAGCAGTGTGGAAAAATGTGTGAATAAAGTAATATTCATCAATGACATTTAATTATATGTTACAGGGAATTTAGTACCTCTCCTTCTCCTGAATTTCACTTGGTATCTCTTGAAGTATGCCTTATTCTTGACAACTTTCACAAACCCCTTGAATAAGAAATATAACTAGATGTTATTAACATATAACCATGTAAGCCAAGAACATCCTAACATACTATGAATAAAACCGCGGTGCAAGGAATAAATAATACTAAATAAACCGTGCACCAGGAATAAAACAGGTTTTCTTATACATCTAGGTAAAAAAGCGTCATAAAAATTAAATGGGGAAAAAGACCCGATAAACCACATAAATTCTGTCCCTCCCACAGGAACTAATGCATACTTATCCCCATAACTTCGTACTGAAGTAGAAAACCAAACAGTGTATATGTTAACTGGAGGCCTGTCTGCGCGGCCCGGAGCAGTGCCCGTGGTCACTTCCTGTCACTCGCGCACAGCCAGTGACTTCTCGGGTGCGTTCTGCTCCGGAGCCTCTCCCTCTGCAGCCCCCTGCCCCGGCCAGTCCGACGGGCACTGGCCGCTCTGTCAGACGCGGCACCGCCGCCCCGCGCCGCGGCCCGGACCCGACCCAGCGCCGCCATCCCGGGCCGGCGGGACCCGGCCGAACGCGGCCCAGGGCGACG
>VXAY01004491.1:3087229-3166249 GCA_013399855.1 Oxyruncus cristatus
CCGAGGGCAGCGGGAGCTCCGCGGGGGAAGTGCCCGGAGGGAGGGGCCGCGGCCCGGGGAGACTCCAGCGGGTCCGTCTGCAGAGGGCGAGTTCTGCCTTGGCTGGTGGGAGTAACACTGAGCCGGGAACCTGCCGGTCTGTCATTCTTGAGGGAGAGAATTTTCAAATAGTGCTTCGGAGATCTCGTTTCCTGCCACCTCCAGCTGTATCTGCATGAATATGGTGATATAATGAGGGTAAAAAGTCGATATTAATGTTCTGGCTGCTTAGTATATGTTATAACTGTATTTATTAGTGCCCTTTTGCTGTGGTTCCATGTAAAGCCTGCTAATTGTCAGCACTGATAATCAGAGCAGTTCCATAGTAAACGAGAAGTTGGATTTATACCATTTTCAATTTCCAGCGTGAGCTGCCATTAACACTGCCTGTATCAAAACATAGTGTTCTACTTCTGTCTTGGATAACTTCATCTTTTCTACATCTTTTGCACATGATCTTTGGAAAGAAGAAAAATTCATACAGAGAAGAGCAGATAATATTCAATATGTTTTACTTATCTCCAAAAGTATTTGTCAAAGAATTCAAATTTTTTTCTTATTTTTTTTTAAATTTGCTTTACTTCACATGTCTAAGAAGATGGTACCTGGATTTTGTTTGGTTTACTGGTAGATAGCATTGAAGTGTTTTGTATAAATGTGCCTGTTTATTTCTCTTCCTTTTCTCCAGTGTGCAGTGTCAGCTTTGATGATTATACAGCTCTCTATTTATGCATATAAAGATTTAAGGCTTATTTTGAAATACATAGCTATGAGTTCTTTTTCAAGTAAGGATTAGGAGAGGAAATAGAGACAGCCAGAGAAAGAGGAGCATGATCAGGAGGAAAGCACTTGGTATTATGAATCAGCAATGCCTGAATCTGATAGAGTGGGATGAGAGCAGCTGTATGGATCATCACTGAATATCTGTCCAGCCCAACAGTACCTTGAGGAGGAACAGATGTTTGGAGAAAAAAAAGCTTTTACAGAACAGTCCTATTTCCTCCCCATATCTCTTCCTAGACTCCTGCAGGTCGAGGCTTGAAGGCTTCTTGAGCTACAGCTGCTGGCTTGATTTTTTTGTGTGTGTTGGTAATGTTGGTTGGGCTTTTTTGTTGGTGTTTTGGTTTTTTTTGTCCCCCTTGCCCTCCCTGAGTTTGCCTTCTGTAGACTTGTTTAATTGCTGTTGAAAAACTAAACGGGAGATGGTTGGAGAGTGGAGTGGTTGAAATGGTGTTAATGGAAAGGAAGAGATGGGAGAAAAGCCTTTCCAAATTTATGGGAGAAGAAGGGACAGAGGAAGTGACATGCCTGAATACTTACTGTCAGTTTGTTCTCTGGGTAGGATTGATAGTAAACAAAGAAGTAATCAAAATAGGAAGACAAGTCTTTTGTCAGTGAATTTTGGAAAACAAAAATGTTTACCTTGCTAATTCAAGGTTCTAAGATCATAATTTAGAAGGGGGGAAAACAGCTGAGTTGGGGGTGTGCATACTTAAGATTATGCTTGTATTTTCTTAGTTTTACTGTGTTATTTCCTTAACTTGTAAAAAAAATAAATTCTAATGCTTAAGGAGGAAACATAGTGGAATTTAATATTTTGGATATAACTTTAAGTATCAAATGCATAGTTTAAAAGAACAAATATTTCTCTGGTGGTCCAAGAAGACAAACAGTAATGAAAACAAACCCTGAGTTTATGAATGTTGTTTTCTAAACTAACCTATACTTGCCTTGATTACAGTCTCTTAATTCACTTTTTTCCAGACCAAATTAAAATAGTTTAAAAAAAGAAAGTAAATATTATAGGAGTATGTAACTTTGAGTTGTTAGATGTATTCTCTGAAGTTCTCTGAAGTGACTGTCACTGAAGGCTGTAGACAGCATGCTGAATTAAAGCCTCATGTCTTCTGGATCTGTAACAAACAACATCATTTGTAGGCCGGTTTTTGGTCCCTTTAAGTTGGGAATACTGTCTCTCATGGCAGTTGTCTCTGCTTAAGTGTCTGTGGATTGCAGTGCATCCTTTCTTCAGCAAGTGGGGATTGCAACACATGGGTAGTTGGTTAGTGACAGTGCAGGGCCTCTGCTCTTGCTGAGCTCATTTCATATGCAGTTGTGATGTGGTTTTGTTGTATGTGTATACACAGAACCTGTATTCTCAAAGGTAGCAGCAGAAGTCATTTACTGAATTGTAGCTTTTCCATAATTACTCTTAATGTTGTCTAACTTCCTGTGAACTCTGGAAACTATTCAGTTTATCTGTGAAGTGGTGTTTTGGGGAGCACCTGGGAAGCGTTGAGCCTGTAGAGGGGTCAGGCAAAGAAGGATCTCCTTTCAGGCATGATGACAGGGACGATGCTGTGGGCTTTGTCTTATTTCAGGCTGTGTCAACTTTGTTTGCTAGTTGTTTGTATAAGTAATCCTTCCCAGTCCCAGCCAGCCAGTTGTATATTTGGGAGTTAAGTACGGTACTAGGGTTGGTCTTTATTCTGGACAAGAAGTAAGGTGGTGTGACAGAATGACTGTGGACACTTAACATTTTTGTATTAATTTCCAACTTGAAAAGCAGCTAAAAGCCATCACTAAATTTCTTTGTTCTTTGTTCTGAACAAACTTTACCTGGGCTATGCTACTGAAGTCTGTCGTCTTGCCTGACCTGTATTGCCTTTACTTCCACAGTTAAGAAAAAGAAAAACAAACCCTAACTTAGTGTTTTGGTAACAGGTTGTTATAATGTGTTCTGCTACATGGTAGGCTATTGAACTTCCCAACTCCTGAGTTTGCTTATGCCCTGTTGTCATGGCTAAATCTTAGTGGTTTTTAGCAAAGCGTTAAATACCTGTTTGATACATCATAACATGTTCTTGATAATGTTAATTTAAAGAATATAATTATATTGTGATGATAATGTATTAATTCTGTATTTTTTCTTTGGTTTCATCAGGCTGGCAGATGGGACCAGTCTTTCAGTAATGCATTGTTTTTGTCATAAGTTAACCATTCACTTGTAGCTGAGAGGATGTTAGAAGAGCTTACTGTTACTTTTCTTACAGAAAACTATCAAATGTCACTTAAAATGGGTGTAAAAAAAGTAGTAGCTAGCCAAAACCTGACACTGGGAACGTGTCCAGTCCACATAACTATAGAGTGACGTTGTATAGAAGTTAGTTTTACATCTCTCATTTTTCATGTACTCTTCTTGATTATATGTGGTTCAAACAATGAACGACTTTCAGGCATAGTAAGAAGAAATTCCAGCTTCCATGCTGTCTGAAACAGCAGAGCTGAAACCCAATATTCATTAAGTCATTTCTTTTTCGCCATTTGAATGTGTTACTGGTGGAACTTTATAGGTTTGGCTGAGGCCTTAGTAAGTATTTCTCAGCCCTTTGGCAAAAGAATTGTGATTGGTCTTTCTAAATTCAAAACTACAAAAGCAAGTTAGAATTCCATAGTAAGACGCCTTATGTTAAAATGGGCTTGGGATTTTTACATAAATTTTTTGGTGTCAGACTGGCACTTAAAAATCATCTGTTTCAATGATCTTCCTTGCATTTTTCCACTAGTAGGTCACTTTGAAAGAAGTAAACAGGCCCTTACTTCCTAAGGGAAGTGCAACAGTCAGTGGCCAACTAATCAGAAAATAACTGATTTCCTTTGATGAGCAGATACATATTTCTGTGAAGAGCCATTTCCCTTTTCTTTATTTAATATCTAAGGAAAATTAGGTTTCCAAGACCTGTGCTCAGAGCAGGCTGCAGGAGCACTGTTAGTTGAATAGCATGGAGGAAGCCACAAAAATACACTGGTTTCAAGTTATGCAGTAAGTGCTTGTGAAGGCAAGTCATGGCTATGCTAAGAAATTAGTGGGCAAGATGAAATATTACTGCAAGACCATGGATGTGGGATGGATTGTGGTAGAAGAATTGACTACTGATGTACACAGCTGTGTTTATACCTTCTCTGTTTACTGGATAGCTTGGACAGCTTTCCTGTGTGGAAATTACTAAACTGGTTCTCACTGCTAAAATCTTTACTTTTCATTCCTTGTTGGCTGTCAATAGCTGCAAGTTGCAATGAGTTGTAGTTCACAAGAAAAGCTGGTTACCATTCAGTCATTTATTTAGAAACTTTTACTCTTTTGAGTGTAACTGATAGAAAGTTGGCCTTTTAGCTGATCATTTAAAGGGAAGAAGAGTAATATCCTAAGTGGGTTCTCACCAGCCATGTTATTTGTTTAAAACTGTAGTAAGTAATTAATAAAGGGTTAAGTGTTACCAGTTTGCATAAGGGTCATGCAAAGGTTCTTTGGTTTCTCCATCAAGTCTCATTTCGTACATCCCTTTGGAAAGGCAACTGTGCACAACTTGGTAAATGAGAGATGCCCATTTTGGTTCTAACCTGCAGATTGTGGCATAAGTTACATTATCTCTATAACCAAGGAGAATTAGACCTAGAAAATACTTGAGCTGCTGGTACATAAAACCCAAAGTTGCAATGGCATGGTATGTTTTCATGTGCCAGATACTGGATCCTTTTAAACTTATGAATTTAACTCCTTGTAAATTTTGTATACCTTTAAAATAAAGAGTTATTCTAAAAACATTGGTTTTAATTAAGGCTCAATGAACATTTAAAAATATGACTCGGTTGTTTCTTGCTTCTGGAATATGGACCCAAGCCTTTTAGTAAATTTAACTCCATTTGTATGCTTTTGTTTATTTTTGTTCAAATGTAGGGTGGATGCTAGTCCTGGCTCCTTTCCAGGAGAAAGTTGGCTAAAAGCAACATTAAGGAAACTAGGCTTTGGGGGAATAAGTAGGAAAGTAAAATATGTAGAAAGGAGCTCTAATTATAAGCATATGACCTTCAAAGTGTGTTACTCTTTTGTAAATGCCTGATGATACTCGAACTCCAGTGAAATGATTGAGTTGCATTTTATTGAAAAGAAGAAACCCTAAATCTTCTGATCTAGTGCATTAACAAACTGACTTTGCAGTCAGTTCTTAGCTGATTAATCTGATTCTTCCCTGTTTTGTTAGCCAAGGGGATGGTCCTTCAAGTATATGCGTGTGTCATTTGCCATGCTGAGCCTCAAATACAAAGAAGTTTTCCAGCCTGAGGTCTAAGAGAACAAAGGAAGTGCCCTGTTAAAGGTTTTTACTGTAGTCCGTCAGTATTTTCTCTTGCAGCCTGAGGAGCTCTCAGCCATCTTATGTAAAAAAACACTGTATTTAATTCTTTTCCCCTGGAAAGAAGGCCTCTGTGGTTTCCTGAAGGTTGTTACATCCCTGTGTCAGATTTGAAACTTTTTTGATAAAGGACCATCTTTAGATGGACAGGAGATAGTGTCTGCAAAAACATTGTGGTTTTTCTTCTCATCACACTGGGACAATGCTCAACAGACTGTAAATCATGCTGGACTTCAGAGGTGATTAAAAACCTGACATTGTTCTTGGAAATAAAGGGAGTTCAGTTTAACTTGGCCAGTGATGGAAATGTTAGTCATAGGACTTTGAGCAACGGTTTCAGCTTTTAGTGGATTGCTACAACATTTCTAATGAAGTTCCTTCTTAAAATGCCTCATGTATTGGTTGTGTTTGTGAACTTCCACTTCAAGTTTCTTTGGGACCATCAAAACTCCATGACTCATTAGTCTGATGAGGACTTTTAAGGAATGATGCTACATAAAGCTGTCTGATAAGCATGAGTTTTACACCATCTAAAATGTTAGACTGCTTAATTTTTTTGTATCAGAAAGACTTGGAGAGCTAATGAGTATCAAGTGAAATGGAATCTGGGGGATGCTAGCCATGATCTTCCTGACTATTGTTAGGCGATATTCCAAGTAAAATCAGGAATATGAGGGTAAGTCAGGACTTCTTCCTCACATGTCAGCAGAAATTAGTTATATGAATTTTTAGTGTAAAAGACACAAATGAAGCTTATAGTGAAGCCGTGTTTGAGCCCTAAATTGGGATTTTAGCTTGTCAGGGAGCACGATAGCAGGCTGATTCACCAGCTACCTCTCCTGCATGTGTCATGGACTGAGTCAGTTCAATTTATTCTTCAGATATTAGAATGCCATTAACTTTGAAGCAAGAAGGAGACTGGGTCTGTGGAATGCTATATAACTGGCTTGAGAACCGCATATACAATTTCAACCCCAATTGTGTCATACTTCTTTTTATATGTAGACTGGTATGACGATTACTTCCTGTATTCTGGAAGTTCCCATTTCTTTCTCTTTGCAGGAAGAGAAGGAATAGTTTAAAGCATATCATATATGCAGTAGTGTTTGTGTAAGGCGTGCAGTTATTTTTACTTTGTCATATGATAAGAACAGTTGAGACAGTATTTTGGGTAATCAAGATACCTGTAACTCTTTAATACCAGTTTTCTTCAGGGAAATGCAGGATGTAGATAGCAAGCTAATTCGATGTGTACAGTGAAAAAACTTTTTAAAAACAAACCTAAATAGGCTCTTTTAGGAAAAAAAACAAATGCCTGGCATTGCAGGTACATGTGGTGCTAACATGTTTGGGCTTACTGTAAGGGCCTGCACTTGACCTTAGGATTCTCAAGGAAAGAGGTTTATACAATTGTATGTAAGGGGGGGAGGTTGCAGTCTACCTTCAGCTAACCTTACTTAAAATACTGTGTGTGCTGATCCACTGCAGTGCTCCTTTGAGTAACTCGGAAATCTAACCACAGTACTGTAGTTCCTCTAGGTAATAAAGCCCTGCAATCATCACCTAATGAAAGATACTAAACATTAAGTTGAGATACTGGATTTTATGTATAATAGGCATATATATGCTGCATATTATATGCATCTGTTTATAATATCAATATAAACATTTATCTTTGCAGTAACTTTGAGGACATAGCAGACAGGTCTGTGCCTTGCCTGACTGACTGATCAGGTGGCTGAGAATTGCTGGTGGTTCTGTTTTGCCCACTGAAAACTGCATCAGAGTACAAAGTCTTTACTAATTAAGTCTTGTGTCCTCCCATCTTTCTAAAGATCAGTATGTTCAAACTCAAAATCCATACATTTCTTTAGGAGGTATCTGCATGACCTTAGGCAGGGGGATGCAAATGGGGTTCTCCTGGGTTTGTTGGCAAACCAGGAGCAGTGTAGCCGTTAATACGGCTTGGAGTTTGAATGAGTATCCCTGCTTTGGAGCTGGGTGATGCTGCTTAGTTCCAGGTGTGCTCCTGCACAGGGTAAGGAAGGTGTACCCCTGCCTGCTCGTCTCCAGACCTAGCTGTCTTCAGTGGAAAGTGTTGATGTCCTCAGGTGTGGGCTGGAAGTGGCATTTGTGTTCAAAATCTCTGATAAATTGGCAGGTGAGCCCTCTCTGGGGAAAAAGCATGTCGTTGAAATGGGTTGATTCTAGTTTTGATCACACATTAATAATAGTTAATAATGGCTTGAGCATCCTGATGGTGCTCTGGATGATTTGGCATGCTTCCCAGCCAATGTAGGGTACCTTTTGTGCTCTTCAGATATAACTTGAATTTTGGCATCTGAAAAATGCTGGGAATAACAAGGCAACCAGTTTGCAGAGCCGAAAAACTGGCTGAGTTGAGCAAAGAATACTCTTAACTGTGGGCTTCCAGCCTGGGCTGGTCAGCTGGAGAGAGATTGCCTGGATCTGGGAAGTGTTGGGACCTGGGGAGCAGAGCCTGGGCTTGAGCTCTCTGTAGCTGCTGGCCCTGTGGCATAAGAGGGCGCCAGGTGGAGCAGCTTTACAAGGTGAGAGCTCCAGTGGGGAGCTGCGGCAGGGCACAGGGGGAGCAGCAGAGGTGGGAGGGTGATGGCAAAGGCAGAAGTCCTGCAGTTGGATTTGTCACTGTGGCCTAGCTAAGATCTTGGGAGGGGCACCGTGGTGTATCTGGCTGTCCTTGATAGTGCTACAAACAGCTGAGCACATGACCACAATCTCTTCCACTGGAATTAAGAGTAGCAAAGGAAAGGATACTTCCTGACTGAAGTGTGGAGCATTGTTGTCGGCAAAAGGCCTGTAAAACTACCACTGTTTAAATAATAACCAGGTTTTTAGAGAAACATTTGTTTAGGAGAGCCTTGAGGAGACTGTCCAAAAATACAAAGATTAAAGGTTTATTGAGATTTGCTTTCTTGAGTCTTTCCAGAGTGCTGTGTTAAGCAAAATCACATCTCCAAAGCAGGGAGGTTAAACCAAGTGCTCATACAGCGTTTCCAGGAGTTGGTGATATCCAGTGAAACTCTCAGTCATAGTGAATGTATTCTCATTGCTGTCACTGTGACTTTTAATTGGGGAAGCCCCAGTTTCTCTGACAGGGCTAGAGAGAAACTTTTAGCTCTTTCTTTTGTTCTGTCAGAGGAAAGAGGGACGTATCTCTTAGGAGTCAGCAGGATTCACTTGTGTACTGTGTGTATGTTTAGTCTTAGTGGAGTGACACAGATTTCCTGCCACAAGGGTTGTCAGCAGAACGGTGGGAGGGAGCAGTGTTCTGTGGTTTAGTGATGGCCAAGTAAACTGCCCTGCTGGATGGAATGGTGTACATGGAGTTGGAAAGCTTATGACATGTAGAAGGGATTTTCAATCTTTATTAAGAGGAGGGTAAAGAGCTGGAAAGGCAAGTATAGGACCACTCAGTGTGTGTCCATAGGAATGCTGATATGTTACTCCTTACAGGAGGAAAAAATAATTAAACTATATAGATTTGCAGCCTAAATTTGGTAAAATAATTTAAGTAACTGGATCTTTATATGTTAACATTGCTATTCTATGTTCTTCACATCACAAAAATCAGCTCAACAAATGTAACTGCTATTTCCATACTTTTCTGAAGAGAATCACTACAAATAAACTACTATAAAAATAATTTACTTTATTGCCAGTGATTTTCTGTTACAATTTAGACTGTTCTATTTACATGTTAGTATTTAAAGGGAATCAAAAGAAAATACATCCTAAAAAGAAATGAGTAAAACCAAAGCCCTAAAATTACTACTGACAATATATACTCACTTTCATAAATCCTGGTATTTTAAAACTGACTTCCTGAACATTGTAATTCCAAACCAGCCTATTTTATTTCCACTTCTCATCAAAATATAGATTTGTTTTCAGATCAGAGTAAAACCACACAGGAGAAAGAAAGGTTTAAAACTGTGCATGTAACTTATTTTACAATTAGTGTTCCAATGTTTATTGGGTTCTGGAGGCAATTTACTGGAGTCATAGCTATGAGGAATGCATTTGTTCAGATCAGGTTTCCTGGGACGCAGCCCAAGGTTTTCTCACTTTCAGATTTCAATGACCTGATTTCTGGAAGGTCTTAAGTCACTTGTCAGAGAATAATTATTTGAAATCTTCTGTCAGTGTTATACATTTTGAAATTAACATAGGTGAAATGATGAAATATTAAAAATTCCTGTTATTCTATCCGATTTAGGGAAATGGATAATGAGCTGATAGCTAAATGCCTTCATGTCTAGGTCTAGGAGTCTTCATTGAAGCTGACAATTTAAGAGAGCTGGCTTTAAAGTTTTAGGAAAACCTGGAAAACCCTGACAAAAACAATATAGGCATGACTAGTTAGCTGTTATATCAGAATTGTATTCTTCTTAATTTAGCTTGGCCCTAGGTGACTGCCATAACCGCTTTTCCCCAGACAAATTCTTCATGTGTTTTTGGTGCAAACTTCACTGTGAGCCTTTTGATCTTCAAACATTTGCTTTTGGCGGCTGTGCACTTCGCTTGCTCTATGTGTCAATGCTTTCAGAGAGCTGGCTAGGAATAGTTTTGTGTTCTGATGCATTCTAATGGAACTCTGAGCTGCTCTTGGAAACAGTAGAATTGGTAGATACATTGTTCTGACTGATTTAACTGCTGTTCTGCATGGTTTTCTTGAACATACTTTTTCTTGATATTCTTTGCATAATTGGCTTCTCCAAACCTTTGAGTTAATTTGTTCAATGCCTGATAAAATGTTGGTGAATGAATGTTAGCAAGGTTCTTGATTTCTGTCCCCTACACCCTCCCCCCCCACCTTGAGCTCTCTTACCATGCAGTGTGAGCCTCATATTTATAAGCCAGGCTGACCTTGAATTTACTTATTTGCCTTAAGTCTTCCCAGTTACTTTGTGAAGAGATAAAAATTGAATGTGCATTTTCTCTTCCTGTTTGCACCCCAGGGTATTACTCAAAATCACTGCTTTCCTAATCCTTCTGCCTAAGATTCTTAGTACGGGTGACTCTTAAAGCCTGCTGTGTATGGCAGTCATTTTTACCGTGTTGTTAAGATTGGCCCTGTTTCTGCTGGCACTTATTTTTGGAGTAGTTGCATTACTTGTGATATTTTAAGCAGTTTAAAGCCTTTGAGACAATAATCAGTCTTAAGTAAGATGTATGAGTTACCTTCATTATAATGCAATTTTATTCAAAGTGAAACAGCAGTAATTTATCCTTTCATAGAGACAGTGAATAAAGGATATAGACTGAGAGTGAAATAATATTAATATTAATTAAAATCCCAAAATAAGGATTTTGAAACATTAGTAATTTTTATTTCTTTGCTGTATAAAAGATGGTGTCAAATACTAGTGTTGGAAGTAATTTTTTTCCAAGATTATATTTAAAAATATATGTTGGGATTTCTGTGTTTTGGGTTTTTTTGCTTGGTTGGTTGGCGTTTTGGTTTTTGGGGATTTTTTTTTTTTCTTGTAATTGATATACTTGAGTTTTCCTTTCCCACAGTGACATAAGAACCAACTGGAATCTTTCTGATGTTTGTGTTGGGACCTTACTATTCCCACCCGGCATCTGAAGGCTTCTGGCAAAATCTGATGTCATTTTCAGAATGAATGCAAAACGTGGAAATTGGAAACCCCTTTGCAGTCTTATAGGAAAGCTCTTCAGTGTCATGTTGGTGGTGGAGAGGAAGTGGGGAGGTTGAGTACCACTGGTTTGGGTTTGGCCTATGGTGTTCCTCTTGTTATCTGAAGGCATTCAGTGTGTCTTCCTTTTGATATGAAGTGAAAATAAAACCCTGCTGTATTTGATTGACAAAAAAGTTCTTTGTAGCATTGCATGCAAATAAAAGCTTCTGCTTTAGCAACCAGTCAGTCTATATATTGTCCTTCAGATAAATGCACAGTGTTATGAGATGGATTTACTCATTCCAGTAGTTTTACTTTAATTAGAGGATCTTCAGAAGTGATTTTTCCCTGTAGCTCAGTGTCTTTAGTATCTTAGTAATCATTTATAGGCTGTACTGCAGAATTGTTTTGGCAACTATTGAGTAATTCAGTGTTTTGAGGAAATCAGGAAAGGTCACAATAATTAATTACCAGCAACACCACTTCAAAAGTTCCTCTTCAGCCTTTGTTTTGCCAAGTTTTAACCTTTGCTAGGCAGCTAGCCCTTCCTCTAAGGTGCATCTGGATTTTCTCTGAGTTGGGCTGGGGAAGAATTAAACTCTGAGTCACTGTAGGTCAAAACCCTGTATTTTCAGATGCTGAAGGAAGCTCTAGTGAGGGGTTCACTAGAAAATGCTCCAAAGGGCTGCTAATCTTTCTCTGTGAGTGAGCAGTGGCTCTGTTCCGACTGCTCTGACTCCACAACTCTGGTCAAGAAATAGCAGCAGTTAATGATCAGTGCCAGGTAACCTTCACTTCCCCAGACCCACTGTTTTCCTGACTGCTCAAGTAGCACCTCCTGTTTTATCTCCAAAACCCCGGGCCTGCCCAGGCACTGGCAGTGAGATTGAGGATTAAGGACACCTGGTGTGACACCTTCAGGAGTGACCTGAAGAGAAAGTGAGGAAAGAGAAGAGCTGGCAGTGTGATGCCTTAGTGTGAGACTTTCAGAGCTGTTGTAGATTCCTGGGCATAAAGTCTTTGAGACTGTTTTCTGCACACTGGCAGATGCTGGAGGATATTTGGCTTTGGTGCAGATTAGAAAAGTGGTGCCCCTGCTCCTCTGTCCTGTCACCGTAGGGATTAGTGAAGGTGAGCAGTGGGTGGCCTGGAGGGTTTACACTGATATACTTGTACCACTTCGGTGTCTGTCAGTAGTTGACTGTTTCTATATCTATTTTTCTACAGTTTCTGTGCCATTATTAGTTTATCAAGATGTTTTAAAATAAGCTTTTCTTTCTATTTATTTGTGTAATGGGAAGTCGGAGCTGATCCTGGATCCTGTGGTATTTCTGTACTGCAGAGATGAGCTCTGTGAGTATACATCAGGAATTTCTCTGAGTGTGTCTTTGTGGATGAGCAGCATACTTGCATGTTACTTCTATAACATTGTATTGCTGTTGATGCTTGTGTACCTTCTGACAGCCTTGGGGGTTCTGGAGCGATAAATAATCTCAGTGTCCCTTTGTGCATATTGTATATTTTCCCTTTGTTTGGTGCAGCAGGTTTAGTGGAAAAAAGGAACTAAAAATGGACAACTTTTGCATCCTCTTCTTTTTGTCCTAACAGGTGGCGACAGACAAGGTTGCAGGAAAGCTGAGCTCTACTCTCTCATGGGTGAAGAACACTGTGTCACACACCGTCAGTCAAATGGCCAGTCAGGTGGCAAGTCCATCTGCCTCCTTACACACAACATCCCCCTCCACCACTCTGTCCACACCCGCCCTGTCGCCATCCTCACCGACACAGCTGAGCCCCGACGACTTAGAACTACTTGCAAAACTTGAGGAACAGAACAGGTGAATGGAAAACTTTTTGCTCTTCAAAATACAGCAGTGAGACTAAAATTTGTTATTGCCATTGCAGCACAGAGGCTGCTAAAGGGAGGTAGATAAAACCTCATGGCACAACACTTCAATTCCAAGGCCCTAAGCTTTAAGAACTTAAATTCTTGTGCTATGTTTTTACAAGTTCTGTTTTTGTGGAACACTAAAAGGTCTTTTTCTCTCCTAGTTTTACAGGACCATTTGTAGCTGCTTCTAATTGTAAGAAATTACACTGAGTCTGTGATTTTTCAGTATCCAATTTAAAATAGAGTATCTCAGGGATGAGACTTGTGTATAGCCTAACCTTCTAAGGTCAAAACTATACTTTCTATTAGCTTCTTGAAATCTTAAGTATTTCTCAATTCCATTTCCTCTATGTTTTCCACTTTTACCCAGTTCTTGCTTTTAACTACATAACCTTCTATGTATAAGATAGAACAGTGTTCAGCCACGTTCCTGCTGTTAACACTACTTGTAGTAATGCCTAATTAATCCTTTCTGTTCACCGTGCCTTTTTTTTGTATAGTAAGTAACCGTTTTCTTGGCAGCCTTTCCATGAGTGCATATTTATCTGCACTGTGTGCTATTCGAGGTGCAGCTTTTAGGTGGATCAGTTGCTCTTGATGTGCACAGTGATGGCAAGTTTGCAGTCTCACTAAGAAATGGAACTGGACTGTATAATTTCTTAATGCTGAATTTCCAGAACCTGTACACATTTGTACTTTCGAGGCAGGACTTCCAAGTCATCTGTCCTCTTGCAAATTGGGTTATGTTTGATAAATATGTTTCAGTAGTTTCTGAGAGGCTGACTGCAAAGAATTTTATCTCCAAATAGATTTTTAGACTTAGCAGGTATCTGAAGGGCTTTGATAGCTACTGGACATGGCTATCCCTGTGCTGTAGTACAGTTCAGGGATTGATAATCTGCCTCAGAGTAGCTTCTGTTCCACTTTGTGAGTGTGACTGGACTTTGCACTGAGGCAGTTGAGGTGCTCTGTTTTTGATTGGGTTGTTTTTGTTTGTTGGTGTGTGTTGTTGGGGGTTTTTTTGTTTGTTTTTGGGTTATTTTCTCTGCTGACTCCAGAGGGTTGTAACTTCCAGTGGAGGAAAAGAGTAACTGGGAGAAAAGGGGCTGATGCCTTTGTGTCACATGGCAAATCTTCTCTCATGGTCATATTCTGCAGCCTAATAGCAGTTACAGTTTGCAGGGAATTTGATATATGTCTAGTTCTTGACTGAGAATAGAAGGAAGCTTCTAGAACCACCTCATCCTCTCTTCCTTGTGGTTTATGAGATTTGCTCTTTGAAGATGAACTCTATGTAATTTTTGCTGTACAAATGAAAAATTATCAAAAGAAGCAAAAAAAGAGTTAAATAGTGCTTTTAAGAAAGCTAATTTGCATTTAATCTGAGGCTTTCTACTCTGTTCATGACAAAGTGACTTTTATTTGTAAAGCAAACTGTTCTTTGGACTGCTTATCTATATTGGAGCATAATGTCCTTACATCTCCAGTCGTCTCATTAAGCCCTGCAGTCAGACTAACTGGCTGGTTGAAAGAAGAATGTGAGCTTGGGCTTCTTTTCAACTCAGCTTTCTTCATTTAGTAAATAAATTAGCAAATCTTGTCAAATTTTTATTTCATTTTAGCCAGACCTGTTGTTCAGTCCCACACTAGTCTCATGTGTGAATTCTAACGAGGAGCTACCCTATCAGGTGTACCTTTCCTCCTGAGATACTACCCTTTAATACTGAAATGTGATGCTCTCATGCTGGGTTCACTGTGGTTTCAGAACAGTTTGCATCTGCAGTTTTGCACAGTGGCACTTTGTTGACAAGAAATTGTACTCTGTTCAGAGGGAACCATTCTTGTTTCTGCTTGCTGGAAGAACTGCTGATGATGGATATTTTTAAAGATTTCCTTTTCATTGTTGGCTTTTATGTCAATAAGGAGGATATGAATTAGTTAACCAGCTAGAAAAGGGAAGAACTCAAATTGTATCAAGATATGTCTTGTAGCATTCTGTAATCTAATTATACTGAAAGTCCCCTCAGAATAATGAGGTAACTCAGTCCAGAGTCCTGGTGGAACTGTTTGGCATTAGTAAATCATTTATAAAGTTTTAAGTGAAAGAAAGCAGTGACTAAACGTAACAGAACTTGCTACTTACTGTAAAAAGAACTTCCCATTTTCAAATCTAAGAACAATGAGTTTATCCAGGTAAGGTCAAATTACAGAAACTTAGCATAACTTCTATAGAAAGCTGTGAAAACTGGAAATGACTAGTTAGAACCTTTGTTTTGTAATCTTAATGTTTATTCTATGCTTCTTTTTGCTTTGTGATTACTTTGAATTTGAAATTTAGGAATTGTCTTGGATTGAGAGGAGTTCCAGAGTAAACTTTCACTATGGGTCAATATAAGCCATGCTTCTAAACATTTAAAATGGATTTTTAAAATATTTTCTTTAAAACTAGATTTTTTGCATTCCATTAATATGGACTAAGTGAAAATTTATCTTAAAAAGGCTTTGCCTTTTTTTTTTTTTCTGAAGGCATTACCATTTAAGCCTTTTCCAAACAAAATACTGCTGTAGACCGTAGCTGTTGTCATTGTGAATTAAACTACTTTTTCCACACCTTTCATAAGCACCAGTAGGTGAAAGGTGGGAAAGCTAGTTTAAATACTGTGGCAGAGAGCTTAAAAATTGTAGGTATGCTGAGGGCTGTGTACCATCTCCGGTACAATATACCTCAGTTTATAATTTATTAAATATTTAGATCATAACCTTGCTGCAGTGCTGGGCAGGGACAGCTTTTGTGCAGGTGCATTGAGAAATTCAGCCACGTGGCTCTGATATACTGGTGTTGGAATTCTTGGAAGTTAAAGCACAAATGAAGCTCTTGGTATAGCAAAACACTTTCAAGTTAGCCTGAATTCTTGCTTTTACCTAACACATTGTCTAAAAACTCTCCCCCTGCTTATGGGGCTGAGTGTGAGTTGATAAACAAAGCATGCCTTTTTGCCCAGAATCCCAGGTCTTTGCCAAGCTGATGGCCATAGCAACCAGCTGACAGGGAAGCCTCCCGAGGAACTCGTCTGGCCCTTGGCACATCTTTATTTATACTCTGCTGCCCGATAACCCCAGAGGTTCTCACGTTTGAACTCTCTGCATTAAACATTCATTAGCTGTACTAATCACTCCTGTTGCCTGGTCCCCAGTCTTTAGGTCAGGGATTTCTCCCTCGCATTTACAAAACAGCATGTTGATTTGTGAACAGTTGTCAGCAAATGCCAGGTGTTTTAAAATTCCTTCAGGTTCTAATTATTTTGTCTGTATTTACACTGTCAATTTTTAAAAAGTGTAATCAGGTAGAATTTTAGGGGGCTAATTATTTGTCTTTTAAATTACTGTATTTTTTGAAGTACTCTGACATTTGACACTAGTATTGGGGATATTTACATTCCTTAGGTTCTTTCTGTCAGTCTGATACATGACAGCAGTGACATCTTTTCCCATTTTTTAAAATGCTGCAGTGTGAACTGTTCTGTCTGCAGCATTACTTGAGATCTCAAGAGAAAACACTAACAGTTCTTTGCAAATTTAGTACAAATTAATGTTCCACCAAACCTCTGGCTGCATTCTTTGTCAAGAGATTGGAAGAACTGACTTACAAACAAACAATTAATAGTGTGATCCTCCGATTAGAACTTGAATTTGTTGTTTGTGTGCTTCCTTTGCAGACTGCTGGAAACCGATAGCAAATCCTTACGATCAGTAAATGGGTCAAGAAGAAACAGCGGATCTTCTCTTGTATCTAGTTCATCAGCTTCCAGCAATCTCAGCCATCTTGAAGAAGACTCATGGATCCTGTGGGGGAGGATTGTGAATGAATGGGAAGATGTACGGAAAAAGAAAGAAAAGCAAGTTAAGGTAGGAGCTGGACACTGGGGTTTTGGATATATTTGTAATGTGATATAAGTGAGATTGTGTTTTTTCTTCCTGTTGGGCTTTTTTTTTTTTAAATAAACATGTAATAGAAGCTTCCAGTTGAATCTGTTCCATCCCAAGGCCTTAGTGCTTCCTGTATAACTGCTGCCCAGCAAATGTCTCCTGCTGAAAACGGGATGCATTTTCTGTATTTTGAATACTAAAGCTTTCAGTCTACCTCTAATGAGAGATTTCCATGAGTACAGGGAAAAATGGAATTACTGAAAATCAACTTCAGGGCATCTGATAGCTGGATGCTGTGATTATTTTCCCACTGAGCAGCTCTCTTTTTAAAGCATTCTTAACAGAATAGCTGATAATTCTACTGTATGAGGCTCCTATGAGTTTGGTTTTTTGTGCATGCCAAGTATGTTGACCCCAGGGCAAACTTTGGTCAGTGTGTCCAGTCTGGGTTAGCTGTGGGCATGCACAGAAGTAGAGTTCAATTCCATTTTAAATTCAAGCTAAAAAGCATCCATCTAGTGTACTTGAACGTATCCATGTTTCAGTGGCAGCAAGTACAGCAGTGTGGGATTTCTTTGTTTGTAGGCAAGTCTGTTCTGCTTTGGGGGTTTTTTTTGGGCTGTAGTCTGTAGTTTTATGTGCAGAATACAAATGTCTGGGTCTTTTGAACAGTCTGAAATGTGTGTCTATGAATAGGTTGTGGGAAGGCAGAACAGTGGGCTAAAGTAAAGTGTCTTTTATGTGAAGCAGTTGTGAAGAGAGGACATGACTTGAGAGAGGAAACAAGGGAAGAAAATGAACTCAAGACTTCCTGCTTGCATAGGGAAAGCAGTTTCTGGAAAGGTGTTCCAAAAGGTCACATGAACCTGGCAAGAGAAAGGAGAAGTGAGATGGTAATAAGTAGATCTGGTCAGTTAGAATTTGTTTGAACCCTTTCAAATGTCACAAGTTATCACTTGTTTTTACAGCTGGCCAAGTACAATTTGGGGAGCATTTGACTAACTTTCGGGGAATATTTAATTATATTGCTAACTAGTATTACATTGAAAACTAGCCAAGTTTTCTGTTGCTGGTTAAATAATTCTCAGTATTTTTTGTCCAAAGTCAGCCTAAACTCTGTCAGTCTGCATTTTCGATGGACTATCAGAACATCCATTCCTATTTCCTGATTGTGCCGGTAGGTACATAGGTAGCAATATGGGTGTCTTTTTGTCCTGGCTGTAAAAGCTGCTCTTAGGTTATTAGGAATCTGGTGAGTTTAAGTTTTAGGCATGGGCATCTATACCTTCTTCCACAGGTGATGTGTTCCACCCTTATGTCTCTCAAGCCACTTCAGAACTCACTTCCCGTTTATGAGGGATTCTGAAGGATGACTTAAATCCTGCTGTTTGGTTCACATAATACTGTGTAGAAGCATCATTTTAGTGCTGCCTTGTGCTGTTCGTTTTAGGAAAGCTGGAGGAGTTAACCCTATTACTCCGTCAAGCAAGTACATGGTAACTCGAAGCATTAGCAAGTAGTTTCTTGCTTTATTAGTAGCCCTTGAGGCTTTAGATGACTGATGTCCAGTCTGATAGTGTGTTGTTGACAAAAGATAGCTAGAGACAGGTGTGTAAAGCTGCTTTGCTAGGGTTCTTCTCTTGGAGTTGGGAATATTTAAGGAAATAACACAGGGTGTCTTAGAGGAGTTGCTATGATGGTTCTGAGGAAGGATGGATGGAGAGCTTAGGGATATTAGAAAACTGATTACTCTGCCTTCAGAATAAATAATAGTGGAAGAAATGATCCTTTAGGAGACAGAATTTTTGATAACAGTTCTTAAGGTACAAGAAATGTTTAAAGGAAACGTCTTTGAGACAATCTTCTAGGTCAGACTGATTGTAGTTGCAGGAAGGACCATTAAGAGAGTCTGTAAAATTCCTGAACAATACTTCTTTCTCAGTTTTCAGATTAAGCAGCAAGACTACTTGTCCTTGTGATTTCTTAAAACACAAGTAACAGGTTTTTAGTTCTACTGATCTGGGCATGTTGAAATCAGAATATCTAGCTGGGGTTTTTTGTATTTTTTTTTAAGATAAAGTAAATTAGTTAATTTAATAGATGTAAACTTAATGTTTTCTTGGTCCAGTGTCTGAAACTGCATTTAGATACTTTCTTAGAAACAACTTGGAAATACTGGCACACCAGAGAGATTAAACACAACTTGTCAAGTTTGTTAAATGACCTCTGATATTTGTATTGTACATATTTTTTTGTTGCAGTTGGCTGTGCTACAGTTTCAGGTTTTGTCATTTACCTATCTTGCAAGTAATTTTCAGTTGGTGATTTCTTAAATCTCACTATGAATTTTGCCAAAGGGTGTTACGTTTAGTTGTCTTTTGTGAAATTTAGAAATAATTGCATTAAATTATGGTTAATGCAAGTTTTTTTTGTATGACATTATTTGACTATTCAGTTTTTCAAGTAGCTTGCCATGGATAGGGTACTACTTTAACTAGCTAATTTAACCACTGAAAATCATTCAGAGACTGCTTACTTTTGATAGCTTAATAATCTATCACACTAAAATTAAAGTTCACGTTATAACATGTATGATTAGTTTTTGCCATGATGTACATTTTTTCTGAAGTTATGACAAACTTAATTTGAAGTGTTTTGTTCTTTAGGCTTAAGTTTACATTTTTAGGAGATATAAATTAATTTGTCTTCTTTTACTTTAGGAGCTGGTTCGAAAAGGGATACCTCATCACTTCAGAGCAATTGTTTGGCAACTTTTATGCAGTGCTCAAAGCATGCCAATTAAGGATCAGTATTCAGAGCTTTTGAAAATGACATCTCCTTGTGAAAAATTAATAAGAAGGGACATTGCTAGAACATACCCTGAGCATGATTTTTTCAAAGAAAAAGACAGCCTTGGGCAGGAGGTCTTGTTCAATGTAATGAAGGTGAGTCAGTATTTCAGCCCTTGAAAGTGTATTAGCAACAACATGCACGAAGTTTGGATTGCCTTTTGTAGAGTGAACTTGCACTGGTTTCATGGGTTTGGTTTTTTCCAACTTACTCTTTTTTTAAACCACTGACAGTGGAATGGTTTTAACAAATCGCATTCCGGTTTCAAAAAGAGCTTCCAATGGTATTCCTATAGGCTTTTTAAATCTCTTATAAAGTAAAACCATTAAAACAAAGTCACATGCTACCTGCTGATAGTATGGTGCAATGGAGCGTGCCATGAAATAAAGTAAGCAACATTCACCAAGACAAGAACATCGGCAATCAGAACTAGTATTCAGTTTTCAAGTATTTCTGAACCTGCAAGTGGTAGCAGCAAATGTCAGGTACAAGCTAATGGTCAGTTGTTCCAGTGCCCAAACACAAAATAAGAAATGCTAACATAAAATTGTTTGCATTATTTTGTCTTCACTGTACTGGAGCTTAAATTTTGAAAGACAGACCTTTCCATACAGCATAGTTTCAACAGAAAAGTTAGCAGGTTTCCAGATCATAGTAACTTCCATAACTCTAAAATGAAGATGCTACATGCATGGAAATCAATACATTTCATCCTTCCATACATAAAACTGCAGCATGTATTTTTTCTGAAAAAAAACTACTTGTTTCTTTGTCTGGTCTGTCTCTTGTAGAAGTAGTAACCTTGTGTGATTTGGATGCCAGCTGTCTCTGTTATCCTTTGGCAAATTCCTTTAGTTGAAAACTGCCTGTATTTCTGGTAGGTTTGCCTTAGTCTCAGCTTTGTAGGTGATCAGAGAGCAGAGTTCATACCTTTTGTAGCAGCAACTAAAACATTGGACTAAAATTTCTCAATAGAATGTCTGCTCTCACTGGATTTTGGAGTGGAAGAGTGAGTTATTAGCAAGATAGCAGGATGAACTAAGATTCCTTTTTATTGATAATGAGATTTTAATTGTTTAGAGTCTTAACTTTATTTCCCAGGCTTATTCTTTGGTGGATCGTGAGGTTGGATACTGTCAAGGAAGCGCTTTTATAGTTGGATTACTGCTTATGCAGGTAAGCATAATATTAAATATGTGAACCTTTGAAATCCCTGCTGGAATGCATAATAATTACGGTGGCTTATTGGGAATTTCTACAGTAGTGCTCTTCATCATTTTGATTAAATGGAGTTGTCAGGGGCAGCTGTTTACTCTGCAAATAAAGTGAGATTTACTTTCTGTTGTTCTATTTGCCAAGATACTGTATTGGAGTGGGAGAATACATTTATTTCTCAGAGCTAAGGTAGGACTGCAGGCTTGCAAGTTATTTTGGTGAGTGATGTTTCAAGTATTAATGAACTTCTCATTTTGGTCCTATTACATTGAATCTCCTGAGTTGAAATGGAACTTCACACTTGATTTGATTGTCTTAAAGCTGTGTTTGTATTACCGGTTTTTGTTTTACGACAAAGTAGAGTGTACCGTAAAAAACTACTTGTAGACCTCCATTCCAGTTTAGAAATAATTTGATAGAATTTAGTGTATGCAGAAGTTCACAAAACAAAAACCTTGAAACAAACAAACCAACAACAAAAAAACCTCCACTGTGTGCACATATCCAACCCCAAGTGCCCTCCCAAGCACTTACTCTGATATATCATTCCATTTGTCCAGAGTTTTTACTGTGCTTTTTTATTTTTAATATAGATGCCAGAAGAAGAGGCATTCTGTGTGTTTGTTAAATTAATGCAAGATTACAGACTACGAGAACTCTTTAAACCGAGCATGGCTGAACTGGGCCTTTGTATGTACCAGTTTGAATGCATGATACAGGTACATACAAAATCTATCAACCTTTCTCTTCAGTAACTGTTAATAAGGAACTTGGGAATTACAGTTCAAGAGCAGGCATATCTGTTGGCTAATGGGCTGCACTGTTGACAGTAGCTACTTTCAGAACTTCATAAGTAAATGCATGTGGCTCTGTGGGATACTTTTTTTTTAACCTCTGGCAGACTGACTGGCTTTAAACACTGAAGCATGAGGATTTGAATTGCTGCAGTTTAGGCATATGAAAGTCTAATTTTGTTTGGATTGAAGACTCTGGAAGTCAAAGTCTTCATAGTCAATTGTTAGCTATTTTACAAGACGGAAACTGGAAGATATCCACACGTAGAATTGAAATTGTTTTCAGATTTGAAACTCAGAGCACTGTCCTCCTGGTCAGGTTGATGGAGAAAAATAGGTTTGTGTTTTGCAGTCCAGTTTATAACGTGATGATCAGGGGGGATATCCTTGGGTATTTCCAACTCTTTTTGTTCCGTTTTAGATGTTACTTAGGGATTTACAAGATTGTGACTTCCTATTAGGATCAGGAAGTGTTTTTATAGTCTGTGCTTTGCAGGGTGGAAGTGCTGTAGAACATTCTGTATTGGGACTTCTGTTGCATGGTTCTTGATAATGATGAGTAATAGCATTCCTAGTCCTGTGTTGCAAAGCTGTGTCTGTACTAAAGACCAGTTATTTTCTTCTTTTATTCAAAATTTGTCAAAACCATATCTACACTAAGACTTCAAGCAGAAGCTAAATATACTTGTATTTTTTATTTCTCTTCTTTTCCAGGAGCATCTTCCAGAGCTTTATGTGCACTTTCAGTCCCAGAGTTTTCACACTTCTATGTATGCATCATCATGGTTTCTAACTATATTCCTTACAACTTTTCCACTACCAATTGCAACGAGAATATTTGATATCTTTATGTCTGAGGTAACTACTAAATGGTCATAAGTTATATTTTAAGAGTAGCTGTTAAGAGCAGTTATTCAGCTAGTGGTATAAATCCCATTATGATGGGCAAATCTCATTTGCTTTTTAGTTCTTACACTGATCAGATTATTTTAAGGGGAAGGTGTCTGTGTGTTGAGTAGTTTGTCAAGGAAGAGGAACTAAGTCTCTAAGTGTGGATACTGAATGTGGATACTGGATAACTTTGTGCTGTAACCTATGGAGGGGTCACCAAATCTGTTCTTTCTGGGTGCAGCGCAGTAGCATTGCCTGCAGCACAGACATCAGTTTCTCAGTAGTACAGTAAATTTGCAGTGGAAACTAATACTGCTTTCAGGCCAAAGGTCAAGTTCCATGGGAATATGCAAGCCATGAAGAGGGAGTGTTAGTAACTTTTATTGTCTGGATGACAAACAGTAGCCAAAGTAATTTATGGAATTTTTCAGTGTCACTGTCATAAAGACATGTTGTCTTGTGTTTAGGATTAGAGCTTTGCATCATTGTAACTAGTAACAAATCATAGCTTATGGTTCATTTATGTGATCTTTTAGAAAATAGTAAGTCAAAGGTGGCTCCTTTTAGCTTACCCTCAGGCATGTCTGAGATAGGGTATATAGTGAGACATCCCCTTGTATCTGTTTCTGTAGTTTAACTGCATTGTACCATGTCTGAAATTAAAGTGGCTTTTTTCAGAAGAGAGACTTTTTTTTATTTTGTAGCCCTTCTGCTTGTCTGAGAAACTTGAGTGAGATTTCCATCATTAAAGAGGCATCATGCTATTGATGATGCCATGAATAATTGTTGGATATTTAACTTCTGTTTTCAGGGTTTAGAAATAGTATTTCGAGTAGGTTTAGCACTACTTCAGATGAACCAGGCAGAGTTACTGCAACTTGACATGGAAGGAATGTTACAGGTAAGTTATTATAATTATAATAATTTTGAGTGATGTCTGAAATGTGTAGTGTGGGTGTGTATTTCCTCACAGCTACTTATTATGTGTAATCTTGTGTTCTGATTGCTTTTAGCACTTTCAAAAGGTCATTCCACATCAGTTTGACAGTGGTCCAGACAAATTAATCCAAGCATCTTACCAAGTCAAATACAATGCAAAAAAGATGAAAAAGTAGGTATAACATTTTGAGAAAATAGATTATACTGTTGCTAAGAGCTACTGTTTGTTTATCTTTAAAACTAGTTATTCAGTGTTTAATTTTGAATTTTGTCTTTAATCTTTTTTTGTTTTTATCCTATATAAACAATTCAAGTTGAAGTTCTGTCTGTAAGAAAATTATTTTAAAGCAGTATTTGCTATTTTTTAATTATAAAAAACTATATCTCATTTATAAAAATAACCAAAAAAAGCTTTTGAAGAAAGAATGGGGAATTACAACACTTCTGTAAACGGGAACTGAATAGGAAAGCTGGGTGGGGGGTGCTTTTGGAGGGGAGGGGGGATTGTTTTTTTTCAGGGTGAGGCAAGGAAAGGAGTGCTGGTTCAGAGTCTGTTCACACCTACCCAAGTCTGTGTTTAAATTTAATGTCCAGTCTAAGCATTTACAGGAGTGCATTTCAGAGGAAATATCAATAATCTGTATCTCTGTTCTACTGATATTTGTTAGTACCCCAACAAGTAAATGATCCACAAATTTTCTAATCCTAATTTACTATTTCTAATTTTTAGGTTAGAAAAGGAATACACTACAATAAAGACAAAAGAAATGGAAGAACAAGTTGAAATTAAAGTAAGAAAGCCTCAACAAACTTATTTATGAATCAGTTTAATTCCTAGGTGGGAGGGGTTACATGTTTGATCTGTACATGTAGCAGGACCTGTAATTAAAGTCCCTAAATTCTTTTCTTTCAGCATTTGTATTTGGGATGCCTATTCATAAAGGACACCTACAGTGAAATTACTGAGATTTCTGGTGGACATTTAAAAAAAAAAAAACCAAACACATTTACAGACTCACTGTACTTATTTTTTATTATTTCCTGCTGACTAAAGCTTGGTTACAGATGGCCTCATTTATCAGGGATTCCAGATATGCTGGTTTAGTTGTAGGTGTCCCACAGAGGAGCTTTGTATGACATATGTTAAGACAGAATTTGTCAGAATGCACTTGAGTGGTTTGTCATTGATTTTGAGGTCTTGATTTTTCTTATGCATTGGACCCAAGATGGAGAATCTTCTGTCTGCAGTCACCTTTTCTTTTGGAGCTTTTGCAGTTAGTACAGACGGGGGGGAAAAGCCAACCTGCCAGTGCAGTTTATTTTTCCCTTTTACTAACTGACCTACTTCCTGTATCTGCTTAATCACTGCATCTTTTTCCTTTTGAGACATAAATAGGCTTTTGATGCCTTTTTTCCTTTTTCTCTTTTTTTTTTTTTTGGCGGCATGTCGTTTGATCTGGATTTTTTTTTTTGTTTTTTTAGACAGTTTTTTGAGAAAAGGCGGGGGCANACTTTTGCAAGGTGTAGATTCCCTTGCTTTTTACTTCTCTCTTGCTTTTCTCTTCTTTTTTTTCTTTTTTTTTTTTTTTTTTTTTGGCAGCATGTCGTTTGATCTGGATTTTCTTTCTTGTGTTTTTAGACAGTTCTGTGAGAAAAGGCGGTGGCAGAAATGATGGGCAAATGCATTAAATAAAGCTTAGAGAGGGAGTGAGGTACAGCCTTCCTTCCTGTCCACTGCTAGTCATTTTGCTTTTCAGTGTGAGGTTTTTAAGGCATCAGTTCTTCAGAAAAATGATGGACATGCACCTGGGAGCACAAAGGTGTTCTGAGCCTTTTCAGGCAGTTTATTGTTGTAGCAGGCAGTGAGGCATCAGCAGCATTATGATGTAATGCTGTAATGGCATCTGAAATCACAAGATTTGCAGGGCTCAAATGACAGCTCTCTGCAGAACAGGACAAATAAAACGGTAAGAAAGACAACTGTAACTTTAGATTCTAGTATTTTAAGTCATTTCAAATCCTTCTCTGCTCCCCCCTTCCCCTTACCCCTGCCAAAGGCAACAAAAGCCCCAACAACCACAACCCAACCAAAAAAACCCAAACCAAACCAAAACAAAACAAAAACAAACACAAAAAAAACAACCAAACAAACAAAAATCCCAAACAAACAAAACCCAAAGCTGTCTGTTTCTAGGCCCTACTTTGGGACTTATGTAAATTGTTTCTGACTTAGCAGAGCTTTTTAGAGGAAAAGACTATTTTAGGGAGATAGAAAACCAAGCACATTTTGAGTCTGTCTTTTAGCCTGGCAGATTAAACCATTTACTGAACTAAAATCCAAGGCCCTGTTCTTAGGGATATGGATCTCTTCTGTCTGAATGCTGACTGCTAAAATTTACAGGAAGTGCACTAGGGCTGATTGAGTACAATTCCTTCTTACTTCTGGGGCATCTGAGGTAAATAATTGTCAGTACAACCTTACAGATTAACATTAACTATTGTGAGGAAAAGGAAGGAAAGCTTGCAGCTATCTCATTAGCCTGTCCTAGTGCAGGGAGTGCACTTTCATGTCCCTTAACCACAGAGACTTTGGCTGTTTTTTTGAAGGGGAGGCTGTCAGGTCTAGTGTGGGGTTAAGCCCTGTGGTTCACCTGCAGATGTGCAGCTTTCAGCTCATGTAACACAGATACTTTCGTACAACACGAGACATTGTCTCATCTTTGCTGGTTAAACTCATCATTTGAGCCAGGACATCATAGAAAAGGAATTAAGAAGGTCACTAATTATTTTCATACTTACATTGATTTTCGTAGATGTGATAAAAATGTTAGCTTGCTTGGCTTTTGTCAGACTTCCAATTCATACCTTGAGAAATGCATTTTTGAATTGTTTCCCTTGCAGAGGTTACGAACTGAAAATAGACTCCTAAAGCAGCGCATTGAAACACTAGAAAAAGTGAGTATGTTGGGGATTAGATTTAATCTGGGTTGATTTATGGAAATTTTACTATATGAAGTGGGAATCTCAGAATCATAGTTTACTGTTTTCCTTCTAATCTGTGGTGTTTACCAACAGTGCTCAGCCAAATAGCATGGCAATAACCAAGCAATTAGGGTCAGTGCTGTAAAGGCGTAAGGTTGTTATGTCTGACTCTTAGTGATTAAAAAATGAAACACTTTCACATACCCAACTTTGGTTGTACTGTTTTCTTCCTGAATTAGAAGCATCTGTTCAAATTGGAGAAGACTGCATATAGTGGACTGCCTGGGTGGAAAAGAGATTTTTGTGAGAGAATCCTCAGTTTCAAAAATCTAAAGTTGTTTGGTGTTTTTATGTAGCAGCAAAATGACAAACCTCCCTATGACCAGAGAGATGAGGTGAAGGCAGATCACTTGGTCACGAGTGAATACAGCAGCAGGGGGTGTTGTAGCATTCACAGAACACTGCTATTAGTCTGCTCTGTGTAGTTTTGAACTTCTGTGGCAATTTTGGATACATGGTGAAAGGAATATCTAAAGACTTATTTCTCATGGGTTTAGTCTGGAGTGGAGTTTTGTTAGGCTTCTTTGTAACTGGGTAAAACTTCAGAAGTAAGCATGTCAGCTGCTGTGGATACACTGCCAACAGTGTGCAGGCATTGTTCTCCAGTGGCCTCTCCTATGTCCTGGTATCGTGCTTCCCGTGGCAGACTGCATCTGAGCTGCTCCGCTCGAGAATGAGAACGTTCTTGTCCATCTTCACCACAAACAGTGGAACTGAGCGCTCCTGGGAGTTGCAAACAATTGTTTCACAGGGAAGAAAATGGTAAAGTTTCACTTTGGAGTGGCAGAGTTGGAAGATGTCACACTTTAACTAGATGTTAAATCTGTTACGATTTCTTGAACAGTCCATCTGGTCAAATTCTAATGAATTGATTTCTGAATTTAGTTTGGAAAATGTGCATAAGGACACACTGTGAAAGTTGTGAACAAAAATACAATTTCATGAATATTTTTGTTTCTAATATTGAAGCATTGATAAAATGAATGGAAAAGAGCAGGCTGTCTTTAAGAAGCTTGAAACTGTAGTGAATCATTTCAATTTCCTTGGCAAATATATAATAGTATCTCTGCTTAATACTTAACTTGTAGGGGTTGGAATTCTTTTCTTTAAATTCTGAAGTCCATGATGAACTACCAGATGCTAGTGCGTTTGCACATTCTGTACTTAGAATTTTAGAATTCACTTTCAGAGTATCCCAGTCTGATTGGAATTAAAACATTTCAAAATGGAAAAATATTATCTATTAGTAAGAATTCCCGATGATCATTATCACAGCATTTGACAAACAGATCATAAAGTGTGAACAAACACATTCTGTTCTTCTCTTGGAAATTTATTTTAAAAATACTTTTTCCCTCATCCAAACTCATATGATTTAGTTGTTATTTTTCTTAGTGTACCTTAACTTCTCACTACTAGCTCTTATCCAGTAGTTCAAACTTCTGTTTTAATAACAGTTCCAAGGACAAAGAAGGTCTGTGGACTGATGTTTCTCTGTTGTAGAATGTGCAAAAAATTGAGTGCTTTCAGGGGTGATAAAGTAGGAATTTAATTGAATTCAACTGCAGGGGGGTAGTGCTTTTCAGTGTGCAAAAAATGAACATTTCTTTCTTGCAAAAGTTTGTCAAGGAAAGAGAATCTATAAACTGCTCAATGAGTTACTGCAGGAGTTCAGTAAAACAAAAATATGAGCTGTTATAGTTGACCTTTCCAACTTGTCTGTCGGTTTGCACCATTTAACGTTCCTGCTTCATCTTACTGGAAGCTGTAGCTCTGCACAAGCACCTTGGTGCTTAGTGGAGTTTCCTTTGTGCTCAGATTATGCCTTTGTTTCATGTTGTGGGTGGACTGTAGTCTTGCATCTGTCTACTGTATCATACCAGATAATGCATCAGTAACTTCTGTTCATTAGGGAAGCAAACCATTCAGAGACAAATACCCACTCTCCTGTAAGTGAATTTTAAGTGTTATGGAAATCTGGCTTTGAAACCTTCTTGTATCAAAGATGGATTGTGTTAAATCTGTTGCAGAAAAGGCTGCTTGCTGGGACTTTCAGGCTGAGTTGCCTTAATTTATATGAAGAGTTGTTAATTTTGCTAAAAGATTTGCACAGAAAATGGGTAGAATTTGGGCATTTTCTTTCTATTAGCTCTTGGTCTTTTTTGTCACTATTATCAGCCCCTTGGTTTTTTGATTTTCCTTTTCCTTATTCCTATCTGAATTTTTCCTTTGTAGGAAAGTGCTTCCTTGGCAGATAGATTGATACAGGTATAGTCTTTTAGTCTTTTACTGTATGACTCTCCTCCTACTGTTAAACTCCAACTGCTTTAATGCATGCATACTTGCATGCTATATTCTACCCCCGCTTTGCTGATTTGGAATAAATACAGAGCTAATATCTTGCTAGAAACTCATTTAATTTTATTTACTAAAAATATATAAACCCAATACCTGCACGTTATAGTAATTTTCCTAACCTAATGTAATTTTTCTGATACAAATTCCTATGACACATGGATTCTATGACACTGTATTAACACTGAAATTGAATATTGTGAACTTCAATCTGTGCATGAACTACTGAGTAATAATGCATGAAAGGAATTTCATTGACTGCAAGTACCAAACCGTGCTTGCTAAATGGATGCTGAACTTTGTACTAAAGTACTAAAGCAGCTGTTTGGTACTACCTTGTCCTAAAATTTCTACCAATTGTATCTGTGCTGTTTGCAAAACCAATCTGGTGAAATAAGCAGCTAAGCATCGCAAAGGCAGTCTGTCTTGGATTTGTCATTAAGTGCTTAAAAAAATAAATTATGTCCTAAGGGACAAGTGACAAGGGCCCAGGAGGCTGAGGAAAACTACCTCATAAAACGGGAGCTGGCCACCATCAAACAGCAGAGTGATGAGGCCATTACTAAACTGGAGCAAGCTGAGAATACCATCAGGGAGCTCCAACAGCAGCAGCAATGGGTAAGGAGCCTGGCAGCACATCATCTCATTTTTCACTTGCTTGTGTTTATTTTTCCTCATCATGACATGGTCTCTGTGCTGTCCTTGTATATCCTTGTTCATTGTGATTTGCGTTCTTAAAATTACACAAATTGGACTAAATGAAATTTTGGTCTGTTTTTACTGATAGATGAGATCCATAACCCTGGATAGATGTAAGTTACCAGTTTATAAAAAAAACACCCAACATACCAGCAATGAAACACACCAAGCAAAAAACTCAATGACAAAAAAACACCCAACCCAAGCCCCCCACGTAGCACCAAAGAAATACTAACAAAGCCACACACACAGAGCCTTTGGTAGCTCTTAACGCTAAGAATCCAGCCACTGCAAATTGTGTCATTCTGAATGCTCAGATCTGGGAGCTAGTTTACACTGCCATTACCTAGTGGATCATTTAAGTCAGTCTATTTCATTTCTTCTGGGTATCTGTATTTGTTTTTTTTCCTAGTATGCTAAAATTTACTGCTTGCTGAAGTGGAAGGATGTTGTCCCTGAGTTTGGAACTCCAAGACTTGATTAAAAAATGGGGGTTTATGTGGATGTTAAGCAGGGAAATAATTTATATATAGTATAGTATTGTTTGTGTTACTCTGTGTTTTAGGTAGTAAAATGTGCACAACCTCAGACTGTTGCTGTGAGACTGAAGTGACTTCCTCTTCCTTAAAGTGCTCAGTGTCTTCTCCTGGGGTGCAGGGGAAACCATTTCAGCATCTTCGCTTGTTGAATAAACTGTGCACTACTAGTGTTGATATGAATACCCTCATACTGCTTTAAGTGGTCTCTAAGTACTTGTCTGGAGTCTTGGGCATTTCAGGTGTATGAAATACAACTTTTAAAACTACGACATACTGCAGCTGCTTACCAGGCCCCTTGAAGTCAGGAGGGCAGTTAGTTTTATACATCTTCCACCAAAGCTTTAGAATACTTGTATCTCATCTTGGAAGGTAAAGATGAGATTTACTGTTAGACTGAAAGGAAATCATAACTTAGACTAGTTCTGTAATGTTGTGTTTATTATGTCTAGTTAATGCATTTCAGTTTAAAAAAGGTGTGCTAGAATAGTTACAAGGAGAGATTGATGAGCTGCTACTCTGTCATGTGAAATGCTGCTTTTTATATAACATAAGCAGTTTCTTTAGGAGGAAACAGCACCGTGAAGAAGTAAGTTAGGAAGATGGGGATGGTCTTGTGATGCTTTCCAGCACTTTAGATATATTGTAATCTTTCGAGTGAAATGCAGTGGGAAATGATAGACTTCTGGTTATCCAGCTGTTTATTGTCTGATTACAATAGTACACATCCCCTTGGAATGTGTTTTTTGGAGGCATCCACATTAATGTCCTGTATGCAGTTAGAACTTAATAGAGTATCTTAGTCTCTTCTAATTATTTATTAGTTAATTGACAGGTAATATGACTTTAAAAGCTAATGCCTTTAATTATGCTGGGAACTTAACTGAGGAACAATGATGGGGAGGCCTGAGAGGTTGGCTGGGCATGGTACTGATCCTGAGCAAAACTGTAAATAAGTGTGGACTGCAAAATGGGCTGGATTGGAGCTGTAAGGGCAGAAGACTGGACAGGTACTGAGAGAATGGAGAGTAAGTAAAATACAAAAATGAGCAGTTAAGAGCCACGCTTCCTACTTTGCATGCTTGCAGCATTGTTTTCCTCCACTTAAACGTGAACGTGACTATAGGAAGTAGTCTGACTACTTAGGGTGTGGAACGGAGATTGTAAATCCATGTGGTTATGGACAGATTTGTGCCTGGCAGCTGGCTAATTTGGAAGTGTAAGGTAGTGCTGTGGTTTTGAGAACCATCGGAATTAGACAACGTGGGGAAAGTGCTAAGATGGCTTCGGTTAGGAGATCGCTATGGGCTCCTGCATCTGTAACATTTGTACTTGAACGGGCTTTTAACTTTGTTTCCAAGCGTGGAAACGGGAACGACACAAATTTAAGCAGTTGCGTTTGTTAAGGGCGCCACCTGGTGGGAGTGCATGGGTTTATTTGGAATTTTGACACTACATTGGTAAATTCTTTGCCACCTGCTAGTGCTAGTAGCTCTTGTTCTTGGCAATATCCTTTTCAGTATTGTCTTGAGAATATCTGCTTTAATGTTTTTCTTCTCCAGTTATTTCAGCTTTATGATTAGCAAAAATGATTGCACTGTAAACTTGTAAATGGCTGCGTAGTTTATCTGTGCTTATTTAAAGATACAGCATCTATCCTATATATTTCATAATCTACGTATTTTCCGGTCTTAAATAGTCTGTTTCAGCATGATAGAAACTGTAACTTTGGTATGAATTTCTGAATAGGAATGTAAGAAAAGAACTGCCTAAGGATACTTGCAACTGCCTCTTCTGAACAACACTGTGGGGTTTAAAAGACTCAACAAAACCTGGTTTTGTTGGTAGCAAAAATATCACCTAAGGCATAGTATTTCTAAGAAGGTTAACATGTCCTCTGTAAAAAGGTTATGTGTTTGTATTTATATATTATCGAGGTTTATGCAATCTGCTCGAGGAGATTGGATAGCACAGGTTGGATCGTTCAAGGGTAGGTACTGAAGGTGCTTACTGGATGTCAGTGTCTATAAAGAAATTCTCCAGTGCAGCACTTCAGAATACAGAGATGGGGAGAGGAGTATTTTGACTGAAGTCCAACACCAGAATCCCAAATTACACACAAGTTTATTGCTTTCTGTGCTGAAGTATTTATAGGGAGTTTTTTGATGAACCAGAATGACTTCATAATGAAGTGTGGAGTCTGCTCAGAGGTTATCATTTTACTAGTGGATGGTACTAATCTGTCTTTGGCTTGTCTAACATTTAAATACAGAAACTTGCCAAAGGCAAGTTGTGGTGGGTAACCAAACAGTTAAGAGGAAGGTGGATTCTTCCTCATACTGGTGGTAAATCAAGAACTGCATAGAGGAAGTTGTGCCTGACTTCAACAGAACACAGTTTTCTTTTGAGGCAAACTAAGTACATATAATGGTATTTGAGGATTTAGGGGCAGAGGTAATCAGCCTGTTGTAATTTAGTCCTGATAATTATATGCTGAAGGTTTTATTCTCTGTTCTTTTCCCCTTTTTGTTTTTAAATGAAAAAGGCAGCTTCTGCTGGATGTAAACACCTCCAGAATGCAAATCTTGTCTTTCCACTGATACTTTAATTGTCAATGATTAACCAGTTCATCAGTCTGAATGCTTTAAAACTGAATGTGAGAAATGAGAGGCAGATCAAGCTAAAATTGGTTCACATCTTATTTTTAAATAGGCTCTTCAACTGTATTATGTGAAGATAGAATTTTAATTGACTAGGCATTCAGATGGAAGCATATTGTAAGGTAATTTATAGCCATGTATTTGGTTATTCTTACAGCAACTTCATAGTTTCTTTTCAGGAACTCAAGCTAAAATGGGTGATCATAATTAAAAGCACAGTAGTTGATTTAGGGAATATATGCTTGTAAATGAGTGTTGCAACCTTACGGAAGGCTTCACTTTACAGTATACTCTTCTAATATTGTATTCTGATTTGCAACCAAAAATCAGAAAATAAAAATACTGTGTTTAGTGAAGTAATACATTAGTGCTTAAATGTGTAAGCAAAGTTAGCTGGGCAAAGTTAGCTGCTGAACAATCTGTTAATTGCTCTTCAGTATAGTGTGCTGGAGAAACATTCGGTAATTACATCTGTCATTAGCCATAATAATATTAGGAATGGCTGTGTTTAAGAAAAACTGGGGGGAAACAAATCCAGTTGTGTGAAACTAAGCAAGGACTTGTTTCTTTCAGAATTAAATGACTGTAGAGCTACAATTTTAGTGCTTTGTTACATTTGTCTTTTCAACATAGTCAAGGAAGCGCTACTGTGGTTAAAATGTTTGGCAGAATCTGGAAGAAGGAACATAGAGTCCATCTAAGTTGTTGTGTGTATCATGTGATGAACTTGTACAAGCAGCCAGGGAATATGAAAGAGCTGTTGCCTCTTCTCTGTGTCTGCATGTTGTTCCCTGTGGTACTTGTGTTCCTACATCATGTGAAGCAATCGTAGAAATTAATCAGCACCGCCCTCCCATCCTTTCCTTGCACTCAAATCAGGTCTGCCTCCACTGCTTGCTGAGGCAAAGACACTGTGTGGGTTGAAAATAATACGAACTAAATTAGTAATGTGTAAGGACAAATTAAAATTAATGTACAAGGATCATAATATATGTGTTTCCTGTGTGTTCAGCTGCACAGTTAAGCAGGCAGAGCACTCAGGTGGATGGTCTTGACACTAAAAACTGCCTGGGCTCTGCCTGCCTTTCAATGCTTTGTATACATCCCTCCATCACAGCTTCCTGAAGAACACTTATACAGGAAATATAATACATTGTAACACTAAGGTTAGTGTCCATTCTGAATTTGGATTGTACTGTAAGTCATGACAAGAGGCTTACTTGGCTTGCAGAAGTATAAAAATAAATGAAAAAATAATTTACCTGATCATGTAGTTACATGTAAATCCTTGTTTTGTCTTTTTTGCCTTTGGTTTGTGCACTGAAGGTCAGGGAATGCCACATCATAACATGTGGAACTGAAGGCTCTTCATTTTGTCTCTGTTTGTAGATGCAGAAAACTACATTTTTTTGATGCAAACATAAAATAAGACACAGTTGTATCTTTTAGTATCATTAATAATCTGTGGATTTTAGTGTTGAATTATTAATTAAAATTTAATCTATTAATCCAAATATAGTTTTTCTATTTCACAATGTAGTTAATGACACCAAAAATGTATTGAATTATTTTCCTCTAAACTTAATTTTCAGGGTAATGATGTAAACACAGTAACTAGACAACTGTGCTTTGAGGATGTCAAGACCCACTTTTTTCCTAAATCAGAAACTGAAATACCGATTTCCATTTACAAATTAAGGATTGCCTATTGACTGGGAGAAAAGTTTAGTGAGGCTTTTGAATATAAATGCTTCAACTGGATGTATCTGAATCTCAGAAGGAATATGTATATGGTGAGCAGATGAGAGCCAAGGGTTGGAGTGAAGAAATGGGCAAACCAAAGTCATTGTACATTGAAGCCATACATGGCTTTATTTTAAATCCAAAATTACAGAAGGATTCTGTTGAATTGCAGTTTAAGTGAGTAGGAATTGAGAGATATTTGTATTAACCTTTTAATTAGGTAGTGTTCCTGTAGCATCTCTTTCTGCATATCACAGATCCTTTGAGAATCTTTCAGTTTGGTTAACAGTGAGACCAAAGTGTGAGTTGTTGCTCATCAGTATTAACGGGGATCTCAGTCTAGTCAGACCCATTTGGCTGTGTGGGGGTGCAGCTGTTTGAGGCAGAGCATTGGGGGTATTTTTGGTGGCAGTCTGGATGGACATATTAATAGACTTGCATAAGGTAAGCACTTAAGGTCGTATTCCTGAACTTACACATCTGAATGTACTTTTCACACCAGGTCTGGTATATAAAACCCCTTTCCAACCATTTGTGCTTCATACTAAACATATTTCTGCAAACTTTGTAGCATAAATGCAGTTCACGATACAGTGAAGACTTTGTGCTACAGCTGGAAAAAGAGCTGGTCCAAGCCAGGCTGAGTGAAGCAGAATCCCATTGTGCCCTGAAGGAGATGCAAGATAAAGTTCTAGAGATGGAAAAGGTAAATTAAACCAGGACCCTCTGTAGAGAACAGCACTAGAAACAGAATACAGGTCCCTGTAATTCTTTGCGTAACTGTGCTCTAGAACTTTCTCTTCTATGCTTTCATGATTACAAGATGCTTTTCAAGCCTGTAAGAACAACAGCAATAAAACTAAGATATGTTTGCACTGGGAAAGGTTTGTGAAGAACAAATCCCTTTTCTCTTGTTCCTGAAGCCTACTGTAGTGGAAAACTTGGACTCTGATGAAGTCTTTACAGGAAATATTAATTGTTTCAACATGATATCCTGCAACAAGAGCAGGGGGCTTGGAGTGAGCACTGAGGTGATGTGAAACTAAACAGTTTGGGAGGGTAGGAGGAAAGAGTACAATATTACCATTTCTGGGTCTTCAGCATCTTCTACTTTGTCCCATTATGGGCAAGGAAAGAATCCCTCCAATACTGATTATCAAAATTTCTGCTGCTTTTTGTGTGCCATGGTAGCTTGCAACTTCCTGATGCCAGAGCTCAAGCTGTACTCAAACCAACTGTCAAACATTTACCTTTCTTTGAAGCAAAACTTAACTGCAAGATAAAATAGCAAAATAAAAAAAGGAAAAAAAAAAAAACACAACACAATAAATTGACTGATCTGAAGTATGCTTTTCAGATCTTATTGTATTGGCCTTGGAAATAGTTTCCTTAGGAAATTTTGAAGAGCTATATACCCAGGTTTTGGCCAGAACTTACAAGCTCATTAAATTAACCCACTGGATTCAAGATTTACTTTTTAAATTATCTGAGGTGCTTGATGAGAGCCTGGCAGGCTAGAAGTGTGGTAGTTTTTACTGTACTGACCATTGGTAAGAATTCAGGATATAAGGTATGTTTCAAAATTCAAAAGGAGACAACTGGGAGACAGTGATGTAAACATTCAGAAACACACCCTCTCACTTCCTATATTTGCCAATACTCAGATCCCATGATTTTGAAACATGGAATGCTAATAAATGGTTGTTGTGCTGTGTTCTGTTAATGTTAATCATATGATTTACTCTCAACTCTCAAGAAAACCTGGCAACTGTCACAGTCTTAAATGTCTTCAAAAACACTGGATTTTGCTGATGAGAAATACAGTAGAAAGTGATGAAGCACAATCCAACTTTGAATATTGGTGTCCAGTGATTCACTGTAGGGATATTGTAGTTGTACAGACTGTCCTTTTTCTTCCCCTCTGTTTTTTTCCCATATTTCCATTATTAGGACTTCATCTCTGTGTTGCTTTCCCCAGTGTTTTTCTGTGTTCTGTTTAACTTTCCCTATTCTTTTTTCCTCATGTGTCTTGCACTTTCATTTCTAAGACCTTTTATTGACTTATTTATAAATATTAATGCATGTTTCCTTTGAAAAGGAGAACAGATATATTGACAAAGGCTGGTGACCTATTTCCTAAAAAATAAATTTCCATTTATTAGTTTCTCTGTAAACCTAAGTAAAAGTTATAGCTTTAAGGTGTAGTTTTAGTTCCTTGTTTGTTTTACTTTTTATCAACTAGCTCAAAATCTTTCAGATTTCTTTCCATATTTTTGATGGGTTCAAATATTTTAAATATAATATTTGTTAGGGAGATACCATCCAGGGAAATCATTGTCAGAATACATAAAACTACTACCTTTTCATTTTTTTCTGTAGTTGGCAGTTAGAAGTTACTCATACATACTATATCCAGAAACTTGGATTTTTTTGAGGGATTTTATTTCACAAAGGATGTATATAAAGCTTGATTTAGTAATAAGATTTATTGTTCCATGTCTATAGTCTCGGAGTGGGTTTCACTAAGCACAACTTTATTCAAATACATATTTAAGAGGGTGGTCCTTGTTGCAGAGGAACAGCTCCCTCCCTGATGAGGAAAATGTTGCCAGACTACAAGAAGAACTGATTGCAGTAAAATTAAGAGAAGCAGAAGCTTCAATGGGTCTCAAAGAACTAAGGCAGCAAGTCAAAGATTTGGAGGAACACTGGCAGGTATGGGTAGCAATACACTTTTATTAATTTTTATTTTCAATGAATGATGATAAAGCAAGACTATGAAATTTTGAATTATAGATCAAGTAGAAACTAATGATTGTGGATCGAACTGCTGAGGTGAGAAAGTCTTTAAATGCAGCTGGCACAAAAAACTTAACTTTGAAAGTATGTTAAAAGTTGGTCCCTAGATGGCAGAGGGCCTGTGCTTCCAGCTACCCGTTCTGGTAGGAGGGAAGTACCTGAGCAGTACTTGGACTTTGCTAAGTGGTAATAAGGTCTAGAAACAGGCAAAAGTCCCAGGATATAATTGCAATTCACTGACTTACTGTAGTTGGGAATTACTGTCTTCAGCTTTTTAACTGTTCTTAAAAGCAGTAAGTTTCCATGGGTTTCTAGCTTTTAGAACCAACAGGAGAACTACAGCTATTTGTCCTCATGTAACTCTGAAATAACAGAACACCAGGAAAGATCAGGTATTGTTAGCAAAAATATGCTGTTTTTCTAGCGTCATCTAGCTCGTACCACTGGAAGATGGAAAGATCCTCCCAAAAAAAATGCAGTGAATGAGCTACAGGATGAGCTGATGACAGTCCGGTTGAGAGAAGCAGAAACTCAAGCTGAACTGAAAGAGACCAAACAAAGAATGATGGAGATGGAAACACAGGTATGTTTTGAACACTGGTATGTGTGAATTGAGCTGAATGCTGCTGTTGGACTAGGATGGAAGAATCTAATGCATACAGTCCAGCTTACTTTAATGTCTCTTCTTTAGTCTTCCAGGATGATGCTTTCCAAATTTCTCACTTGGATTAGGTAGTAAACTGTGTGTGAATCTAAATTCATTAAATTATATCTGGTATAATAACAAAAGTATGTTTAAGGTGTTTCAAATTTCACAAATCTAATTGGCAATTCCGATATTAGTAATTCTTCTTGTTTAAATGGCAGTGGTGAAACTGGTGATACCAGGTTTTCTGCTGAGGTCGTGGATCTGGTTACTACACTGTGGACTCGGCAAAGCACTTAGGTGTTGGTCAGGTGTTTTTAGCAGAAGCTTTGCCTTTTGTGTGCCAGAATAGAAATGCATGGATGACCCTTGCTGAGGTTTGTGCAGAAAAGACAATCACAGCTTGACTGCCAAAATTCTTTTTGTATAACTAGGAAGTAAGTTGTGAAGCAAACAAATCTGACATGAAAGTGCACTAAAGTGGTGAGTTCATACTATACTGACTCAAGTCAGTAAGCACAAAGTGCTGTTGGTGAGAAGGATTTGTAATAGACTTTTGAGAAATCCTCCCATGAAATATCTGCTAAATGTAACTCTTTTTTGAAAGAGACTTGTGCATCCAAGAGGCTAAACAAACAGTAGTTTTACTTGACAATTCCAGAAATAATGAGAGCATGTAAGGGTGTGCTATTGAAGAGAGATTAACTAACTGCAAGGCACATGGTGGTTTATTTCTGACAGAGGCATTGCTTTTTCTATACCAACTGAATAAAAGTTTCCTTTTGCCTTCCAAAATTTTCATTGAAGCGTCAATACTGTTGCACTACAGTTAAGGTGCTTTTATTTTGTTGCCTTTACCCCATGCGTGTATTTTGGTCAGCAGGGGGCACAGGGATCCCGCTGCCTGGCTTATGTGTATTAAAGTCCCAAGACCTTTTAGGTACTTCTCACTTGAGCGTTATGCATTGAGTGTGTGTGTTTATGCTGTTTAGCTCTCAGCTGACAGAAGTGCACTGGTTCTCGTGTTCCGTACTGGCCTGCGCAGCTTCACGTACAAATGGTGTGACTTGTGCTACTGCACTGATCTCAGTGAAGGTGCCACGTTGCTTTCAGGAATTCAGTAGACAGAGAAATGTGCACATAGTATTTCTGACATACCCGATGTACCTTGGATGCCTGCAGCTGTTGGGATACAAGTTCACAAAATCTTTGCCTTACCTAAGCATGAAATTGGGAAAAACGGATGTACAGGAGCTTTGCAACAGTATTCTTGCAATGAGTCATCTGTTGTTAAGGAACAACTTGAATATCTTGATCATAAACAAAAGATCAGGCAAACTCTTTGACTGCACTTAGAAAAGTCTGAATGCTTTTTCATCAAAAGGTTTTTATGGTAAATAATCTATAAATCTGTTTTGTCAGACTTTGGAGAGTTAAATTAATATTGAAAATCTTTCCCTAACGTGCATTTTCTTTCCTTTTTTTTTGTCATAAATTTCAGAATCAGATCAATAGTAATCATTTACGAAGGGCAGAGCAAGAGGTTACCAACCTACAGGAGAAGGTGCAGTATCTTTCTGCACAGAACAAAGGACTTCTGGCTCAGCTGAATGAAGCAAAACGTAGACAAGCAGAGATTGAGTGCAAGGTAAACAACATTCTGAGAGACTACTTGGATGCTAATATACGTGTACATTTTAGTCTTGTCTGCTGTTGTGGGATAGAATTGTGTCTTAACTGAGAAGCATAAATCATAAAACCAAAATTCTTTTTACTGATTTTGGCAACATCATCTTGATATTACCATCTCACAAAAATCACTTGAGGTATTGACAGAGCTGCTTCTTTGTGGTTCCACAAAGATAAACTTTGAAGTGTGGTTCCACTCAGAAAGGTGTCTGTGTGTAACACTCCTAGACAACCGACACTTTTAGGTTTTCATTTTTCTTGCTGTCTTGCCAATTCCATTTGTTTCTAGTGGAACCTGAATCAAAAGTGTGATGAAGAGGTAAATTCTACTGACTACTCAAACTCCGTCATAAACTTCTGGGAAACAAGCCACTGAATCTTAACAAGAAGAAATTGCTTTTACTGACTGTCTTGTTTGCCATAATCATTGGGTCCCTAAGTGCTATTTTTTTAATGCTCAGATTATTCTTACTGATTTTTTTTTAATATTCTCAGTCTTCGTGATGTGTCTTTTTCATATAACCCCTTTTTTGTTTATAGGGTTTTGATACTGAAGGTACTCAGTAAACATTGAGAGATTGAGGATTGAGAGTGTGTAGTCAATATTCTGCTTTTACGCTGACTATAAAAGAATAGTATGTCTTTAGCCTGGCTAATGAGTTCATATACATAACTCTTCTCACTGGGATAATTTGCTTGTAAAGCTCTGTTCCAGCATGGGCTAGAGAAAAGTGTGACAGTAACAGACAGAGCACCAGTCATATTCTTTAGAGCTTCTCTGAAAATAGCAGTGGTCAGCAGTAGCAGTACTGACATACCCTGACTTTAGATCCTGAAACTTCTTTTGTAGTCGACAGAAAAAAGATTACAATTTACATTGTAAGATGTTTTACAAGTTGATGTTTCTGATATAAAATATTACCAATTTGGTGCATATCCATTACCTGGTTTTCTACTGTTTAACTGTGAGCTAGACAGTGGCTTCTTGGGATGAGACCTAGTAAAATACCATGTAGACTCCTGTACTACTTACATGCACAAGTGTTTTTGCTAAGTGTATTGAAGATACTCAAATTTAACTTGTTCAAAACTACCTTTCTTCAGTGTAGTTTCTTCTTCATATACCTTTCTTCCCCACTGCCTTTGACATTTGTTGTGAATGTTCTTTGTGAGTTTATTCTCTAATAGTTCATACAATTCAGCAGTGTTTTATGGATTTAATAAGAACACCATGTCATCAAAAATAATTAAGCAATATTAAATAGATGTAAGTTCAAGTGTTCTCCCACTCCTTAAACAGGACCTAACTTGATGTTGAGCTTCCTACTGCTGTTTCAAACTTAGGAAAAATGTCTCAGTTTCACTCTATATAATAATATACAATTAAATGAAAATGGAAAAGAGGATATGGAAAGCCACTTCTGATTTGTAAGGAATGTCACTCTGTTTCTTGTCCCTTCTCCATATTCAAATTACTGGAAGTATGATTTTTAGTAAATCTAAGATTAATGTCAAATATTTTCACTTTTTCTTATTATAGAAGACATTACTTTAGGTTCCTGTCTCCCTGCTTCTGTACCACAGTGAATGAAGACAATTCATGCTTGGGTTATCTCACTATGTGACAAAAATGAAATTTTAATGTTAAAGTGAATTGGAAGGAAAAAAACCCCTGAAGTTTAAAGTAGAAAGAGAAACACTGTTGTGCTTCTCAGGCCAAAAGCTTGCAGTATTACTGGCTTTTTTAATACTAGGTGTACAAGAGACCAGTGTGTCCTGTGACTGTGGTGTAAGGAATATGCTGCAGGTGTGGAAGGGCAGTAACAGCAGACCTGTACCTACAGGTCTTCTAGAAGTAGGTTCAGTACCTGTACCTTTACTGAACAGTGTTGCTACTACCTTAGATGTGGCCTTAAATACAGGTTGCCCAGAGAGGTTGTGGAGTCTCTCTTTCTCTGGAGGTATTCACAACCCACCTGGACGCAATTTTGTGCAACCTGCTGCAGGTGAACCTGTAGGGGTTGGACTGGGTGATCTCTAGAGGTCCCTTCCAACCCCAACCATTTGGGGATTTTGTGAAATGCAGATAACAGGTTGAATTGAAAAGACAGTACTGCTCTGTAAATACAGGAAATAAAGCTATTTAATTTGTTGCTGATAGAACAACTTTATATTGAAAACTGACGAAGAAAGTTTCAGTAATCTTTCAAATAATGTCATGGAGCAATGCAGACAAATATTAAGTTTTTGTAGCACTAAATATTTTTAAAAGTTCCACCTCCCATCTCCTTAAATCTTACAAGTTTGTTATTCCCGATTCTGTTAGTAATTGATGTTTAAATTTTTTTTTTCTTCCTATTGTTTCAAGTCTTCTGAAATCACGCTCTAGTTCTATTTTTGTCAGTACATTTTGGCTAGGTAGAAATATTTCTAGTTCAAGAGGTGTCTCAGAAAAATATTTATTTGGATTTTCAACTCCCCCCCCAGTTGTTCTATGCATAAGGAACTGGTACGTTATTTCAGGAGCTTATATTTTTCTTTTAAAAGATTACTTGAAATGCGTAAGCAGAAATTAAAATTTTTGTAGCAAGTTGCATCTCATACCACCTGTAGGACAACTGTTTTCTGTCACTGGTGTGTACTCTTATGCTCTTCCCTTTTTATCTGACTACTGCTTCTACAGCAAGGACTCAGCTTCACATTGTTTCTTGAAACTCACCACTGATCTTTGTAATCAGTTTTGCTGAAGAATTTACAACGTAAGATTTGTGCCCCCACCCCAGTCTTGTCCTTCCTACAACCATATCAAGTTCTGTGGTAACTGAGAACATGCTCTGTTTCAGAGATAAAGCATCGGTGCCATCTAGAGCAACACTGACTCATCTCAGATACCAGAGTCAAACCAAGCCAATCCATCCCTCAGCTTTCAGTTAAATACATGCAATCCTGTGGACTTGTCGGTTTGGCTTCATTTGAGCAATCATGCAACAGAATTTAGCAAGGGTGGCTAAACTTTGGCTAGCACATGATGGATTTCTCTGAAATGGACTCCACTGATTACAAATACTGTTAACTGGATCTTGTAGATGATATACCTCTGTTACAGTAATCTGTAAAAAAAACCCCAAACAGCATGTTTTCAAGTGGCTACTGAGATAAGCTTTGATATGTTCAATTTGGTCTCAAACATACTGTCTAAAAGGGGGGGGTTGAGTACTGTTAGTTTGAAGCACACATTAAAATAACTGAAATATTGGCACTGATTTACAGTAACTACAGTTTAGTTATACCAGTCTGCCATAAAAGTAGGTGTACCTGAGCCTAGTCTATCTCTTCTCCAGAGTTATTTGCTCTCCAGCTGACAATATTGCTCACTCAGTATCTAGCACTGCTTTCTCTCTGTGGTTGTACTAGGCTGCTGAAAATGTAATATTAGTTGTTTTGTGCTCTGAAGTCTTGAGGACTTGCCTCATAAAACAGGAATAAGGATGTTTCATGTTTCCTTCTCTCTTGTCCAAACTCAGACTGCCTATCATTTATAGAAAGACTTACAGGTTAAACTTACAGTGGAAGGCTCATTGTAGGTTATGTGCATTAGTATTTTATTCTAAGCTTTCTTTGTTGTGTACTGTGATTTAAGATAACTGGACTAAATGAGTTTTAGAATATATTTATTTTTGTGTTTGGGGTTTTTTAAGTTATTTTTTTAGACAAAGGAAATTTGAGATAAGTAACTCTTTTGTAGCTTTGCTGTTTCTTTATATATGAAGTCAAAGGTTGAAGCTGGTTTTTTATGTTGATGCTTTTTCTGAATTTACAATATAAAATTTCTGGAAAACAAGACAGCTGTTTTCTGGACCTGAAAATTGATAACAGCTAGTTTTCAAAACTGCACAGATGTTTTTTTTTTTTAATTATTATAGTTTAGAATTTATATTAGATGATTACATCATTCTAGGGGTTAAAATGAAATTTGGGTTCTTTGGAATAGTAGTAGTTTGCACAGTAGTGCAGAGCAGTTTTCTTACAACTTTGGGTAAAAGCAGTGCACAGTTGTTAATCAGCTGAAACTGGTATTTGCTAGCTTGCATCTCTGCCTTCTTTCAGAGCAAAGAAGAAGTGATGGCAGTTCGGCTCCGTGAGGCAGACCGCATTGCAGCTGTGGCAGAACTCCAGCAGCATATTGCTGAATTAGAAATCCAGGTAACAAGTGATGGCGTTAAATGTGTAACTTGACACTGATTAGTTTTTGTACTTCGTTGGTTTTTTTCTGCCTCTACTTTCTTTCCTTATTAACCTACTGAGAATACAAGGCACTGCTTTGCCAAGTAGGATAATTCTGTATCACTGAATTCCTGTGCAAGCAAAGCCTTAAATCTACATTATGTGCATACTTGTGAGCTGTTAATAATTGCTTCTGTACAAGTACCATGCTAATAGCAACACTCTTTTTAACTCTCATTTCTGTTTTGGGTTTTTTTCTTGTATTTGGTACATTTTACCAATGAATAGATGAGGTTGAAAATGTCCTCTGTCCAAAAGAAGAGGCTAACATTTTGATTTCAGCAACCATTTTTTTTCCTAAGCTCACTCTTCTGGTATGACCAGAATGGGAGGATTTATTGTAAAACTCTTACTCCCTGTATGTAAACGTTGAAACCAGAAATGTTTACTGCTACCACATCACCGTAGGATCTGGAGATGCATCCTTTGGCCTCTGTGTTTTTCCTTACACTTTGAGTTCCTTTTGGAGCTTTACTTGTCTCATGAACTTGAACAGAAATTACTGTTCTTTGTATTTTCTTGGCTTGGAGAAATCATGATGTCTTACTGTAGTCTGACCTTTCTATACTTATATACTGTTGTCCTGTCTGAATTCTGCTGCAAAGGTTTTTTTTGATTATTATTCCTAAGTTTTACAAGCTAGTTACTCTCTAATTTACTTTTTTTTAAAACTGGTATTGCTATTGTCTTTCCTTCCTGTGAAATCTTTCCTTTGAGGTGATGATTTCTCAACTAGTTGTATCTTTTTTGTTTCTTTGTATTTGGAATATAAACTAAATTTCACTTAGCTTGCATAAAGAATTTTCATTGTACTTCCTCCAGTGCAGCAGGCATGAAATTTATTACAAGAAAAAGCAGATTTTTATAATATCTTGCTGTGAGAGATAAATAATTGCAGGAACATTACCTGATTCATGACTCTGGCTAATAAATACAAAGATTACACTGCCCCTGTTTTGTTGTGATATTGCACTGTCTCATGTTCAGTTGGTTGTCCACATCACCTCTCCTTCCTTTTCACAATAACTGCTCTGTAGGATGCAATTTTTAGTCATGTTTTTATTATTCTAGGTTGTTTGTTTCCTACTAAAGTGCATTTCAAGTTTCAATCTTTATGGTGTTCTCTGATTATCACCTGTTAATGATTTCTTCATCTTCACAAATGAGAGTGGCTTTGTATACAGTGGGGAGTATGAAATCATTCTGTGGCTGGGGTTCATGTTTCTCATTTGGTGAGTTTGCCCTGTTAGATTTTTGAGTGAACTACTGATCTCAAACTCACACAAGCATGGAAGGTTACTTCTTCAGTTGTCAAATAGAGATTTTGAGTGTGAACCTTAGTGATTTAGTAGAAATAAGTTCCTCTAATGTTAATTTACTTATTTCTGATACTGTAAACATGACCTGAAAGGCTTTTATTGGACTGTGATAGGTTTGGGGGTTTTTTTAGGAGTCTAAGCAGGTACTTTTGACCAATGTCTTTTGCCAAAAGCAAATATGAAACTTATGATCAAAACTTCCTTTTTGGGTACTCATGCTTAAAAGCCTTTAAAACACCTGCACCAAAAAAATAGTAATGGAGTTGGAAAGCCTGAACTCCCAAAGCTTGTAAACTGTAAAACGTGCAACTGAAAATAGAGCTTAAACAAATGCCACTTTTTAAGGAAATTGAAAATCTAAATAACTTCTTCCTCATTGGAGAAAAAGCTGCCTCCCATTATCTTCTGATCAGCTTGTTGGTGCACTTGCTGTGACTTGATGTGAGGAGCAGAGAGCCTTTTAATCAGGACTTGCCTTAATGACTTGAAATGCAATATTTAACACCATAAATACATGTAGCCAGTCTTGGAGTGTAGGTGTCAGTCTTAAAGTCGAGATGCACAGAGCACCACAAATAGATCTGCTTGCTGTGTTATTTCAAGGCTGATAAAAATGAAGGGAGGAAGTTAACCTCCCTCATAACCTTCCCCTTTTTTTGAGTGGAGTTGGGGCTTTTCTAAGAAGCTCTGGGGATTCACTGCCAGGTCCACATGGTCCGTAGCAATGCTTAACCTGAATTGTGTGGCTTTCTTTTAGATGTTCATGTAGGTGTAGGTGCAAGACACTGATGTTAAATTTGTAACACAGAGTATCACTACTCCCACATAAGAACTGATCTGGCGTTACACACACATGCTAGATTTAAATCACAGTTTATGGGTCACACTTAGTTTTGGTTAGTAATAATGGCAGAGAAGGAGAAGGAGAGAGAACTCTGTCATTCAACAGTAGATGTAATTCTGCAGCAAGTTGACAGTTTATTATGATATTAGGAAGTTATTTTTAATATATTCTAAATGCCATCTCACCTTGGTTTAGCATTCAGTTCATGATGCTAAGCCTTTAAATTTCTGTGTAAGTATATTGAAGTGCAGTGAGTTGTCCAATACATGACAGATTTTCTGAGTCATTCCTTAGCAAAAATATCATGGAACTGAAGTATAACTGAAGTTTAACTTACATTGCACATACCCGTTCATACCCTGTAACTAAATGGCTTGTCCTGGTCAGGTTGCATGCACTCCGATTGTGTTTGTCCCACCCCTTTGTCAGATGTAAAGAGCCAGGGCTAAGGAATGGACATTGTCTCCCTCTATGTCTACAGTCAATCAGCAAAGCTTCAGGTTTGCTTCCTCAGGAAGCTAGTCTGGTTTTCAGCTGAGCTGGTCTGATAGCTTCAAACTGCAGGAAGCAAATCTTTGTAGCCTATTAATTAGCGAGTGATCCTTCTAATCACTTATGGGCAGTCCTGTTGGTCCATCGGTGGTGTTTTGGGTTTGTTTGGTTGGTTGGTTTGTTTTAAAGGCTTTCCCTGCAGCAGTTGAAAGAAGAAGAGTAGAAAAATTCAGGCGATTAAATTAAATCAGTTGCAAGCTACAGTCACTCAGCTGGCTTGGGTACGGAGCATTAGGCCACTGCAAGTGTAGGCAGGCCGAGGAAGCAGAGTGGGGCAGCTTAATCCCTCTCGCTTCATTTCTATCCAGGCTGTTAACTTGTACTATCAAAATTATCCATGGGTTGGGAGGTATAAAGCATACTTGTAATAAAAAAACCTGGTTTTACATCTGAGTAATCTTAAAGCAAAAAATATCCATAAGAACTCATTCTTTTTTTTTTGTTAGGTTGATCTGGACAGGCAGTAACATCACTTCCTCCTGCTGTTTCCTGGCAGATTCAGAGAATTTTGTCACATTTACCCTATCTCTAACCATGTCAAAGCTGCTTTGAGAGCAACTGTAAAGGAAATACATGATTGTGCTAGTAATCTCTCCCACAGTTTAAACTTTTAGCACTATTTCGTTAGACTGAAGCCTTTCTATGACCTCTGTTTAATAACTTTTCCAAGTACTGACTGTTGAGTAAAGAAATTGTTTCCATCTTTTCAAATTACAGGAAACCTTTATTTTACTCTTATCAATAGTGGTATGTGATGTTAGTGATGTGTTTTTTGAAAGTCTAGAATGAGTCACTGTAAAGTCACTGAAAGGACACTAGTTACCACATTTACCCTTCTGAATATACTTCATTTACATTTTTAATGCAGTATCTTTTGCCACAGAGTAAGAATTTTAAAGTCTCCCCTGAAAAGAAGCTGACGCAAGGTGTTAACAAGTAAATATTTCTAACTCAGGAAAAAATCAAGGATATTAGGGAAACATCCTATCTTCCAGCCATTTTTAGTCAAGATGATACACTGTTATCTTAAAAACAGCAACTGTCTAGTGTGCCTGAATTTCAACTGCCTGTAAAACCATTTTTTTTGTTTTTCTGTGTTTTTAAGTTTACAGTTACTAAAGTGAAAACAACCCTACATGTTTTCTTATTAGTTAAAATGGCATATTTTCTCATTGATGTTATTTCTTTTCCTACTCTGATGTGACAATTGAGTGTTTTATAAAACTTCATGCTTTTGCTGCTCTTGGGATAAGACACCTGCAACTGAAATTTGATTACACTGATCTTCTGTGTCTTCGGTTGAGCAGCAAAAGCAGGCTTACGGCCTCCACTGTTTTTCAGGTGATTTTCAGTGGCTTATTTATTTGTTGTCTAAACCCTTTTTTTTATCATGAGTACTAAACTTGATTTTGGGAGGGCATTATACAGTCATGGTTTTGGGTATTTTAAAACAGCATTCTTTGAAGGAGTGTGTCCCTGCACTCTTGTGTTGCCAGCTACATATGCTGGTCTGCTGATTGAGTCTGGAAGGGTCTCCATGTGCTCAGTAGTTCTCAGTAGGCATCAGGTGTTTGAGACTAACTGCTGCTTCTTTGGAAGATATTTTTTTCCTGGAAAGCCAGACAAAGGAAGATTGAAGTATGAGATGAAAACCATGATTCTCAGCTGATACTTTCTGGTGGGCAGAATTCTTCTTCATTCTAAGAAGGAAATTTTGGGGGTACAGATTTTTCTTCTCAGGAGCTCTCAGTGTAACTCTTGTATGTACAGAAGTACAGTCAATCTAGTATTTCACAGCAGGGTGAGAGAGGTAGAGCTTCCAAAACTGTGAAGGGGCCTAAGTGAGTTCTGTTTTAGCAGAAGGTTTTTTTGATCTATAGAGCTCATTTCCTGCTTTGCTGCCCTGTGCTGCTCCCACTATACACACACCCTTCGGGGCAGGGGATTGGATTGTGTTCTGCTGTGTACACTGTTAGGAACACCCATCACCTGAGCAGAGCTGATACCTGGCTGACAGGGTGTTTGTTTCCCTGATGCGGGGTGTTCTCACCCTGTTAGTGCTGGTGGAGCTGGTCTGTTGGAAGAGACTGTAAGATTGGGAGGAGTTATTAATCTTCCAAAGCAGTGAAACAGAGATGAAGCATCTTTATTACAACGTAACACCAAGTGGCATTACTTTTCTAAAAACCTTTCTGGGAAGAGGAGATGAGCACTGCAGCAGTGCCAATATGCAGAAGTAGCACCCCAGTGGGTTGTACATGTAGACAGATTCGTTCACATATAATTGCAGGGGGTTTTAAACAAATTCCTAGATTCTAGAATTGGCTAGCTTTCACTATCTTGCAATTCTGATAATACTCAAACTTTGCTTATGTCATGTTATCTGACTTTCTCTGCATTTTAGTTTGCCTAGAGATCAGCTATTCTTAGTGTCATGACCTCTCCAAATACAAGAGATTTTCTAGAATAGTGCTCCCCTTCCAAAAAAAAAAAAAAACAAACCAGCAACCCACATCCACTGTCTATAATTCTAGATTTTAAAAATAAAGCATGAAGAAATATTACTAATTGCTTATGCTATTTCCTTTTAAAAGGTGCAATGTTCATACCTTGAAGACTTCTAAATTTTAAGTGGAGTCTTAACATTGTTTTGAACACGTACAGTTGATTTGAATGCTTTCCTCAAAAGTACAAAGCTGCTCAAGCATAGTAGTACAAAACTATTCAGGCACAGGATAAAATCAATGCAGAGTGAAATGTCCAATTCCTACTAAAATAAACACTACAACAGGAAGAATTAAATGAAATGAAGGTGCATGAAAGCAATTTAATTTTTCTGATACCAGTGGGACTTTACCATCAGTTGATGGTATGGCCTCACCTGGAGTACTGTGTGCAGTTCTGGGCCCCACTATTTCAGAAGGATGTGAAGGTCCTTGAGCGTGTCCAGACGAGGGCAATAAAGCTGGTGAAAGGGCTGTAAAGAAAGCCCTATGAGGAGTGGCTGAGGATGTGGGCCTTGTTTAGTTCAGAGAAAGGGAGGCTGAGGGGTGGCCTCATTGCCCTATACAGCTTCCTGAGGGGGGGTGGGAGGTGCTGACCTCTTACCCCTGGTATCCAGTGATAGGACACGTGGGAATGATTCAAAGTTGCACTAGGAGAGGTTCAGACTGGACATTAGGAAGCATTTCTTCACCACAAGGTGGTCAAACACTGGAACAGGCTTCCTAGAGGTGGTGGATGCCCCAAGCCTGTCAGTGTTTGAGGCATTTGAACAATGCCCCTAACAGGCTTTAACTCGGTCAGCCCTGAATTGGTCGGGCAGTTGGATTAGATTATCATTGTTAAGAAATATGTTAAGAGTTATGTAATATGGTGTTATCCAAGCTGAAGCTGCTCAAGCTTTGATTAAGCTATTCATGAAACATGAACATAAAATTACTTGTACAGTTTCCATGTGAGTTGATAATTGTTTGGAGCATGAAGGTGCTTGTGGTCTCTGGGGCTTTCACCATTCACAGTGACATATTAGCTGTGTTTTGGCACTATTCTAATGTCATCTCGAATTATGGTGTACAAGTGGGAATCTAACCTGCATGGGGGCAGAATATAGGGTTTGTTTTGCAGTTTTGGAGGTTTTCATGATCTCAAGATGCACATATACTGACCTTAAAAAATATCATACTCTCCTTAAAAGAGATTCTAGGATGATATTAAGATCACTTGATAAAAACAGTAAGAAATAAGTTTTTATGATAATCAGGAAGTAATAGATGATGTCATACAATCTAGGGTAATCTTGAGAAGCAAACCTAGAACTACAGAATTTTTGAGAGGAAGGTTTCTGTCTTAGTGACAGATACCAACAGTAGGGAAAGCTGTTAATATTGGGTTTGGTCACATTAAAAGGAAGCACCATGTTGAAGTTTTTCCTGCCAACAATTTTTCTTTTTGAATTCTGTCAAGCTGCCCTAATGAAAAAATACTGTTAAAGAATATTACTACTAAATTTAAGTTCCTCACATTAAAATTTCCTTTTGATTAATGAATGCTCATCAGAAGGTGGGAATTATTTGCATGAAGTTCAGGTTACCTTCTAACACGAAATGTCACTGGAAAGTGAAACAATTTGTCAGATCATGGTAATAGTTCATACTTGTATGGAAATGTATGTATTGATGAGAAATACTCATCTTTTCTCACAGTTTTAAAGAATGTTGGGTAACTTAATCATAATCTGACAGATAAAACTTTGAATTTTTTTGTTAATCTAAAATACATAAGCTTTCGGCTATTTATTATTTACTCTCTAAATTAGATGAGTTTGGTAAACATTGAAATCTATTTTAATGCTATAGTGTCTGACCTCTGCATGTTTTTCAGTGGTTTGCTACTGCACCTGCGTGAGTGTCTCTAAAAGACAATGGCAGGATCAGCTTAGTCTACTTTTCGTTTTTAAAGTAAAATTTATCTTTTCTATTGCTCAGAGATGAACAACAGCTCTGAAGACAACCAATACCTTGTCCTTAATTTTTTTCTATGTCATCCTTCCAATCTGTAGACAGACACTTGGTAGCTTTTAGAATATGGGCTTATTTAATTAGAAATATGTAATTTCTGTTGCTGCCAGTTAAAAGGATCAGCTTCTGATCTCTAGCGTTTTGAATGTTTCAAGAGGAAGTTACAGCATGACCTCTTTTAAAGTATATTTGTAGAAAATGATATTGCAGGGTTCCCTTTTTTTTTTTTGTGCTAAACGCATTTTTGTGAGTTGCCAGCTCTACAAAATCTGTAGTTTTGAAAGGAAAACTGAAACTTACTTGCCTTTCACTAAAAATGGGGATCTTGAAAGCCAGGTTTATGCCCTGTATTCAGCTCCAGCTGATGGTAGCTGGAGTTAGTTCTTCCGGAGCAAATATAAGTCAGATTACTTTGTAATATCTGCATTAACTTTCCAGTGTTATTTCTGGAATAAAAAGTAACAATAAAATCGCTTTATTATAATGAAAGTGTGCAATTCCCATATGGTATACACAAACAGCTTTCAGCTGTTTGTGCAGTGTCAAAACCAACCTGCTAAATGTTGCTGCTTCTGCTGTTAGTTTATACTGACTTAACTTGGGAACACCTGCTTCATGTTCTCTGGTGCACCCAATTTCAACGTAAGCTCAGCTGCTTATTACACTTCAGTTTTAAAAGGTCTATGACACCTATGTTCTATTTGTGCTAACACTTTGTTTTACTGAGGCTTGTTGATATCTATAGTGTATGGTGACATAGTAATTTAGAGTAATATAGAGTAATTTTAACTATTTAGGACAGGAACTATTAGTAATATTGATAATATTAGTATTTGTGTGGGTGGGTGAATTGGGTTTACTAAAGCGAATATGCAACCTCATGTACTTAGGATGTGAATTCCACCTGTGGAGCTGGTTATTCTTCATGCTCCTCCATAGAATCCTGCCTGTTAGTACTGAGAGAGTCAGCTTGGTCTGAATCACTGTCACCTCCAGATACCTGCTCTAACTTCAACCATATGAAAGTGCTGGATTGTGTCTGGGACTAGCTTCTGTTCGTGAAAAAAATATGCACACAGTTAAAATAAGGTTTTTAATACAGTAAACCTTTGAATAATTTGAATATGATTCCTTTTTTTAACCAAAACAGAAAGAAGAAGGAAAAATTCAAGGGCAGCTTAATAAATCTGATTCTAACCAGTACATCAGAGAACTGAAAGATCAGATAGCTGAGCTGCATCATGAGGTAAGTGATAAAATACTACAGTCTCTGATCACTTGTACCTTTTGTCCTTTCACCTGTGGCAGGTTTTGCTTATTTATTACGTTTCAGTACCTGATTTTACCCAAGTACATTATTTTAAATGAATGTAATAAAACCCTTATACATAAATCTTTCCTTTACCCTGGGATGCAAAAGAAAAAAAAACTGAGATCAGCATTTATGTTCCGCCTTGGTTTTTCTCCATAATTTCATCAGTTGATCATATTTGTGTTGCACTGACTGCATTTGGAGCTGTGTATATGAAAATAAGCCCCTTTATGTCTTTATTTGCTACAGCTATTATGGCTACTATAGTTAGAAACGATACTGCATTTGTTCAAGTCAGAGAGTCCATGTGTAGATTTTCTGGTTCTTGCTGTTGCAAGGATTAATTTTGTGGTACTGTACTGAGATTGCTTAAAAAAAGCAAAGGATGCTTGCTTAATATCAGTTAACAGATTTTTAAGTTTTAAACTGCCAAAACCTTCAACCTATGAAATTTCTGTCTTCAAACTTCCTTACTCTAATAGTTGTAGTAACTTTCTGTTATTTAAAAAGATCAGAAGGTCTTGAAACCGAGATGGCTTATGTAACTACCGTGCTCACTGGCTCATTTCACTTCATCCTGCATTGTGAAGAAATGTCTTTTCCTAACACTACACTGTGTGCAAAATGCCCAGTCATCTTTGTATTATAGCCTGCTTCTGTTTCAATAGCCTTCGAATACACAGCTCTGATAGTGTTGCTTAAAACCATAGTATCATAGAGCAATTCAACCTAATTGTTTGTTGCCTTTTTGCTTTTGTTAAATAAACACACACTTTAAGTGTAGATAGTGTTTTCATAACAACCTTAGTAGATTCAACCTTTTAGGATCAATCCCTTCAGAGATGCAATACAGTTGAGGATCTTGGAATGCTGTCTATGCTATAGATTGCTATGCCATAGATTGAGGATAGTCTCTAGGGACCATCAGTCCAGCACCTTTACCAATCATTAAGCTCACTTAAAAAACAGATTTAAAAATCAATAACCTGTCTTTTGCCTTTAATGCACTCTAACTAGCTTGTTTTGTTCCTTATGAGAAAGTTGCTTGCTGAATTCTCAGAAAGCCAGATATTTAGTGTATTTTTGCATTATGAATAAATAAGGCAATGTACTGTCTTTTTCTTCTGCTCAGTGTATGTTTAAAAGGTAAGAAACACTGCTTTGGGGTAAAGTGGAATTACTGTTGGAAAGCTGTTGCATAATTTTCTCAATACAATCTTTTATTACATGCCTGGCTGAGTAAACTCAGGTGTCATCAAGGCAGACAATACTGCACGTGTTTATTGCGTGTAAGTTAATGTGAACAGGTTGGAATGAAGATAAGGTTCATTAGCTCACAGAACAATGATAATTCCCAGTAATACTAGTGATTCTTAAACAGTTCAGCCTAGACAAATCTTTATTAGCATTTCAATTTGACTGAAAGAAAATAACAGCTATGAAGAACATGAATTTTAACAATAACAGAGTTTGAGTAATTCCATGAAGACCACTCCTCATCCAGATTTTTTTGTTGTGGCTTGATTTTTGATTTCCAAACTAGGTAAACACTACAGGAACAAAGTCATTCTAGGACATATAGAAACAGTAAGAAGAAATGGTTTGACTTGATAATCCTGCAGGTCTTTTCTGACCTTAGCGGTTCCATGATTTCATGAAACTCTGTATATAGTAGGCATGTTTTACCCTGGTAGCATTCTGAATATTTCCTTTCTTAAAGCCTGGAAGTCTTTGTTTACTAATGACTTTTTTTTTTCCTTCCCCTCTTACTGTTATGTATCTATTTGTCTAGTTTTTAAATAAAAAAATTAAGAGGGAAAGTAGTGTTTCCTGCAGTATTTTCTCAAAAAGCACAACCTGAAGAAAATGGCAACAGGAAGAGGCAAAAATGTTTGCTCTCAACTGGTAAATGTAAGGATTAGAATAATTTAATCACTGCCAGTTCAACAACTTCTTTAAATCTGCACTGAAGCACCTTCATGAATACATCCATTAATGACTATGTTCTTTGCATTTTGGCTAGCTGCTTTTTGATTCTACTTCTGCAAAAGTTAAAAGAAACGTTACACGTTTGCAAGTTCATCTTCCTGAAGATAAGGTGATTGTGTATGTGGCATGCTGACCACAACCTCCCAGCTGATTAGCATGTGAAGGGCACTGGAAATGGAACAGAGCTTTTGCTGACTGTATGGTTACCTTCTAATATATTGCAATGCTGTAGCTTTAAACTGGGTATAAATGCAAATGTTAATTAATGCAAAAGTTGTAATTTAAGGTAGTGGTGGGACAGGTACGTGTGAAACAAGATTAAATATCCTGGCATGGCCATCAACACTGATTCTGCTTTTTTAACTTTTTCTCTCCAGTATTGCATATTTACAGATGTTTACACCAGAAGAATTGCAGGTTCTCCATCTGAAGGATGGAACAAAATAATGACCAAATCCTGTATTGAATACAAGTATTCTGGCCTTTGGATAAATATTGTTTTTGTGTCTTTGCCAGCAATCTCATATGTGTTTCTGTATCAGTGGAACCTGGAGGAGCTACATACTTTAATTCCACCCTGTGATATGGTCCATCACATGGCGATGGCACCAAGATGTTGCAACAGCATAATGCATCCTAATTGCAGGGTTCTGGTGGAAGGTCTACTGTTCCATCAGTGTTTGCAAGCCAGGGTAGTAGCCAGGGACAGGGCAAACCTAGACTATCAGTGAGGAACACCAACAGGGACAGCAAAGAGAGAGTTGTTAGTACTGCCCAGTGTCTCAAGCTGAATTCTTTCCGCTAGAAGGTGGTGTGGGGGTGGGAGCTATGGCACAGGTACAAAGGCTGCGGCTGTAACTTCTCTTGACTTTTTAAGTGGAGAAAAGTTTGACCCTCAGAGTTCAGGTATTTCTGTCAGCCGTTCCAGTGTGGTGACCTAAATCAGCTACGTATCGGAACTCTGCATATGATTTCAGACAATTAATCAATAGACTCAAATTACAAAGGGCAATTGGTTGGAAGTTTTTAGAAGTATGAAAAAACTTTTTAAAAATAAATTTTTAATTTTGGTCATCTTTTTCAGAGTTCAAAATTTTGCATGTGTCTTAAATATAGTGCAGCTTGCAGCTTAAAGGATAAATTTCAGCTGCTTTTATTACTCATCCAGGAATAATAATGCTACAGTCAGTCTTCAGTTAATATTATAAGAAGACTTTACTTGTAGTAAATTCAAGTTGTGTTCCTGTTACTGAATAAAACTGCACATACTGGAAATTGGTCGTATGGCACCCAAAACTGAACTGATGGGGCACAAACCTATTTAAATGTGCAATGTAAATTAAATAGAAAAAGACAATGCCTTTTTTTTACCTTTCAAATAAAGCAAAATAACTATAAATGGAATTACTATATTGAATTTTTGGCTTGTTCTAACAAGCTGCCAGATTCCTTTTATACCTAACCAGAGGATTGCTGTAGCATGGTAAGCTGAATTGTATATTGACTACTTCACAGTAGGTCTTAAACTTGTATTTTATGAACACTTCAGGAGAGCAAACAGACAATATTTGGAGCTTTGAGAACACTGTAACAAGAAGTTGCAGGCTTCTGCTCTACTAGATTCTCTAGACTTCTGTAAGCTTCTGGTTTAGTGGTGAACACGTCAGTGTTGGGTTAACGGCTGGACTCTGATCTTAGAGGTCTTTTTCAGCCTTAAAAATTCTGATTCCGTGCCCATTATCCTCAAACTATTTACATGCACCTCTTTCTTTGCACTAACTTGAACAACCTAAGTGTGGGTTAGAATCTTAATACTAGGTGTAACTTACAATGTTATGTAAAATAGTGAATTAATTCTTAAATTCCTCAGTGCAACCATAATTTCACTAAGAGATCAAATACATGTGCATCAATTATTGTTACCTTGCATTTTTAACTTTAGTAAATATGTCAGGTTTTAGGTTCATTCCCTAGAAAGTTAGTGACAGCTATCCTTTCATCTTTTACACAACCTATCAACATTCAAAGAACAGCTGATGCATAATGAAAGGATATTCAGACTGCAGTATTTCTAGTTAGCCAGTAGCTAATGCTGTGATAAGTTGTGTATATTTAGTGCTGTACTTCCTTTCCTGCTTTGTTGGGCACAAAGTTGTTAGATGATTGTAACTTACGACTTTATTGTTGAAGGTTGAAACTAGTGTGAAAACCTGAAATGTTGAGGATCATCACAAACAGGAATTCATGACATAAACTTAGGCAGTTTTTAGTATGCACTGGACTTGGATACTCTGCCTTCTCAGAAATTCATGTCCAATTGCAGTTTGTTCTTTTCACTAATTGAAATCTTTCCACCTGGCATTTTCTTTCTTCCTCCATTTCCCTTCCATTCTTAAAGCTATCTCTACAGTATTCTTGACCTCCAGCTTAGTGGGATTTTAACCTAAAATGCTTTCTCACTGTGCAGTCCCAACAGGCTATAGCTTCTGTGGAGCAACTTTTGTTACTCTTGTCAGTAAGTACAGAAGCCTGGTTGCCCTGTCTTTGGCACGGGAGAAACAAGGTCTAGTGAGCACTGTATTCTGTCACTTGACTTTGCAGTTAATGTGCTCTAACCGATGTGACATAAATGGCACGAGTATACAGACACTGCACGATTCCTGCTGTGGTTACACACTCTCAGGCTGCACAAGGAGCACCAGCACTTACAGAAGCTGCCTTTGATTAGACACCAAAATGATAAGTGAAAGCAATTTCTGTGGGACATTTTTACTGTTCAAGAGCATATCCTACTCAGTATGCAGTACTGAAGTAAAGCTGTTATCCTATGTGGAAATGAATACATTGGAAGTTTTGGATTGTTACGGGTTTCCATTTAGTAAATTTGATGGTTTAAGAAAAACTAAGATGAATCTTGAACAAGTTGTTACTCTTTTCAACACAAATCACATACTGAGGAAACAAGGAGGAGGGTGTTTATAGTTTCCCACTTTTTCCTTTTAATTCAAACTGAATGGAATTAAATGATTTATATACTGCTGAAGTTCTACATTTCATGCACTACCCCTCTGTACATGCAGTCACTTTATATATATTACCCAGCAGCTGCCTCTGCTTCCTGTTGGATGTTGCAAGGCTTGCATGTGTTACCTAGATTACAGGAGTGGTACGAAAGATTAGAATTGACATGCTTACCCACAAACTACACTGGCAGACCACAAGACACCTTTGGAGACAAAAGCAAGTGGTTTCCAGTCTTTCAGACTTTGTGATTTAGGACTGAAGTGCTTAAGTTTGTTTCATGTGAAACTTTAGAAAGTTTGTCTTTGTCATACTGTTAGCTGATTTTTGTGTCTCTTGGAATGCTTTAATGAGTTTGTTTTGCTCTTAAATTGCATTTTTTTATATTTATCCTACTATAGTATTTCAAATGGGGATTTGTCTTAAGCTTATGACAGTTTTCATACTAAAGGCTAAATTCTGCCTAACACTGAGGTCCACAAAAGCCCCTAAATTTTGGATTGTGGTGCATTTTTCCATGAAGCTATGATTTGTCTGTGTATTGCCTATCTGTGTTAGAGTACAGCTTTATAAAGAGAAACAGCACTGCTTTCACTTAGCACACTTTTCCTTAGGAAGCAGAAATACAGATATTGAAGATAGCCCATTTTTCAATTATATTATGGCATCTGTGCATCTGCAGGGACTATTCCACCTCCCACCCCCTCCATGAATTTAGAGAGCTAACTGCTGGAGTTTAGGAGGAACACTCTGGGAAACATCATATTTTGCCTTTTTTTCTGCAGGTATCTGCTACTGACCACTGTCAGAGACAGAATACAGAGCTAGTTTTCTTCTAGCTGTTTCCTGGTAATGAGATATGCTCTCAACAATTAATTGCAATATTTTGAGAAGAAGCAAGGATGAGATTGCTTTCTAATGTGCAAATCTTACGCATGTGCTTGAATGAAAAACAAAATCCTGATGTTAGTGTGGCCCGCTGTTCCAACAGTTAGAAAACCCTCTGCAGACTAGTCCAGTTAACAATATTTCAGCATGGCTCACGGAAAAGAATAAGATGGCAAATTACTTGGGGCATTATTATTCTGCCAAAATTTTTGAGGCATTTAAAAGGCTTTATAATAGTACCTTTAAGTGAAATTCTAGTGATTAAATTCTTGCATATTGACAATGCAGAAAAGGGGGGATTTTCAAAGGTATTTCCCATTTTATTATCTGAAAACTTGATGGCTATTCAAAGTAATGACCTTTAGCTTACTACTCTTCCATTCCCACATACATAGAGTTTATCTAGGAATGGATGTGATATTATGTTTTAAGAACCTAATGCAGTCAGTAAGATTCTGATATAAGTGTTATCTCATGGTCTGATCATACTCCTGGTGAGCTAACATTTTAAGATTGGCTTAATGAAAAGAGATATAAAAGTTGGAGATTAAATACTATGCTTTTAAAAGATTTTGCTTGTGTAAATAAAATTCAAGACACTTTAAGTAATGACTTTGAGGATTAATAATGTATAAGTTGTGACCAAAGGAGTAATTGGTAATATGGCTGAATTAAGGATACATCTTGCAACTTGCATTAGCTTTCTAGGCTTTCACTGCTGAAACTAAAATGGAGAAGGGAAAGTAAACTGTAGCCCATCAGTGTGAAGGATTAAAAAAAACACCTATTGTGTGACCTGTATAAAATACCTGAATAAAATTCAATACACATAGTACCAGGATGAAAGATTAAACCACATTAACAGTTCCTTTAATCTTAAATATCATAAATGTATATGGTATGTAAGCTGTGTTTAAAAGCTGTCAAATTGTCTTTTTTTATTACTAGCTAATAACCTTAAATCAGTGTGGGACAGTGAGTGGTTCTGGTCCCTGGCACAGTTGGGTCCAGGCTGTCCACTGAGGAGTTGAGGGAATATCTTTACAAGCAGCTAAATGATGACTCCTGCATCAGTCATAGATGAGCACAAAATTGTGATGCTGTTGTGACCCATTGGAATAGCACCAGATGGGCTGTCTACTTCCAGCAGCATTCCTAGCTCCTATTTCTCTCACAATCATAGTATCTGAGCTTGATGATGGGATACCACTGGGAAGCATTTTCTTTGCTCAGTTAATTTTATTATTTGGCTTCCTTTGAGTCAAATTCAGTGCTTCCCAAATTAAATGTTTTCTTATCTGATGCACCACTAGACTGCATTCAGAAGCAGAGTAAATGACTTGGAGTAAATAACATCCCTTAGACTAATGGAGATATGAGGATTAACTGGGGAAAGCAAATTCTACTTACAGTCCAACCTACTAGAATTTTTTTCAAATTCTCTGAAGACACAGAGGGTGACGGATAGTGGTGGATCAGATCATATGGGCAAATGAGAGATCAGATTTATCACTGTTTAGGTACCTCAGAAACAGAAATAGGTAACACTTCTTTCATCAGAACTAAGGCAAGATAGCAAGTCCAAAAAGGCCTAGTAATCTTCCTGTAATATTTGTTATTAGATATAATGCTCTTTCACTCAGTCTCTCAACTTATTTCCCCCCCCTCTCTTCTCAAAGGAGTGTACTATTTCCTTTACAGGTAGTGCAAGCACATATGTATTTGTCTCTTGGAAATTGTCATTTTGCTTTCATAAAACCAACTAAGCTGCATGGGATTTATTACAGTCAATTTTTACATTGTTTTCCCTCCACAGTTCTCAGTAAAACTGTAATGTCGATTAAAAGTCCTGTATTAGTCTTGCAAAGCACTTTTTTCTCAGTTCAGAATAGAATCACATTAACATCTTCTAATAGTTTGTTTTACTAGACAGACGCTTTCAAAATATGTGGCTCTCTATAAACGTTTTCTTACTTGATAAGAAGTGTTGTCTCTGAAAGGAAATATGTTAGCCCTCAGATTTACAGAGTAAGCATTTCAACTTGTGGTGGAAGTTTATAGCACAATAAATCATGTGCTTTTCTTTTACCGTATCTTGCAAGCACAGTTGGACAAGAGATGATCAGATTTTTCCCTCCCCACTAGTAAAATTCTTGCAAGGCTGCTGGACAGCTAAAAATGTAGTTGCTCTACTAGTTATTTGTCAAAGTTACAGAGCCCCCGTGCTGGCAGAGTCTGATTTAAGTGGTTGTGGTCAGTCTGAGGAACCTGTGATGTGATAAGATAGCGTTTGTGAGGTCATGTGGTTTGCAAACACCCAATCTAATGTAGCAACTTTGTCTACACAGGATAGTTAAATATACCCTCTATGCTTTAGAAAAGTGAATTGTTTTATTCCTTAAGCTTGTCCTTGAGAGTCAGATGTTAAACTGGCTTGATAATGCCCAGATTGTGACAGAAGTAGACGACTGATCACATTGGGAGTCTTATTATCCAGTAACTTTCTCCCGTTTAGTCCTGCCCTTAATAAAGCAACTAGCTTTAGAAACTGTCTGGCTAAACTAAGCAATCAACAGGCAGAAGGAAGGCACAATGGAATCTCTGTATTTTATGAACTCATTTGTTTAACTTCAGGTGGTCATAGTGTAATTAACACAGTCATGTTGCACTTGCCCAAAATGATAGGATTGCTTCCTTAGTGATGGCACTTCATTCCATGAATCTTTGGCCACAAACTCCATCTTTGCATCAGGTAAGGTTGATTCCTCTCCCTTCCCCCCAGTACCAACACCATCAATGAAATACTTTCCATCCCTTGTGAGGGTGAAGGAAACCTCTAAATGTGAAGAGTGTAACCAGGACACTGATGTAGTCTGTCCTCAAATGGAACATGTCTTTGTTTACTTGGATGAGGGACACATGATTCTTAACTGTTTCACCACCACTAGTGACAGATTAGATTCAGTGATAAAATAAATGAAGATGGGTGATGGTTTTTACAAACATTTTCCCCCTTTTTTTCCTGATCGTATCCTACTGCATCAAAGTTCCAGATCGGTCTTGCTGAGCAGTATAATAGTTCTTGGTTGCAGCATTAAAGATGAACATAGCTATATTGTGTCCTTCCTTAGAGTTTGTCTGGATTGCTAAAGCATGTAAACTGGTAACAGGTAAAGTTATTTCACTATCTTGGCAATAATGTTCTTGATTGTTGAAACTGTGTGACCTGTCTGCTCTACTGATTAGAGCTATGTCAGGGTTCTCTTGTGTGTTTCTGCCTGTAAATTAAGTTTTTGGGGATTGAAAAGTGGAGGAATTGAGGTTCTACTGGTTTATCTGAGTGGTTGTTCTTGCAGAAGTTGTGTTAGCAGCCATACAGAGGTTCTGCCTAGGTGAGAAGCAAGCCCAGGAGAGGACTGCTATGTGTTAGCTTGTAATAGGTCCCTGTAAACTTATCTGAATATAAGTGAAGAAAACAGTGGAAATGTGGTGGAAACCCCTCCTAAAATTCTTTTATCACTTGGAGTGGCAGCCAGCACATATGAAAGTAGTTTCTGCAATCAGAGGCAAAAATGCTACTTAGTCCATTTAAAACTGCTGAGTTTAACTTGTGCTTTAAAAGGACAGAGTAAAAGTGTGAAACGATCATTTCCTGTAACTGTTGCCTGGAACGGGTACATTTTCAGTCTGTCTATCAGCCAGTACATTCTAGCTAATGCTTGAGGTTTCAGTAACACTTGTATTTACAGATGCATACTGCAGAGAGGAGCATTGAGACTTAGGTATTTCCTTGGAATAATAACTGCAGTACATTCAGTGTGATTATATTGCTGTTTTAAAATATGTTTTTTGTTGTGTCCTCACTGCAAATAAACACTTCCATCAGAGCTCCTTGCAGAAAGAGTTTCTGGGAACTTTCCATAAATAACTAGTAGGTAGGTGGAAGGAAAATTCCTAGGCCTGTAGCTTGGAACTTTCTTTGGAATTGCATACAATCTCACTACAACAAACCTGTCAATCTTAGAAAACTTCCCTCAAGAAATAAAACCTGACTTACAATTGCCAAATACTAACTTCTTTTGAAAACAGTGTAAGAATTGGGTATTCCTTAGCACTGTTGCTATTTCAATTATGTATTTGGTACCTAACTTCAAAGTTTAACTTGATTACACAGCACTAGATCAAAACCAGATTCTTTAACCATATAGTGCAGTGATCAAAAAGTCATGACCTCCCATTGATTGCTTTATTGGTTTCCTGTTCTGATTCACTGGAAACCTTCTGGTCTGAACACTTGTTGCTGGTTTTAGTCTTTGTCACGTTTACAATACAGCAGACTCATCTAGGGTAAAACTGATACACAACATACATTTAACATCTTATTTCCCTTTGGCTCAAGTGCTCTCCAAATAATAATGTTGAAAAAACCCTTTTTATGAAAACTTAAGTCAGGGAATGTAAGAGTACCTTCAGAGCAATATGAAATAAATAGCTGGACAACTGGAGATGAGCTTTCTTTTAATGCACTAAAACGGTTTCATAGATTTTATTTAAACTTCCTGTCATCTGTAGGGATTTTGTAATGCATTTTGTATTACTGTGAGACTGAATAGGACTTACAGAAGCTGGCAATGTAAAACAGCAATTTAAAATGCTATTAAAAAAAACCAAACCAACCAACCAAACAAACAAAAGAAACAAAAAACAAACACGCAAAACAAACAAACAAAAAAAAAACCAAACCAGAATCCTGAAATTACTCAGTCTTGGAAATTTTTTGCTACTCTTTTGCTTTTCACTTAGAACACACTGCAATGTTTTCAACTCTGTTTAGTGATGTGGTCAGCAAAGTTCATTGCAGATAAGTATTTCATGTTCTATACTAGTGTGTTATTCTTGGTCATCCTTTTAAAAGAAGTAGGAGTTTCAAAAACAAAGGGTAATACTTTTGTTAAACAGGAGACTAGTAATTAATCACATACTTCATCCTGGATTCCAAAGAGTTAAAGATGAGTCGGGCAGATTTATCTAATGCTGCAGTACCTCATGACTGTTGCTTTTAAGCCTACTACAGATGGGGGAAAAAAAAGTCAGTCCAGTTTTTAACTGGGGGGTTTAACTTTTAGCAATAGCAGCCATATTGGCACAGCCAGGAAAAGCGGCCTAGGCCTGTTGGGGTATTTATTAATGTCATTCACTGGTGTTCTGGCTCGGGCCCACAGTAGGATAATCCATCCTGGAGTTTACTACTTGCTCTGATTTCTGATTAGCTTTTATTGCCAGTTTCAAGGTGTTTTGCCGCAATTGCTTTAACAAGTGGAGAGATAATACTGCAACTATATTAGATTGAATTCCATTTACGAACTCCAAAACCAGTTGTGCTGTTTTGAGATAGTGCAGATCAAGAAGTTCAAAACCATAAGAGAACCTGGAGACAACTGGATATGGACAGTTGCAGTCTTCCTACCATGAAGTGTGCTGCAAATCAGCACCTTTGAACCTTTCTGCTATACTGAAAGTAATAAACTAACTTTCCCACTCTGCTTCTTTCTGCTTGTCCTAAAAACTCTTAACAAATCAAAATTAACTTTTCTCCAGAATTCATCTTATTACATCTCAAGAAGCCAAATATTCCGCCAAGTCCTCTAAAACTTTTTGTCAGCAGATTTTTATCCTGTTATGACCATTATAAAATTTTTGGGGGGCCAGATGAGGTAATACTGGAAGGAAACAAATACAGCTCTGAACATATCCCTACAAAGCAGAGTTAATTTTCTTTAGGACACTATTTTATATTCTTTATAAATACTACTTTATAGAAACCACTAAACTTGCACTATTCTAGAATCACTAACTCATATCAGTTGTTTGTTGTTGATTGTGCAGGTTTCCTGTTTTAGTCATGTTAAACTCAGTCCCAAATAAATGGCCAAATGTGCTAAGATGGTCCCAGACAGTCTTGAGTATGTTGGAATGCAGCTTGGCTCTTCCTGAACGCATCCTACAGGGACTGCCTAACAACCTGATTTCAAAGGTCATTGCTGGACTCCCTAATAATCAAAATTTTCATCTCACTGAAAGCTGGATGAAAATTTTTAGACAAGGAAATGAATTTCCACATTTAATGTATATAACAAAGACTTGAAAAGTGTCTTAAAAAAAAAAAAGCTTTTATGATAAATGAGATGTTTAATCGTGATTCATTAACGGCTAAGAAACGAAGCAGTTTTGCAAACAAATTTTTTAAATGCTCTCACTGTATGTTCTTTGTAAGCATGATCAAGACATTTCCTGCTTTCTTAAGTCATAGCACCTAATGCACTGGATTTTTTTTTTTTTAAGCAATTTCAGTTTGCTTTGTTTTGCTTAACTAGTTTAATTTCTTTATTTAGTCTCTGATGAGAAACTTGAGTATTGCCTTACAAGTATCACCTTTGGGGGTGGGGGAAAGGCAAAAGCAAAGGCAAACTATAGAGCTATGTAGTGGTGGCTCCAGTCTGCTAAACCTCAAATTTATGTCAAACCCTCACCCTAAACACTTCAGGCTAACTTTAGTATTTTTAGTTTAGGTGAACTCCATGGGGAAAAGTATTTTTGTTAGTGGTGTTGTAAAACTTCCCTGAAATAGTCTTCCAGAGTTTTTAAATGCCTTTTTAAATGTACTCACTTCCCTCCTGATGTCCACGGTTCTTTAACACCCATTAGAGTGTACTGAACAGCTTTATTTCAGCAAAATTTAGCTGATTTGCTGGGATTTTTTTGCTTCTGGCACAAAATTAAATCTTAGGGAATGGAGCACTAAAGAGAACTGCATAGTAACACTTCCTATTTGAGAATGTTGTGTATTGTATCAATTTCAAAATTAGTTAGTCAGATTTTACGATGAAGCAGAATGTCTTCAGGGGATCTGAGAAGAGTCAAAGTTGTTCTGGACGAGTTTAGGTATTTTAAATTGAAAATAAAAGGATGTGTGAAAGCAATAAATGAAGATGTGACCTATTTCCTGAATTTCTCTACTGTGAATATCCAATTGTTGCAGATCTTACACATCTGCCTCACAGCAAAAGGAAGACACGGGTCATTGTGATTTCTCTTTCCTTTGCCCCCTTTTTTTAACATCTCTGGATATATTTTGAGGTTTAAAAAATTTTTTTTGAGGTCTGCATTTAATTTTTTTAATCTGTAGAGGTAGATATGGCATTGGAGAATCCAGAACGGCTTTGGTGAGAGACTGTGGGGAGGGCCCATCTCTGTAGCTTTTCCTATGGATTTCAAGGAGGAGAAGCCCCTCACAGCTGTCACCTTTCAGTGAGTCCACGGTTGTTGGAGTCTCTTCCTGAGGAGGGACAACAGTGATTGGGTAGTCGAGCAAATCAAGTAAATGGTAGTTTGTGGATTCAGCATCTGTTTGGTCAGGTTTGTTTGGGCTCCTTGAATCATCAGTAATTTCCAAGAATGACTGCTGTCTGGCACTGATCATGGCTGTTATTTAGAAGGGGTTAATCCTAATTATGGCTGCATTTATAGCTACGGTTTTAGAAAAAAGCCCTTAATGCTAACTGAAGTGAAACAGGAAATTCACTGACACTGAAATAAAAGCCACAGCTTTGAGCTTTGTCCTAATACAGTTACGAAGATAACACATTGCTAATTTAACATATATTTTTAAAATTTGCTAGAGTGTCACTATTTCTAAGCAAAGAATATCGTACTACATGCAATATGTGTTGTTGATTTTTACAAATATTATTTTACACGTAATCTGAAGCTACACAAGTTGTCAGGAAAAGACTATCCTATGTTTTTTGCGTATGATCCATATGTTCAGGTAAAAACTGCCTCATGCTTGAGGAAAATGAAGAATGTCTTTTTAAAGCTGGTTTGGTTTTGCTTTAAACTTTTTCTTTCTTGCAGGATTAATTGAGCTGTACTAAATCGCAGACTGTTCAGAAATGGCTTTCATTAAAATGCTCCGATACAATTCTGTCACAATGCATGTCTAGCAGTCCCTTTCATATAAGGAAGCTGATTCTGTTGGGAAAGTTTAGAAACCCTATTTGCGTTGTAGCTGTACACCATTAAACTTGTTAAGAATTGCTTTAGATGATGGATTGCTATTATTAGTTTCTGCAACCATTCGTTTAGCTCACCTTGTCTCCATTTGTGCAGTGTTCGTGTTGTGATGGTTTCAGTATGAATGTGACTCAACCATTATTTAAAAAACCAGTATTTAAAAATGGGCTTCAGAGAGTTTAAGATATCTAAGGAGCTGCTTGTGTTCATGGAAGTGAAAAAGTAGCATGAAAAGGCCTGCAACCTTAACACTGAACACTTCCTTTGTGTGCATGTGTAGAAATGCTTCTGCATTGTAGTACCTGCTGGATGTAATATTTGTCTGGCCTGGTATTTGTCTCCCAAATGACAACATATTTTCCATTAATTCAGTTGAAGGTGCTCCAAGTACTTTATTTCCTGAGATAAGCATTTTTCCAAAAGAAGTTACTGGGAGTGATTTTAAAGTAGTGATAGTGTACTGCTGTATGCCTTAAGCTGAAGTAATCTCATTACAAGTGGGGTCAGCACTAAGTAGCAGTCAACTGTTAGGTATGATAAGGGATCCTATTAGATGCTGTGGACAGTCTCAAGACATTTTAAGAACTCCAATTAAATTGCTGTTATTTGTGTTAAATGTAATTATAGTTTAATAGATCATAACTGATTTTTTTTTTTATTGGCTTGTAGTTAGGTTTTGACTTCTAAATCTCTATTTTCATCTTGCCAAATTGACAATGTCTTTTTATGAATTACAGGACAGTTATTTGAAAATGCTTATGACTTGTTTCTTCAGCTAGAACATACTTTCAGCAACATTCTAGTTTTGAATCAGGTTTGGTTTTTAAGCAGGAAATCTTATGAAGAGTTCCAGCTGTTACTAAGGTAGAGAAAAATAACAAGGGAACTCTTGATTCCTCTTGCTATAAGTAAAAGCACTGAAAATTCAGTATCTTTATTCTTTAAATAAAAATTTAACATCTTGCCTTCTGCCAAAACCAATTTTATTCACCCGAGGCAGTGGTCATATTTTTATCATATTTTTATCTCACCTGTGTTTTGCTTGGTTATCCTCCTATATTAAATATTTACTGGCAAGTTTTGTTAAAACTTGTCTTTACTCAATTTTGAAGTACTAAATTTCAAGAATTAGTAACTGAAGCCTTTTAAAGAGAGCAGACAGTAGCATTTTAGTTTGAGTTTTCACCACTGAACTCCTAGCTCTAAAAAGTCCTACAACATAAAAATGTCTCCCAGAGCTTAAGCAGAACTCTTTCATGAAGTCCCACTTGAAAATATGACATATGTTCTCTAGTTAAAAAAAAACAAAGGGCCTTAGGAATATAACTGGCTTGCAATTGAGTAGCACCCTTCAAACTATAATCCTATGATTTAATATAAAAGACCTTTTGAATTGTTTTAAAACTTCTAAATTTTTCTTTACTGTTTCTCCTTCATGCCTGGCTTGATGAGGCAGTCAGCATCAGGTAAGAAAGTTTATTCTGAGGTTCAAGGATCTGATTGTTAGCCCTTTTTCAGCTCTTCTGAATTTGTGAAAATACAATGTTACCTGTTATGAAATGACTTTAGTTGTACATACTCTTATGTTGACCAGCAGACATACAGTTTGTCTTTAAAATGCTGAGTTCTTTTGGCAAGAGAAGGTATATAAATGCACACATTATTAAGATTCTGCTCTTGATTCAGCTGGCTTTTGAAGGGATAATGATGACATAGATTTTGGTCATATAATGTTATTAACCTTTTGAAATGTCCTGAAGACCATGTGAATGTGCTGTAGTGAAAACTGGGTTGAAGCTGCAGTCATGTAGACAATATGACCTGGATTTGAGAATTCAAAGCAAAACACATGGGTTTACCAGACCTGGTTTTTTATCAGTTGCTTTTTTTTCCCACAGATGTGATCAGATTTGAGATTCTTGCAAAACTGAAAGAGTAAGAAACAGGTTCATTTAAATGTCACTTGTTGGAGTGACAGAGATCTAGTTCCCTTCACTTGGAGGACAAGACCCAAAACTGAAAGCCATTAACCAATACTGACTCTTTGTACAAAAGAGAACAGAAGTAACAGACCCTGGGACACAAGTCCATACTCTGTTCAACATGACTGCAAGAAAAGGGTTGTTTTTCCTTCCAGGAAAAGGATAGAGTGGAACTAGGGTATGGAGGTGTATGTTTGGGTTAGGCCCACACATCTTGCATTCCAAGTCCTTAATCGGATTTCCCATTGTCTGGCTATGTTGGCTACACGACTGGGAAATCCTGGCATAATGCTTTAGTTCTACCTTAAGCTCTTCTTCCACGTTCAAATGACACACTGACAGCAAGAATCTCAAGTCTCTCTTAAAAAGTGACAGGTGAGCTTCGATGTGATTCATGAGTTGCAAAATCTAAGCCGTTACCTACACAATGGCAAACATAGAATTGGTAGTTACAAATCAGGAAAAATGTTTGAAGTTGGTTTTGAGAGTCCTCTAACATTAATGGCTTAGCACACAGTAGCAGCCAAATTGGTCAAGGCAATGTTGGGCATCAATAGGAAGTATATTAAAAAAACAAATAAAGGGGTTTATATTGCCACTTGGTACTAGATGGATGTAGAGAGTTTAAAGAAGGTCTGTAGGGAAGTTAAAAGGCAACTGAAATGATCAGTTGTCTTGATCACTGCCTGTTCATAAGGCTAAAAAGGAGTGGAACTCAACTGTTTCAGAGAGAGAGCTGAGGGAGGCGTTGTGACGTAAGTTTCAGAATCATGACTGCAGAACTGCTCTTCACTACTTGTTCCTGCATTATTTGAATTTGGGGGAAGTTATTTAAAATAAGTAGGAGTTTTAAACTAAACTAATAAAGGAGTTTCTGGAACTTACTGCCACGGGAAGCTGTGGAGGTACACAGCAAATAAAAATCATGAGTCATGGACAGCTCATCTATACATGTATGCTGAGGCAGCCAGAAAGAGACTGCACTTGTATTTGCTACAGCTGCTTCTGGACAAGTGGATGGGGGCTTGGTAATATGAAAGTTCTGTTGTCACTGCTGGAGACATAATATTAGGCTGGTGGACCAATAGGACAGTAATGTTCTTGCCTTGAAAAAAGATACCGCTTTTTCTGTTAAAATGCAGAGCCTTACTTGCTAGACTGTAAAGTTATGTGAGAATGCAAAACTTCAGTTTAAGAAACATTTATTTTAGAGCCTTATGCTGGCATTAGCCACTGCTATCTAATTGCACTGGAGTACAGGCTGTCTGCAAGTTGTTTCAAATGCTTTGAGAAGCCTTACAAAGCCTTTCTGTTGCACCAGAAATTACAAATAATCAGGCTCCTTCAGAAATGCTCCTGAACAAATATTTGATTGAAGTGCCCCTGAACTATCTTCAACTCTAAAAGTACACAAAACTGGAAATAGTGCACAGCTGTTCCCACCTAGTCCATTGTATAATTTTAATTTCTTCAAGATTAGTTGCTTTCATCAACATTGAAGTTTAAAAGTCAGTGCAAAAGAGATTCTACCTTCAATTGAAAAGACAACTGAAGTGTTTTCAAGATTCCAGTGATGCATTTCTAACTGTAAAATAAAAGTGACATTCTGTTGAAGTCTAGATTTTGTGATAAATACAGACGTTTAGGACTGACATTTAATGTAAAAGCATTTGTATTCAAAGGACAGCATTTACATCTTTGAGAAATGCAACAGCTTTGACAGGTACAAAGTATCTCAACTTCTCAAACTCAAAATGGCTGCCATTAAAGAGCAGTAACGTGCTTCTCACACATCTCACCGAAACAGGTTGGAAGAGACCCCTGTGAGGCCTCTAGTCCAACTGCCTGCTCAAAACAGGACCAACACTGAATTCAAAGCAGGTTGCTTAGGGCTTTGTCAGTTGGGTGTTGAAACTTACTAACATGAAGACTCCAGTCTCTGAACAACCCATTCTAATTCTTAACTAGCCTTGTAGGAAATATTCTCCCTTCACATTCAAACTTTGTGTTTTGTGTTATAATCAATGTCTCTTGTTCCACCATGCATGTCAGTAAAGAACCAGCTCTCTGTTGGCTTAAGGTATAAGCTCCTGCCCCTTAAACCTTAAGTCTTGGTGCCTCTCATTAATATTTTGTACTGAGGAAGGAGTGAGGTAGCAAGTGTGGAATAGGACGGATGCAGTCTAACAAGCGCCAGGTAAGAATGCATTCCCATGAGGTACTGGCCAGTGACAAGTGCCCTTGTCACTGCAGCCCAGTGTGCTGTGAGCCTTTACCCCTGCCCGGGGACACTGTGCAGTCACGTTTAGCCCCCTGTGTGTCAGGCCCCCCATGTCCTCTTCAGCGAGTGTTGCCCTCCAGCCTATTGATCTCCATAACACAAATTCTGTGCTGTAGTGTCTGTGCTTCTGGCTGAGGTGGCCATGTCTCAAGCAGACAGAAGTCACAGAACCCTGTGACCATTGATATGACCATTGATTGTCGTGTATATTCTCTGCAGTACGTTCATGTTTCTTCATAACAATTTGTTTCCCCTTGGATGTGAGGAGTACTTGAGGAAAAAAGGCAGGCAAGTGTGAAGCTGCAGATCAGAAGTGTTTCTGGAAGGTCACAGATTTGTTACTTTAATGAAAGGATGCGCAAAGATAACACAGTGTTTTCCCAGGCTTCCTTTAGGAACTGGCAAAGGCTGTGTCTATTCATGATTTTTTCACCAACAGCATTTTCCACAGACTCTCACTTGGAAAGGTTACTACCTAAAACTGTGAAACCATGATTTTGTCATGTTACCTAAATATATTCATCTAAAGGTATCGTGTTTAAGTCTTCGGGAAAACAGCTGAGGTCATTGGCTTGGTTTTCCCAGTGTTCAAAACAACTAGCATTGAGTATCAGCTTTATAATTTCAGGTGAACCAATGGCTCAGCTGAGCAGACCTAAAAGCATATAATTTCTTACTCTAATATGAAGTTTGTAGTCACTTGTACAGTGGATATTTTTTTTTTTTCCCCCCTGTGGTGAGGGTGGAGAAAAATTGTTGGGTTTCTGTGTTTTATTTTCTTAGTGACTAAAATTGATAGCTGTTTTGGAAAATACACGTGGTAGCTAATCTGATCGTATTGCAGGATATTTTCAGGGATAATATTTCTAAATAACACAAGGATGTCTGTATCAAGCTTTGTGTATCTAGGTATATAAGCCAGTAAAAATTATCTATTCCAGATATCTGTTACTGTCCAGTATCTAATATTTGACATAAGCTTAATCTGCTTGCATCATGAGTTACGCTGTGCAAGTGTGGAATTCTGTTTTGCTTGCCTTTATACAAGCAAAGACCTCATGAAACAACTGCGGCCTATGTGTATGTGAAGAAATGCAAAAAACTAATGTTAGTGCACATAGTAAACAAGGTTTAGATCTACAGTATGTATCCATATTCCTAACAGGGATGTTCTGATAAAACATTAAAAGCTGGAGCTTTTACATGCTGTTAACATGTGATTTAATGGCCGCTAGCATGATTATGACTCTTGTGATCTTTTTTCAACTCCTTTTTTATTCTTATCTTCTCCACAAGCCCATGGTAAGTACAGAGATTCCTTCTTCCCCAAATGGACAGGTAAAAATTTCCCACTGGTGTTCAATACTGAGGACATACATGCACTTGTTATTTATCTAAGTGAATATTGCTTCAGATTTCTGAAACATCAAATAGATAGATTTCTATAAAGAAACTCTTCAGGCATTTTATTCTTTCTATTCTCCAGGTCTCTTACTGTGAAAAACTGCTTACAAAGTAGCTCTTGTTGCATCTTCCGTTTTAAGCTTTTAGAGTGACATTAGGAAGGTTCTGTAATCCGTTTTTAATGTTTTTCTGCATCCTCAGGATTTTTTACCTTAATGCTCTTAAACTGTCAAACTGATCCTGAGGTAGTTGCCACAAAAGCTAATAAAAGTGAAATTATAAAACAAACACCACAAAACCAACCCACTTCTGCAATGTTTTCCATGAGTTATTCTTCATTAAATTAACGGGACACTTCAGCACTTTTAGTTTTGAGTAGCCTGCATGTGTGGTTGTAGTAGTGTATCACTCCATAGTGCACTGAATTAAAATGTTATCTGTCTATGGTCTGACAGTCATTTTTGTCTTGTTTGATGTTCTCTTAAAATTGCAACTACAGTCTATTTATGCTGTATGAAGAGATGTTTCTCTCATACTGCTTGATCTGAACTAGATAATTAAGACAATCCTGCAATGCAGACAGAACTAAACATTTCTCTGGGATTTTATTCTGTGGCTGTGTGAAACTGGCAATATTCACTTGGGACCCTGCTCTTTGGAACAGGGGAAGGGATTTCTCAAGTGAGAAGTCAGGTGATACAGGAGAGAATGGAGCTGTAAAAGTAAGATGTTAAGGCCCAAAGTCCTGTCAAAACAAATAGGCCACTCTAGAAAACAGAAACCATCCTTATGGGGATATTAAAGATGCAGTAAATATAGGAATCTGTCATTACTGATTCTAGGTACCTTGATTGTTAAGCCTTAAAACTGTAGTACTTGAAGTGATTATCAAACATTCTCCTTCCAGATCTAGCATTTAATTTTATCCACTAAGAGTTCAATTACACATTTCTTGAAAATGTGTTTGGTGTTTTTTATTACTGGACTTGAGCTCTGATTAACTGTCAATTTCCACTTTTTCAAACAGATCAAATGTCTAAAAGGCCAGAGAGACTTCTCAGACCAACCCACTTTTGATGGGATTCACATTGTCAACCATTTCACAGGAGACGATGAATCATTTCATTCTTCTGATGAAGATTTTATAACTAACTCCATACAGGAGAGTGGGGTGAACTTTCATCTACCCAGAAGGACTGGTCAGATGGCTTTGGATCACACACTTGTAGACAGCAGTGACAGTGATACTGAGGAAAGTGCCCTTCAGACTGGGAATTCAGACAAGATGGTTTCTAAGCAGAGAAGAATGGAATCTTACTCTACTACTGTGTGATTATCACTGTGATGAGCACTGAAGACTTTCCTATTTCTTTAAGGTTGAAATTGGCAGGTAACTGAAACCATCCAGCAGTTAGCTGAGGCAACTATTGGATCTGGTCTGGCCTGTGATAAATATATAGATGTACTGTCTATCTGCCTTCTCTCTTTGCCAAATCTTGCTAATGACATACCATTGCCATAAAACAGTCTGGGAAGAAGTTGATGGATGACAGTTCTGACAGTATTACTGAATGTTCTTTGGTTTAGGAACTGCAAATGTATTATTTCTTTAGTGCATAAGAACCACTTTTGCTGTTCACAAACACGGGAATTATTTTCCTCAAAAGAAATTGCTTTTGTGCAATATTTTATGCTCTGAACAAAAGTGTATGTTTTACATTGTTACCCTTTTGTGATCAAGATGGACCCTAGTAAACCATCTGATCATGACACATATATATAAAATTACCTTATGCTTCTGAATTACTTTTGGTTTTTTACTAAAGTTATTGGATGCCCACAGAAGGCTTGAAAGAGAAGCCTTTATCTGTAGTACTTCATATATGCAAATAATGCTCACTAATGTCATAAAGGTGTTTTCACCGTTTTCACTTAAATCTATGTGCATCTGCTTTTGATGTTGCTAAGTAATAACTGGTTTGAAATATCTTAATTACAATAATGTTTATTTTGTACATATTTATATATCTACACCAAGCCGAAAATGTACATTACACCATTTTATATGAGGAATGTAAATGTTGCAATATTACTGTCTCTGGTATTCTAACAGGAAAATGAATTCTGTATATACATACTAGAAGTGAACTACTAAATAGAGGCAAAACACTAACTTTACATTCAGTTTCAGCCTAGCAACACTAACAAGCTCATGTCAGAAATGCTTGTTCAAAACACTATTGACTGAAATCTTTTACCTTCATGTATATGTAATGAAAATAAATTTTTCATGATTTAACAAGGTTGCAGCATTTACTGTTTAGTCACTTCCAAGCTACAGTCCTTGGTTACCACACAGTCACTTGTGGCCTCTAGATGGGTTCAAATAAGGTGAAAAATTATTCAGTTCTAATGAAGACATGGTCAATGCGTGGAAAATACATAAGTTCAGTCCTCTTACAGTTTATATGGCAGACCTCTGCAGGAAGTGACCTATTGGTGCTGTCACCAAATAGCTGTGATAGAGCAAAGCAGTGAGAGCTGAGCTGAGTATTCTGCTTCCAGTCTCCTGAAAACTGAGATCCAGTAAAATGGCTTTACCTTCTTGAACAGAACAACATATCCTCCTATTGTAATACGAACACTTACTTGCCCTCTGAGACACATTCTAGTCAAGAATATTCTAAATATTCTATTATTGCCATCTTCTGTAACTAAGCAATCCTTAAGACTTAGCAATGTTTGCAACTGTTCTATTAATAAAAAAAAAAAATGCACAAGTTGGTACTGATGGGTAGCACATATGTTAACTGTCTTGCTACCCACAAGAAGCAGTGTAGTTGTTTAAAACTGCCGAAGTGCAGAAGCATACTGCTGAATGATCTGCTAGTCCCTTTGCCTTTACTTGGAATGTGTTTGCAGAAAGAAACAGCACAAGTGAGGAGATTAACAAACGTTCAAAGAATGATAGGGAAGACTGCATGGAAGTAGCACGTTCTGGGCCTCTCAAGTGTATTATCTGCCCAGGTGCAATCTGATTTACATCTTAAAGCAGGTAGGTGACAAATTCCAAATTACTGATGTCTGCAGCTCCTAACTTGCTTCAGTATTTCTGCAAAATTTTCCCACATCCTACCACTGAATATGTTGTTCCGCAGTGCCTGTGGGAATTGCCATCTCTGAGGTGGATTAGCTGACTGATTCTTATCCCTGCTGAAAATTTTATGTGTGCAAAACCAAATTAGGAGCACTTTTGTTCACAAATGAGTAACAATTGTCTTTTTGCTTCCACGGAGCATCTGCTAACTTAAGTTTGCACCTGGATCATTGTTGCCTAAGAGGATAGGTGACAAATGTCTGGTTGCCTGTCATCAATACCAGCTGCAAGCCTCTTTTAAAGGTAATCTTCTGTAATAAGTGGCAGGCACCAAATTCAGTTGAAGAGCCATAAAAATCCTCTCTGTTTGAACAGTGAAGTGTTATGATTTTGCAATAACTGCCTTACTAGTTCAAGTGATAGCAAATGAGATTAGCTGGCAAGGGTTATTTCCAGAACTTTTGTGGTCTTTAAGTATAGAATAAATACTGATACTGAATAACAGCATAAATAAAAGTATTAAGGGAAATGCAGAAGTCAACCAGCTACATTTCTTCCAGTGATAAAAATGAGTCACTGGACATGTTGCACTTTCAGAAGACTTGGCTAAACACAGACTATCCTAGGAAGACAGCCCAGAACAGGCTGCTCATCATCATCCTGCTTTTTCTGCAACTCTTCTGGCAAAAAAGAGACACTAATCTCTTTGCTATGTGTATTATAATTTGAATATGCATGAGGATATTGTCAAATTATGAACAGTATAACAATATATTTGTCAATAAATAAAACATATTAATTACGCTACATACCATGACTTTCTAACAAACATTGCTGCTTGCTTAGGTTTGCTCTAAAATGCAGGCTGGAAAAGCTCAATGCAAACGCTAAAAGCATAAGGTTAAAAAAAGCACATAAACATGAAAACTCAAGATTCTCGAATATGTAAGTGCTGCAGCTGAGAAGAGAGGTGAAATAGGGAAGGGGGATGCCCTGCAATATATGTGATTTATGCGTAAATTACGTTTTATGTAATTGTAAATTACAATTTTATGTAGTGAAAATGGTTCTGATTTCCCCAATCTGATAATCAAATGCCTTCACTAATTAATTTGCATTTTCTTATTTCTCCACGCTAGAGGAGTGAATATTTTAGGTACTATCAGAATTTATGGTTAGACCCCTTCTTACTTAAGTCATTTCATGTGTTAGAAGATCTGTAAAATTTGTGAAAAATTTGGAACATGACTGTTTGGGAGAAAGTACATCTGCAAAGATGAGAAGCATGTATTACATTCACAGCTCAACAAGTCTTTATTCTTGCTGGTCACTTCTTTTTTAACAAAAAGCTGGCCTCACCTACATACACATCCACAAAGTACTATTGTCCAGTAAATTCAATTTTCACCTGTATGTGCAATTTCCTGTATTAAATAAATTGCTATGAAAGTGATTAAAAGAACCATTCACAGAGGAGCTTGCATAAATGTAGCAAAACCACTTTGTCAATTCTGTACTATTGATCTGTACTCAACCGTTTTTTGGAGCTCCAACACAGAAGGGATTGCGTACTTTTCTGGGGTATTTAATGTAATCACTGTTCTATATCAGAGATTGTGTTAGTGACTTAGAAACGTATGAGCATCAAGTTTCACAATTTTAAGCTAGAATGACCTAGAGATATGTTAGCATTAAAATACCCACATTTTATATGGGATGTGCTGCTAATTCTCTTACCTGTTGAGGCTACAAATAGTGTAACTCGTTCTGGGGGAAGATAGAGGATAATGCAAATCCCCCAGGAAAGCCATTAGGCTAGTCCTGAAGACTGAAAAAAAAAAAAATCAACCTGTAAGATAGAGGTTAGTACAATCTAAGTGGAAACTATGGTGTTATGTTCCATCATGCACAGCTACTAATTCTGTGTATTGAGAGAAGAGGAAAGCTATGTATAATTAACAGATTTCTGGATTCAATTAAGTACATTTTTGTTCTGTGAAATACTTCTGTAATTACATCAGCATATTTTCTGTAATTCTCAAAGGGTTTTGCTTGCTGATGGAGTTTTTTGGTTTGGGGTTGGGGTTTTTTTAACAAACCAGTCCAAGACGTAAGAAAAATTGCTGAAATACATTTCCGCAGTAGGCTTTAGAACCAGAAATTCTGAATAATAGGAGGTACACAGTAAATTGACTTTCAAGATAACCTCTATATAACATGAAGTTTCAGCTTCAGGGTGGAGAAAACATGCTAAACATGCATGCCTACGCATGCCTGGGCACTGACTGACTACTAAGATACAACCGCTAGATCTAAGATACAACAGCTTAACACTCTCCCTTTCCAGGAACTAATACCTTATTTCACAATTGGGAACAGCAAAAACAGTGTGGCACTCTTAGAATTGTGTACTACTGCCCAAGTGACTGAAATATCTAAGTTTTTTCATCCCAGCCTTCAACACCACAGCGTACTGTCACTTTCCCTCCCCAGTTTGTGCTTACAGGGATCATTACTTTTCTAATCTGCTCTGAGAGCAGCAGAAGTTGCTTTGCAATTTTTTTGATTGATGGTGAAACCAATCAAAATCACTGATTAATTTCTCATATGGTTACATCACGTGTTTATACCACAAGGAGAACCATAAAGAAGGTAGTGAACAAGATGCTGGAAGAAAAAATAAACAATAAACATCATGTTTAAAATAGGTTTAAAAAAAAAAAAAAGTTATAAAAAAGTAAAGACACACTTCCCAACAGAATGCACACTGCTACCAGTTCTAGCAGCTTCTCATAGTGAAACTGTTCTGCATAACTGCGCTCCCAAGTTCTATCACTTTAAAGTACACGTGAATTCCCCCCAGTATCACCCTCTTTGATGCCTTCTCCCAGTCCTGACTTCCACACACAAGAAACTACTTCTTCTCCCCTACGTACCAAGCAGCTAACCTGTCAAATCCTGATCTTCAGATCCTTCCTCCTGCCGCAAAATGTCTCATCACTTCTGGTCGAAGATCTCACCTGCAGCCCGTCACGTTTGGCGCCTTATTTGATGTTGTCTCAGCTCTAAGGGTGTCACCAGGCAGCTGCTGGGAACAGTGCAGTGAATTACACTGAGCACGACCATAATACAATCCCACTCTGCTTTAAACCCCTCCTCTTGTTTATTTCTTCCTCCCTTTCGTCACTATGGGGTAGCAATCATATACTTACCATTGCATTCAACTGTACCTTACAAATTTTTACGTTAACTTGGAATACCACACTCCCTTTGCGGGGAGGCATTAGAGCAACTCCGTTAAAACCCAGCCCTGCACTTCCCACGAATTACATCCCTCCGCCAAGGGATGGCTCTTGGCTTTTCCACCCTAGGACACCTGGTATTGTCCCAGAGCTCCTGCATGACACACGATGACCGCTGCACACGCAAGACCACGTCAGAGGCACACAGGTCACACCGTAACCCAAGAATAAGAGCTGAGCTCCTTCACCTCTGTTCGGCGCGCTGTTACTGCAGACGGCAGCTCCCCTCGGGGTGGGGACACCCCGGCACAATGGCTGCCGCCGCCTCCCCTCAGGGCGGCGCGCGTGGGGCCGCCGCCCGCCTCGCGCCGCCGCCCGCGGGCACGTGGCACAGCGGCCCGCGCGCACGAGGTGGTCGCGCGCCCGGCCCCGGTAAGGGCGGGGTGTGCGGGACGGTGCGGGACGGTGCNCAAGACCACGTCAGAGGCACACAGGTCACACCGTAACCCAAGAATAAGAGCTGAGCTCCTTCACCTCTGTTCGGCGCGCTGTTACTGCAGACGGCAGCTCCCCTCGGGGTGGGGACACCCCGGCACAATGGCTGCCGCCGCCTCCCCTCAG